>CAWUFW010008244.1:600000-912428 GCA_963921515.1 Calotriton arnoldi
AGATATGTATGCTGGAGCTGCCCGACCAGCATTGAGAGCTAAAGATACGCCTGGCGCTGTTCCTTCAGCACCAACGAGGAGTGTAGAGTCCCAAACACATGCGTGAAACTAGACACAGAAAGCTTAATTCACAAACAAGGTAGCAACTCTGCACCCACGAAGTACTCTTATGTACAGGTGCATAGGTGTATATTTACTACTTCGTAATGTCCACAAACACTTTCAGTAAAACTGAAAGTTGAGCAAGTCACAAATTGCCATAATTACTATGGACAATGTCATGTGCCATTTTTATGAGTTGCTATTACACATTGGAGAAAGGCAGCCCTACTATGCAATTGTACATGTTGTTTTGCTTTTACCTTTTTTCTACGGGACCCCTCCCCCCCACCCCATGTAGAAACTCCTTCTAGTACACCGCTATGAATTTTTGAACATTTAGTTTCATTTCCCACCCTGAAAGGAGGTTTACTCCGGCCTATGCTGGGGCAAATCTCAGACAGTTTCCAGGGTGAGTAATGGTTAGCAAAGAGTTTGTGGTAGTCACAAACTTTCAAGGCAAACTACGCTTTGATCTACCCTCTCCCTACCTGCGCAATGGGGGATGGTAGCAATAAATTTACATCTGCTCAATACCTTTTTCTGGCTTTGTGAATCAGGTCTAGAGATTTTTTCTTCCGCATGCGTAGTTTTATATATTTTAGGGGATTACAAAATATTCCCAGTTTACTCCTGGAAGCTGTGCCATTCACAGCTTTCCTGGTGTAATCCTTGACATGTTTTATGGATTTCTCTTTGGGCACCTGCATTAATCCAGTACACAATTGTGCAGTTACGTATTGTGTAAAGTCAGCAAATTTGTATAATGGTACCATTTTTTTTCTCTATAGGGAAATTACTTTTTGCTTGTAAAAACTCCTTTGGAATACACCCCCCAAAGTTTAGGGGTCTGTTGTCCCCCTTTTCAGTCCTAACCGGGGATTTACTAATGCTTTTGAGGTGAGTAAATCTCCTACGATTTTGAGGGCAGGAAGGGATCGGAGAAGAGTTTGTGAATGCATACATTCACATACTTCTGATTGGTCACAAATTTTCAAAGCAAACCGCGCCTTGGCACGCACACTCGTCAACCCTTTTCTGGAATTCCATCTAGTGTCATTTTATGGCGTCAGTGGGTAATATTATGCATGAACAGAAAGGTTTCCGAATGAAAGAGCAGCTTTTGTGATTTTTATGCGTTTTGAAATCTAGCAGTTTGCATGTGTAAGTCAAACGCGAAGGCGCATGTGAAACAGGCAACAGGTCATTAAGATAAGTTCACATTGAATGCGCCTCATACAGCAGTTTTTGAATTATCTAAAGATGTGCATTTTGCCTCTTACTTGATTTATTCCAGTGAAAATACGCAATTCGAGCAAGGCCAATCATTCCCTATTCACAACAAGCATTTATAAATGCAATTGGTTTGACCTTGACCAGTATTCTCTCCAAAGCATGGGAAATTGCAATATCTTAGCCATCCTGGGTTTTTGGCCAGAGGATTGGTCAAGTTACATACTCATGTGATGGAACCATAAGTGGAAAGTATAGTGTATTGTGTTGTGTAGTACATCTGTACAGCACTTGTCTACAAGTAGTTCAGCCCCAAAATATTGTGGAGACTGTTTCCTGTTTGTTGCATGCCAGGCCTTGAGAGCTTGGTTGGGAGAGTGAGTGTTCATAGTATGACCTACGTGCAACCTTTCTCCTGTCCTTTGTGAATATGATCAGTGGGTCATGTGCTTCAGATATTGTGTTCCCTGCATGAGGCTCTGACGGTAGTTCATCGAATGTCTTCTGTCGACTTGGCAGCATTGAGTTGGGGTCCAGGCTCCGTATTCCGTCACGTTGGTGCTTGTGTAGTGCTAAATAAAGGGTTCAACTTTAGATATTCAACTGGGACATCAAAACGCACTTATATCACTTTATATTCGATACCAGCTCCTAGATTATTTCCTCCGCCATAGAGAAAGCAACTATCCTCCGTGCTAACAGGAAGTCACGTCATATCAAATTGTCGGATATTGATCCACCAATGACCTCAGTGACCTTGAGGAGTGCACAATTGTGGTTCTCTCTGAACAACCCATGACCTGAAAAATCCAGGGAGCAGTGGAAGCAAAATGAAGTCTCAATATGAGATATGTCAGGGTTTCTCGCAACGGTGGTCTAGTTGCTTTTTGGAGAAGTTTATTATAAGCTGTAATGCGCTAGCCAGGTGTGGTCAAATGCAACCATTTCACTCTATACAAAAGTCATTAATGGAGGAAGTGGAGTCACAACACTGCTGAACTTACTAAATGAAAATGGTTTATGCTGCTAACGTTTTGGGAAACCCAGATAAGCACGTTCGTGCTGTCACAACTGCCAATGACCATCTACTAATAACACCTAATTGGCACGGTGAAGATAGTGCCTATTGTTTCTAAAACAATCCAACAAAAGCTAAATATGGAGGCGAGAAATGCATGGCAACTGTACTCCTGTCTGGCAAATGCAAATATGGAAGCACCTTGCGTAAATGTTAGATGGCACTTAGCTCCCTGAAGCAGTTCAGTGCTATACATGGGGCTACAGTGATGGAATGTCTCCATGAAGATGTATTTCAAGGCAGAGTCAAAACCTACATGTTGATAAGGATTCCCAAGACAACCGACTCAGCGCCTAGATGATGTTCCCCGTTCATTTTCTGCGCTTTAGAAATTCCCGTAAGAGAACAATGTTTTCCCTCAAACAAATGCCACTTTACCTCCTCTTTACTTTTTCCTAGCAGGAGTATGCCATGCCAATATTTTAAGAAAGCAAGTACCACATATCATCCCTAGTGCACATCGATTTTTTATCACTCCAGTCATTCTTCAGAATATCCGTCGAGAATCATTAAATTACTATAAGGAAATACGTCAGAGGTACCCTTACATCGCATCACAGTATGGTACATCAGGAGTGCCTTTGCTTTGCAGTTAAGTATTATTTCTAAACCCCAGTGTATATGTGTGTGTGTATATATATATATATATTATCTACTGGCGGTCGCCAGTAGATAGTTATAGTTAGGACCTATTTTCCATAGGAAATCCGCGACATTCTATTTGAAATAACTCTTGCGTCGGTTGACGAATCTTCGCGAAATTTTCAAACTTAATGGCCCGCTCCGGTCCGCTCCTACCCTGAAAGTTTTGGGGTGATTCGTCAAGTGGGGGCCGAGAAAAAAGGGGGGTCCCAAAACGTGTTTTCCCCATTCATTGTCCCATAGGAAACTTTAGCCACGGCTACAGCCTGAACTGCTGAACGGAATTACACCAAATTTGGCAAAGAGGTAGTTCTTGGTTCAGAAAGAACCCTTTTTGTTAAATGGTGTAAATCCGTTCAGTAGTTCCTGTGAAAATCAAAATGAAAATCACATATATATCTATGGCCGCGTCGGATTCGCGCACCCTCCCGATCACGAGCTGCATGCTAATTGGCTGTCAACACTCCAAATCAGGAAGTGTTGGCAGCCATTTTGTCCTCGGTAGAACCGAGGGACAGAAACAAGTGCGCAAAGCGCAAAGAGGGGCAGGGTAGAAACACCCTGACCTCTAGGTCTGCTCAGGGGTCCCACAAGGACCCCTGGGCAGAAAAAAGCATTTAAAAAAAAAAAACGGCGGGATGCGCTTAGGGTGCGCGAATCCCGCCGAGAAAAAAAAAAATTGCAAGTGTGCAAACGCACAAAGGGGGCAGGGTAGAAACACCCTGACCCCCTAGGTCTGCTCAGGGGGTCCCACAAGGACCCCGTGGGCAGAAAAAAGCATTTAAAAAAAATAAATAAATCGGCAGGATGCGCTCAGGGTGCGTGGATCCTGCCGATAAAAATCGAGCGCCGGTCTGCCGCGCTCGATGTATTTTGCCCCGGGTGGCCCAAGTCCCGGGGGCATGCGGGGTGGGTTTATGTTTTATATGGGGGCCTCTAAGGCCCCCAAGCCCGGGGACCGCCACCCCCGGGGCTTTTAAAAAAAATGGTGCGGGAGGGCTCTCCTGCTTTCCCGCAGCCCCGGGGACCGCCACCCCCCGGGGCTTCTTTTTTTAATTTTGTGGGGGCTCCAGCCCCCACACGCCCGGGGACCACCACCTCCCGGGGCACTTAGAAAATAAATGTGGGGGTCCGTTACGGACCCCAGAGCCCGGGGACCACCACCTCCCGGGGCTGTGCAATTCAAGGCCCTGGGGACCGCCACCCCCAGGGCCGGCTCCTGCAGTGTCCCGGGGTGCCTACCCCGGGACACTGTAGTTTGCTATGACAGGACGGGAGCCTCGTGGCTCCCGTCCTGTCATAGCAAACTGCTTTGGATATTGGAAGAGAGAGCAGGAAACCTGCTCTCGCTTCCAATATCCAAAGCAAATTGCTTTTCCACATGGGGAGCTGCATCTTAGCAGCTCCCCATGTGGAAAAGCAATGCCGGCTCCCAAGGGACGCGGGGAGCCTGCGGGACTGTGGGGGGATTGGGGACCCCGCACAGTCCCCAACGGAGAGGGCCAGCCCCGGGGGATGGGGTCCCCGGGGCCAATACAGGCCCAGGGAAGGGGGGCCACGCGGCCCCCTTCCCGTTTTATTTTAATAAAAAAAAAAATGAAAATCCTCATGCCCCGGGGGATGGGGTCCCCGGGGCCAAAAGAGGCCAAAGGAAGGGAAGCCACGCAGCCCCCCTCCCATACAAAAAAAAAAAAAAAAAGACCAGCATCGTGCCGGAGGCCCCGCCCCCACCCTGCAGCAGTCTGCAAACGCGTCCCCTGGCGCGTTTGCAGATGGGGAACGAATTCCCCTTGAATACTGTGGGTCCCTGGGGCCAACTAGCCCACCAGGAACCTCCAGTATGCGCCAGGGGCTGCGTTGCAGAGAGGTGTACAGAGGCCACGCCCCTTTTACACCTCTCTGCAACGCAGCTCTGTGGCGCTTTGGAGGTACATGGTGGGCTAGTTGGACTCCAGGGACCCTCAGGATTCAAGGGGACTTAATCCACCAACTTAAAATGCGCCACGGGCGCGTTTGCACAGTGGTGAAGGGAGGGCGGGGCTTCAGGTGACATGTGTGCAAACAGGCCCCGTGGCGCATTTTAAGATGGGGAATTAAATCCTCTTCAATCCTGAGGGTCTCTGGGGGCCAACTAGCCCACCAGGTACCACCAGTAAGCGCCACGGAGCTGCGTTGCAGAGTGTTGTAAAAGGGCGTGGCCTCTGTACACCTCTCTGCAACGCAGCCCCTGGCGCATACTGGAGGTTCCTGGTGGGCTAGTTGGCCCCTAGGGACCCTCAGGATTGAGGAGGAATTAATACTCCAACTTAAAACGCGCCACAGGGCGTGTTTGCAGACATGTCACCTTAGGCCCCACCCCCTTCCTTCACCATTGTGCAAATATTCCTCTAAAATCAACCGAACTACGAATTCCGATTTACTCACCTGTTATCAGGAGAGACCTCAGTGCTGCATCTTTGAGCCCAGTACTGATCCTGAAAAGTAATTTTAACCGTACTTACCAGTAACATGAATTTCCTTCCATAGGATATCATTGCCTGCTTTTTGCTGAAAAAGTTTCTAAGTGTCGATTTTTGAAACATACAAATATTCCTCTAAAATCAGCCGAACTACGAATTCCGATTTACTCACCGGTTATCAGGAGAGACCTCAGTGCTGCATCTTTTAGCCCAGTACTGATCCTGAAAAGTAATGTTAACCATACTTACCAGTAACTTGAATTTCCTTCCATAGGCTAACATTGACTGGTTTCACTTGGAAATTCTTCTAAGTGTGGAGTTTTGGAACTTTATAATATTCCTCTAAAATCAGCCGAACTACGAATTCCGATTTACTCACCTGTTATCAGGAGAAACCACAGTGCTGCATCTTTGAGCCCAGTACTAATCCTGAAAAGTAATTTTAACCGTACTTACCAGTAACTTGAATTTCCTTCCATAGGATATCATTGCCTGCTTTTTGCTGAAAAAGTTTCTGTCGATTTTGAAACTTACAAATATTCCTCTAAAATCAGCCGAACTACGAATTCCAATTTACTCACCGGTTATCAGGAGAGACCTCAGTGCTGCATCTTTTAGCCCAGTACTGATCCTGAAAAGTAATTCTAACCGTACTTACCAGTAACTTGTATTTCCTTCCATTGGAATCCATTGTCTGGTTTTCAGCAGAAAAGTTTCAAAGTGTCGATTTTCACAAACTACAAATATTCCTTAAAAATCGCCTGTATGACTTAAACGCATTCTTTCAACTGTTTACAGGAGATGCACCAGTGCTGGATCCAGGATCCACCACTGAGTAAGGAAAAGTAACGATAACACTACTTACCTGCTAAGTGAATTTCCTCCCATAGGATAACATTGGTGATTCTATGTGAAAAAGTTTCTAAGTGTCAACTTTTAAAATACAATAATATTCCTTAAAAATCACTACTGTAACCAAAACGCTTTTACTCAACTGTTTACAGGAGATGTCCCAGGACTGAATCTAGGATCCAGTCCTGTGGTTAGAAAAAGTAATCCATAAAGTAACTAATTGCATTTAACTAGAAATTCACATTGAGCTCAATGTTGCATTGTGTTTGAAATTGTGTTGCCCATTGCAACAACTGTAACTTCTGTACTTAAAAGTCTATTGCCTATTTGCAAAGTATTTAAACTAAAGTAATTCATTCTGAGAAAGTATATTTTGTAATGTATAATGTAATTACAATGTAATTAAAAAATAAAATATGTAAAAATAAATAGTTTAAAAAAATGTAGTAAATCAGTATAAAAAATAAATATAACAATTAATACATTTAAAAATTGTCATTTACAAAACCTTTGAAATTCACTGAAAAAAACCATAGGTTTCAGACATGTTATAGTTAGGAATTAGCATTTAAAAAACCTTTGAAATTCACTGGAAAAACCATAGGTTTCAGACACGTTATAGTTAGAAATTAGCATTTAAAAAACATTTGAAATTCACTTAAAAAACCATAGGTTTTAGGGACAGTTATAGTTAGTTGGACATTTCACTCGTACAAAACCATAGAAATTCCCCGTTATAGTTAGTTTAGCTAACTATAACTCGCGCCCCGCAATGCACTGCTGATGACGTCACATATTACATCACTCATGACATGGTCAGTGACATCACTGATGACATCACTGATGACATCACTGATGACATCTCAAATGACATCACTGATGACATCATCCACGTGATAATCTGATGCACCTCCTCACACCCTGATATAACCTTTGATACACCCACTCTAAATTACAGACTGCCATTCGCAAAACCATAGACACTCCAACACCAATAACTACATACCCACTCACTGATTCTTAGGTCTACACACACATCCACTCACTCACCCGTACAGTCACTCATACTTACGGTCACTCAGTACAGGACTATCATATGCACTCATACTCCTATATAGACACTCAAACACCACCACTCATCCATAGAGGTACTCACACACCTAGTCAGTCATGCAAATAATTAAACACACTGCCATTTACTCACCTATACAGTTATACACACACCAGCTCACTTACTCATACAAATACTAGCACATTCTTACGCTCTTATACAATCACTGATAGAAGCACACACTCATCCATACAGTCACTCTCACAATCACACACTCTTGCTTATAGCTATTTATATACTCCAACACACATATATACTGCCTTTCACATATGTAGTTACTCACACATGTACCACTGGGACATACATTCACTCACTAACACACTCTTACACACACTTACCCACCCATACAGTCTATCACAGATGCACTCTTGAAACCATCCACCCAGTGAATCACCCACTCACACATCTATGCACAGAGTCGCACACACCCCACCCACACAAACACTCAGGCACCCATACAGATACTCAGACAACTAATCAATAACTCATATAGACACTCATGTAGCTATTCACAAACCCATGCAGCCACTTACACAGCAATAGACAGACGGATACAGACATTCACCCAGTTTAGTCACTAACCCATGCATTCAGTAAGATACGTTTAATCACTCACTTATAGAGTTAGTCACGCACCTACTAAATCATCCATACAGACACTTATACACCCACTCATTCTTCAATACGCCTTTCCCTATATATATTAAACATATTTAAACTTTACAGAAACACACAGTCACTGGATGATGTCATCAGTGATGTCATTTGAGATGTCATCAGTGATGTCATCAGTGATGTCACTGACCATGTCATGAGTGATGTAATATGTGATGTCATCAGCAGTGCATTGCGGGGCGTGAGTTATAGTTAGCTGAACTAACTATAACGGGGAATTTCTATGGTTTTGTACGAGTGAAATGTCCAACTAACTATAACTGTCCCTAAAACCTATGGTTTTTAAGTGAATATATATATATATATATATATATATATATATATATTCACTGAAAAACCATAGGTTTCAGATATGTTATAGTTACAAATTAGCATTTAAAAAACCTTTGAAATTCACTGAAAAACCATAGGTTTTAGGGACAGTTATAGGTAGTTGGACATTTCACTCAGTACAAAACCCGTGAAATTCCCCCGTTATAGTTAGTTCAGCTAACTATAACTCGCGCCCCGCAATGCACTGCTGATGACGTCACATATTACATCACTCATGACATGGTCAGTGACATCACTGATGACATCACTGATGACATCTCAAATGACATCACTGATGACATCATCCAGTGACTGTGTTTCTGTAAAGTTTAAATATTTTTAATATATATAGGAAAAGACGTATTGAAGAATGAGTGGGTGTGTAAGTGTCTGTATGGATGATTTAGTAGGTGCGTGACTGACTCTATAAGTGAGTGATTTAACGTATCTTACTGAATGCATGGGTTAGTGACTAAACTGGGTGAATGTCTGTATCCGTCTGTCTGTTGCTGTGTAAGTGGCTGCATGGGTTTGTGAATAGCTACATGAGTGTCTATATGAGTTATTGATTGGTTGTCTGAGTATCTGTATGGGTGCCTGAGTGTTTGTGTGGGTGGGGTGTGTGCGACTCTGTGCATAGATGTGTGAGTGGGTGATTCACTGGGTGGATGGTTTCAAGAGTGCATCTGTGATAGACTGTATGGGTGGGTAAGTGTGTGTAAGAGTGTGTTAGTGAGTGAATGTATGTCCCAGTGGTACATGTGTGAGTAACTACATATGTGAAAGCCAGTATATTTGTGTGTTGGAGTATATAAATAGCTATAAGCGAGAGTGAGTGATTGTGATAGTGGCTGTATGGATGAGTGTGTGCTTGTATCAGTGATTGTATAAGAGCGTAACAATGTGCTAGTATTTGTATGATTAAGTGAGCTGGTGTGTGTATAACTGTATAGGTGAGTAAATGGCAGTGTGTTTAATTATTTGCATGACTGACTAGGTGTGTGAGTACCTCTATGGATGAGTGGCGGTGTTTGAGTGTTTATATAGGAGTAAGAGTGCATATGATAGTCCTGTACTGAGTGACCATAAGTATGAGTGACTGTACGGGTGAGTGAGTGGATGTGTGTGTGTAGACCTAAGAATCAGTGAGTGGGTATGTAGTTATTGGTGTTGGAGTGTCTATAGTTTTGCGAATGGCAGTCTGTAATTTAGATTGGGTGTATCAAAGGTTATATTAGGGTGTGAGGAGCTGCATCAGATTATCACGTGGATGATGTCATCAGTGATGTCATTTGAGATGTCATCAGTGATGTCATCAGTGATGTCACTGACCATGTCATGAGTGATGTAATATGTGACGTCATCAGCAGTGCATTACGGGGCGCGAGTTATAGTTAGCTGAACTAACTATAACGGGGAATTTCACGGGTTTTGTACGAGTGAAATGTCCAACTAACTATAACTGTCCCTAAAACCTATGGTTTTTTCAGTGAATTTCAAAGGTTTTTAAATGCTAATTTGTAACTATAACTGTCCCTAAAACCTATGGTTTTTTCAGTGAATTTCAAAGGTTTTTAAATGCTAATTTCTAACTATAACGTGTCTGAAACCTATGGTTTTTCAGTGAATTTCAAAGGTTTTTTAAATGCTAATTTGTAACTATAACGTGCCTGAAACCTACGGTTTTTTCAGTGAATTTCAAAGGTTTTTAAATGTATTAATTTTTATATTATTTTTTTCATACTGATTTACTACATTTTAGAAACAATTTCTTTTACATATTTTATTTTTTAAATTACATTGTAATTACATTATACATTACATTACAAAAAATACTTTCTCAGAATGAATTACTTTAGTTTAAATACTTAGCACATAGGCAATAGACTTTTAAGTACAGTAGTTACAGTTGTTGCAATGGGCAACACATTTTCAAACACAATGCAACATTCAGCTCAATGTGAATTTCTAGTTAAATGCAATTAGTTACTTTATGGATTACTTTTCTAACCACAGGACTGGATCCTAGATTCAGTCCTGGGACATCTCCTGTAAACAGTTGAGTAAAAGCGTTTTGGTTACAGTCGTGATTTTTAAGGAATATTATTGTATTTTAAAAGTTGACACTTAGAAACTTTTCCTCATAGAATCACCAATGTTATCCTATGGAAGGAAATTCACTTAGCAGGTAAAAACTGTTATCGTTACTTTTTCTTACTCAGTGTTGGATCCTGGATCCAGCACTGGTGCATCTCCTGTAAACAGTTGAAAAATGCGTTTAAGTCATACAGGCGATTTTTAAGGAATATTTGTAGTTTGTGAAAATCGACACTTTGAAACTTTTCTGCTGAAAACCAGACAATGGATTCCTATGGAAGAAAAGATAAGTTACTGGTAAGTACGGTTAAAATTACTTTTCAGGGTCAGTGCTGGGCTAAAAGATGCAGCACTGGGTTCTTCCTGATAACAGGTGAGTAAATCGGAATTCGTATTTCGGCTGATTTTAGAGGAATATTTGTATGTTTCAAAAATCAACACTTAGAAACTTTTTCAGCAAAAAGCAGGCAATGATATCCTATGGAAGGAAATTCAAGTTACTGGTAAGTACGGTTAAAATTACTTTTGAGGATCAGTACTGGGCTGAAAGATGCAGCACTGAGGTCTCTCCTGATAACAGGTGAGTAAATCGAATTCGAATTTCGGCTGATTTTAGAGGAATATTTTAAAGTTCCAAAACTCCACACTTAGAAGAATTTCCAAGTGAAACCAGTCAATGTTAGCCTATGGAAGGAAATTCAAGTTACTGGTAAGTACGGTTAAAATTACTTTTCAGGACCAGTACTGGGCTGAAAGATACAGCACTGAGGTCTCTCCTTATAACAGGTGAGTAAATCGGAATTCGTATTTCGGCTGATTTTAGAGGAATATTTGTATGTTTCAAAAATCAACACTTAGAAACTTTTTCAGCAAAAAGCAGGCAATTATATCCTATGGAAGGAAATTCAAGTTACTGGTAAGTACGGTTAAAATTACTTTTGAGGATCAGTACTGGGCTGAAAGATGCAGCACTGAGGTCTCTCCTGATAACAGGTGAGTAAATCGGAATTCGTATTTCGGCTGATTTTAGAGGAATATTTTAAAGTTCCAAAACTCCACACTTAGAAGAATTTCCAAGTGAAACCAGTCAATGTTAGCCTATGGAAGGAAATTCAAGTTACTGGTAAGTACGGTTAAAATTACTTTTCAGGACCAGTACTGGGCTGAAAGATACAGCACTGAGGTCTCTCCTTATAACAGGTGAGTCAATCGGAATTCGTATTTCGGCTGATTTTAGAGGAATATTTTAAAGTTCCAAAACTCCACACTTAGAAGAATTTCCAAGTGAAACCAGTCAATGTTAGCCTATGGAAGGAAATTCAAGTTACTGGTAAGTACGGTTAAAATTACTTTTCAGGATTAGTACTGGGCTGAAAGATGCAGCACTGAGGTCTCTCCTGATAACAGGTGAGTAAATCAGAATTCGTATTTCGGCTGATTTTAGAGGAATATTTGCACAATGGTGAAGGGAGGGGGCGGGGCCTGAGGTGACATCTGTGCAAACGCGCCCCGTGGTGCGTTTTAAGTAGGGGATTAAGTCCCCTTGAATCATGAGGGTCCCTACGGGCCAACTAGCCCACCAGGAACCTCCAGTATGCGCTAGGGGCTGCGTTGCAGAGACATGTACAGAGGCCACACTCCTTTTACACCTCTCTGCAACGCAGCTCTGTGGCGCTTTCTGGACGTACCTGTTGGGCTAGTTGGCCCCCAGGGACCCTCAGGATTGAAGGGGATTTAATTCCCATCTTAAAACGCGCCACGGGGCCTGTTTGCACACATGTCACCTGAAGCCCCGCCCCTCCCTTCACCACTGTGCAAACGCGCCCCGTGGCGCGTTTTAAGTCGGGGATTAACTCCCTTGAATCCTGAGGGTCCCTGGGGTGCAACTAGCCCACCATATACCTCCAAAAAGCGCCACAGAGCTGCGTTGCAGAGAGGTGTAAAAGGGGCGTGGCCTCTGTACACCTCTCTGCAAGGCAGCCCCTGGCGCATACTGGAGGTTCCTGGTGGGCTAGTTGGCCCCAGGGACCCCCAGTATTCAAGGGGAATTCGTTCCCTCTCTGCAAACGCGCCAGGGGCGCGTTTGCAGAGTGGTGAAGGAAGGGGCGGGGCCTGTGGGCCCGATCGTTTTTTTTTCCCTGAAGGGGGCTGTGTGGCCCCCTTCCTTTTTCCTATTTTTAGGCCCTGGGGACCCCATCCCCCAGGGCCTTACCCTTCTTTAAAATTAAAATTTAAAAAAAAACGGGAAGGGGGCCGCGTGGCCCCCTTCCCTGGGCCTGTATTGGCCCCGGGACCCCATCCCCGGGCATGGCCTCTTTTTTTATTTGGAGGGGGCCTGCGTGGCCCCCTCCTCAGGCCATTTAAGGCCCCGGGGACCCCATCCCCCGGGGCCGGCCTTGCACTTTTTTTTTTTTATCTTTTTTACCTTTGGGGAGGGGGCTGCGTGGCCCCCTCCGTGCCACTTATGGCCCCGGGGACCCCATCCCCGGGGCCTGGCCTCTCGTTGGGGACTGTGGGGGTCCCCAAACTCCCCACAGTCCCGCCGGCTCCCCGTGTCCTACGGGAGCCGGCATTGCTTACACATGGGGAGCTGCTAAGATGCAGCTCCCCATGTGGAAAGCAATCAGCTTTGGATATTGGAAGAGAGAGCAGGTTTCCTGCCTCTCTTCCAATATCCAAAGCAGTTTGCAATGACAGGACGGGAGCCGTGAGGCTCCCGTCCTGTCATTACAAACAGCAGTGTCCCGGGGGTAGGCACCCCGGGACACTGCAGGAGCCGGCCCTGGGGGTGGCGGTCCCCAGGGCCACCACAGGCTCCAGGAGGGGGCCGCGCGGCCCCCTCCTTACATTTTGAAAGCCCCGGGAGGTGGTGGTCCTCGGGGCTTGGGGTCCAAAACGGACCCCCATTGTAATTTTTCTTAGTGCCCCGGGAGGTGGTGGTCCCCAAGGCGTGTGGGGGCTGGAGCCCCCACACAGGTTTTTCAAAAATAAAAAAAGAAGCCCCGGGAGGTGGCGGTCCTCGGGGCTGCGGGAGGGCTCAGAGCCCTCCCGCACCATTATACATAAAGCCCCGGGGGTGGTGGTCCCCGGGGCTTGGGGGCCCTTAGAGGCCCCCACACATAAAATTAACCCCCCAGCATGCCCCCGGGACTTGGCCCACCCGGGGGCCAATTAACATCGAAGCGCGGGAGACCGTGTTGGCAGCCATATATATATATATATTATCTACTGGCGGTCGCCAGTAGATAGTTATAGTTACAACCTATTATCCATAGGAAATCCGCGACATTCTATTTGAAATAACTCTCTTGCCGGTTGACGTATCTTCGCAAAATTTTCAAACTTTGTGGCCCGCTCCGGTCCGCTCCTACCCTGAAAGTCTCGGGGGATTCGTCAAGCGGGGGCCGAGAAAAAGGGGGTCCCAAAACGCGTTTTCCCCATGCAATTTTCCATAGGAAACTTTAGACACGGCTACAGCCCAAACTGCTGAACGGAATTACACCAAATTTGGCAAAGAGGTAGTTCTTGGTTCAGAAAGAACCCTTTTGTTAAATGGTGTAAATCCGTTCAGTAGTTGCTGAGAAAATCAAAAGTAAAAAGATAGTGATATCTATGGCCGAGTAGGGTCCGCGTACCCTCAGCGCACCCTGCGCGCACCGTCCCGATCACGAGCTGCATGTTAATTGGCTGTCAGCTGGCTGTCAACATTCCGATTCAGGAAATGTTGGCAGCCATTTTGTCCCTCGGTAGAACCGAGGGACAGAAACAAGTGCGCAAAGCGCACAAAGGGGGCAGGGTAGAAACACCCTGACCCCTAGGTTTGCTCAGGGGTCCCACAAGGACCCCTGGGCAAAAAAAAAAAAAATTTTTTAAAAATCGGCAGGATGCGCTCAGGGTGCGCGAATCCTGCCGGAAAAATCGAGCGCGGTCTCCGCGCTCGATAGCACTGGCCCCGGGTGGGCCAAGTCCCGGGGGCATGCTGGGGGGTTAATTTTATGTGTGGGGGCCTCTAAGGGCCCCCAAGCCCCGGGGACCACCACCCCCGGGGCTTTATGTGTAATGGTGCGGGAGGGCTCTGAGCCCTCCCGCAGCCCCGGGACCGCCACCTCCCGGGGCTTCTTTTATTTTTGATTAACCTGTGTGGGGGCTCCAGCCCCCACACGCCCGGGACCACCACCTCCCCAGGGCACTAAGAAAATTACAATGGGGGTCCGTTTTGGACCCCCAAGCCCCGAGGACCACCACCTCCCGGGGCTTTCAAAATGTAAGGAGGGGGCCGCGCGGCCCCCTCCTGGAGCCTGTGGTGGCCCTGGGGACCGCCACCCCCAGGGCCGGCTCCTGCAGTGTCCCGGGTGCCTACCCCCGGGACACTGCTGTTTGCAATGACAGGACGGAGCCTCGCGGCTCCCGTCCTGTCATTGCAAACTGCTTTGGATATTGGAAGAGAGAGCAGGAAACCTGCTCTCTCTTCCAATATCCAAAGCTGATTGCTTTCCACATGGGGAGCAGCATGTTAGCTGCTCCCCATGTGTAAAGCAATGCCGGCTCCCGTAGGACACGGGAGCCGGCGGGACTGTGGGGGTTTGGGGACCCCCACAGTCCCCAACGAGAGGCCAGGCCCGGGGGATGGGGTCCCCGGGGCCATAAGTGGCCACGGAGGGGCCACGCAGCCCCCTCGCCAAAGGTAAAAAAAGTTAAAAAAAAAAAGTGCAAGGCCGGCCCCGGGGATGGGGTCCCCGGGGCCTTAAATGGCCTGAGGAGGGGGCCACGCAGCCCCCTCCAAATAAAAAAAGAGGCCATGCCCCGGGGATGGGGTCCCCGGGGCCAATACAGGCCCAGGGAAGGGGGCCACGCGGCCCCTTCCCGTTTTTTTTTAAATTTTAATTTAAAAAGGGGTAAGGCCCTGGGGATGGGGTCCCCAGGGCCTAAAAATAGGAAAAAGGAAGGGGGCTACACAGCCCCCTTCAGGGGGAAGGAAAAAAACAAAAACAAAAACGATCGGGCCCGCAGGCCCCGCCCCTTCCTTCACCACTCTGCAAACGCGCCCTGGCGCGTTTGCAGAGGGGAACGAATTCCCTTGAATACTGGGGTCCCTGGGAGCCAACTAGCCCACCAGGAACCTCCAGTATGCGCCAGGGGCTGCCTTGCAGAGAGGTGTACAGAGGCCACGCCCCTTTTACACCTCTCTGCAACGCAGCTCTGTGGCGCTTTGGAGGTATATGGTGGGCTAGTTGCACCCCAGGGACCCTCAGGATTCAAGGGGAGTTAATCCCCGACTTAAAACGCGCCACGGGCGCGTTTGCACAGTGGTGAAGGGAGGGGCAGGGCTTCAGGTGACATGTGTGCAAACAGGCCCCGTGGCGCGTTTTAAGATGGGGAATTAAATCCCCTTCAATCCTGAGGGTCCCTGGGGGCCAACTAGCCCAACAGGTACGTCCAGAAAGCGCCATAGAGCTGCGTTGCAGAGAGGTGTAAAAGGGGTGTGGCCTCTGTACATGTCTCTGCAACGCAGCCCCTGGCGCATACTGGAGGTTCCTGGTGGGCTAGTTGGCCCATAGGGACCCTCATGATTCAAGGGGACTTAATCCCCCTACTTAAAACGCGCCACGGGGCGCGTTTGCACAGATGTCACCTCAGGCCCCGCCCCTCCCTTCACCATTGTGCAAATATTCCTCTAAAATCAGCCGAAATACGAATTCTGATTTACTCACCTGTTATCAGGAGAGACCTCAGTGCTGCATCTTTCAGCCCAGTACTAATCCTGAAAAGTAATTTTAACCGTACTTACCAGTAACTTGAATTTCCTTCCATAGGCTAACATTGACTGGTTTCACTTGGAAATTCTTCTAAGTGTGGAGTTTTGGAACTTTAAAATATTCCTCTAAAATCAGCCGAAATACGAATTCCGATTTACTCACCTGTTATCAGGAGAGACCTCAGTGCTGTATCTTTCAGCCCAGTACTGGTCCTGAAAAGTAATTTTAACCGTACTTACCAGTAACTTGAATTTCCTTCCATAGGCTAACATTGACTGGTTTCACTTGGAAATTCTTCTAAGTGTGGAGTTTTGGAACTTTAAAATATTCCTCTAAAATCAGCCGAAATACGAATTCCGATTTACTCACCTGTTATCAGGAGAGACCTCAGTGCTGCATCTTTCAGCCCAGTACTGATCCTCAAAAGTAATTTTAACCGTACTTACCAGTAACTTGAATTTCCTTCCATAGTATATAATTGCCTGCTTTTTGCTGAAAAAGTTTCTAAGTGTTGATTTTTGAAACATACAAATATTCCTCTAAAATCAGCCGAAATACGAATTCCGATTTACTCACCTGTTATAAGGAGAGACCTCAGTGCTGTATCTTTCAGCCCAGTACTGGTCCTGAAAAGTAATTTTAACCGTACTTACCAGTAACTTGAATTTCCTTCCATAGGCTAACATTGACTGGTTTCACTTGGAAATTCTTCTAAGTGTGGAGTTTTGGAACTTTAAAATATTCCTCTAAAATCAGCCGAAATACGAATTCCGATTTACTCACCTGTTATCAGGAGAGACCTCAGTGCTGCATCTTTCAGCCCAGTACTGATCCTCAAAAGTAATTTTAACCGTACTTACCAGTAACTTGAATTTCCTTCCATAGGATATCATTGCCTGCTTTTTGCTGAAAAAGTTTCTAAGTGTTGATTTTTGAAACATACAAATATTCCTCTAAAATCAGCCGAAATACGAATTCCGATTTACTCACCTGTTATCAGGAGAGAACCCAGTGCTGCATCTTTTAGCCCAGCACTGACCCTGAAAAGTAATTTTAACCGTACTTACCAGTAACTTATCTTTTCTTCCATAGGAATCCATTGTCTGGTTTTCAGCAGAAAAGTTTCAAAGTGTCGATTTTCACAAACTACAAATATTCCTTAAAAATCGCCTGTATGACTTAAACGCATTTTTCAACTGTTTACAGGAGATGCACCAGTGCTGGATCCAGGATCCAACACTGAGTAAGAAAAAGTAACGATAACAGTTTTTACCTGCTAAGTGAATTTCCTTCCATAGGATAACATTGGTGATTCTATGAGGAAAAGTTTCTAAGTGTCAACTTTTAAAATACAATAATATTCCTTAAAAATCATGACTGTAACCAAAACGCTTTTACTCAACTGTTTACAGGAGATGTCCCAGGACTGAATCTAGGATCCAGTCCTGTGGTTAGAAAAGTAATCCATAAAGTAACTAATTGCATTTAACTAGAAATTCACATTGAGCTGAATGTTGCATTGTGTTTGAAAATGTGTTGCCCATTGCAACAACTGTAACTACTGTACTTAAAAGTCTATTGCCTATGTGCTAAGTATTTAAACTAAAGTAATTCATTCTGAGAAAGTATTTTTGTAATGTAATGTATAATGTAATTACAATGTAATTTAAAAAATAAAATATGTAAAAGAAATTGTTTCTAAAAATGTAGTAAATCAGTATGAAAAAAATAATATAAAAATTAATACATTTAAAAAACCTTTGAAATTCACTGAAAAAACCGTAGGTTTCAGGCACGTTATAGTTACAAATTAGCATTTAAAAACCTTTGAAATTCACTGAAAAACCATAGGTTTCAGACACGTTATAGTTAGAAATTAGCATTTAAAAAACCTTTGAAATTCACTGAAAAAACCATAGGTTTTAGGGACAGTTATAGTTACAAATTAGCATTTAAAAAACCTTTGAAATTCACTGAAAAAACCATAAGTTTCAGATATGTTATAGTTACAAATTAGCATTTAAAAACCTTTGAAATTCACTGAAAAAACCATAGGTTTTAGGGACAGTTATAGTTAGTTGGACATTTCACTCGTACAAAACCCGTGAAATTCCCCCGTTATAGTTAGTTCAGCTAACTATAACTCGCGCCCCGCAATGCACTGCTGATGACGTCACATATTACATCACTCATGACATGGTCAGTGACATCACTGATGACATCACTGATGACATCTCAAATGACATCACTGATGACATCATCCACGTGATAATCTGATGCAGCTCCTCACACCCTAATATAACCTTTGATACACCCAATCTAAATTACAGACTGCCATTCGCAAAACTATAGACACTCCAACACCAATAACTACATACCCACTCACTGATTCTTAGGTCTACACACACACATCCACTCACTCACCCGTACAGTCACTCATACTTATGGTCACTTTTGTACGCGTGAAATGTCCAACTAACTATAACTGTCCCTAAAACCTATGGTTTTTTCAGTGAATATATATATATATATACGCACACATATATATAAAACTCATTATCCCTATATTTGCCATGCCTGAACCCTAAAAACACCTTACTACCCCTTAACACTACCCATCCCTGAAACCTAAAAACTCCTTACTTTATCTTCAAGGTACTTAGATGTACAGTTAAGAAGAGGTGAATCTATACTTACCTCAGTGCACTGACCTTCTTGATATTGTGGTGTTCGATAGTTTGGCCATGAAATTTTGGTAGCACAACGTTTCTGTAGTCGATATTTCAACATGCAACAAAAAAATGGACAAGGTATGCGAGGAACCAGGACATACAACCTAAAAATTAAGCTACATATGTGGTGGTGGTTCTGGGGAGGTAATGAGGAGTTCACAACACATAGCTTAAAGCACCAGGTGTGCTCTGCCTGTAGTGGGAACCAACATCCATTTTTGCAGTGCCAGTGCAACATTTCATTATTTGCCAAAGTAAGAAATTGGGTTTTTGATTGAGGGGGGGGGGGTAAACCCCCTTCTCAAGCAACAACCACAATCCTTGTCAGTGTGAACCACAAGAGTCACTACATTTTTGAGAGCTTGCTTCCACCCCTCCTTCACCAATCTAATAAGTCCCCTAACAAGGTGACCATAGTGGAGCTCAAATGGGCTAATCCCAACTCCTTTCTGTGGTAATACCCTGTAGGCAAAAAGCAGGCATGGTAAGAGGACATCCCACTTCGCCTCATGGGCTCAGGAAGGCCCATAATCATGCCTTGCAAGGTCTTGTTGAACCTCTCAACAAGCCCTTTGATCTGAGAATTATAGGGTGTGGAGAACTTATATGTTACCCTCACTCATCCCACATTGACTTCATGTAAGCAGATATGAAGTTTGTGTCCCTGTCGGACACTACTTCTTTGGGGAACCCCACCCGGGTAAAAAGTCCCATCAAGGCCCTGGCCACTGTAGGTGCAGTACTGTCCTCAGAGGAATGGCCTCTGGGTACCTAGTGGTGTCCACCAAAACCAGGATACACCTATTGCCTAAGGCAGTTTTGGGGTGCAGGGGCCCAACCATGTCGATGCCCATCCTTCCAAAGGGGGTGCCAATGACAGGTAAGGGAACCAGGAGAGCCTTTAGCTTTTTTTCTGACTTACCACTGGCCTGGCAGGTGGGACATGATCTGCAGAATGTATCTGAGGCTGTCTTTATACAGGGCCAATAAAAATGGGTGACAAGACTGGCAAAGGACTTGTCCTGCTCCAGCTGTCCAGCCAGGGGTATATCATGAGCCAGACCCAGTAGGGAGACCCTGTAACAGAAGGGGACTGCCAACATACGAGTTGCCCCAGGCTCGGGTACTTAGAGCTCACTCTATAGGAGGTAATTCTCCCAATAGATGATCTCCAGAGGTGTTACCATTTGCCTGGACCCCAGCTTGCTGCCTCAAACCCCTAGAGTTGGGCACTCTTTCTTAGCTCCACAGAACTCATCCCTGGTGGGTCCACCCTCAAGTTGCCATCCAGGATGCTCAGGCAGGTCTCCCAGTGCAGCAATGTCCTCCCCTGTATGTTCCGGGGCGGCACCCTCAGGTTGAGCCTCCTCCTAGACCGCTGGAGTTTCAGGGGCTGGTTTCCCATGCCCCTTTCTATTCCTCTGTTTGGCAGCTGTCTGGGTCAAATTTCCAGACTCAAGGCCTCCTTGACTTCCCTCTCAGGCTACCATGGACTTTGTGGTGAGGCACATCCACTTAGGTAACCCTTACATCTTCAGGTGGGACCTGAGCTTCACTTCTTTCCAGACAGTGTGCCAGTGTGCTCTAGGTCATTCCATAGCAGACAATCAACAGCAAGGCAGGACTCACAGATGCTCTAAGAGAACATGAACCCCCCCAACTCAAAGGGAACCTGAGCCGCTGTGCAGCGTCTCGCCCGGTTGTCTGTTACCACAACCCAGTGGAATACATTGGAGATTACCTGCTCTGAGTACACCAGACAACACCTTACAGTAGTCATACTGACTCCTGTGTCCCTCAGAGCCTCCAACCTCTGCTCATTGATGGTGACCCACTGCCTGTACTTAGACGTATTAGAAGGCATGTGGGCTTTGGGCACCATCTCCCTATCACCCAGGGACACCAAGGTAACCTCTGATCTGTCCCCCATGTTAATTGGGGCCACCCTCTCCCCAAGTGCTACACTGGCCAACCCTGGGATCTGCCCACCAGTGGGAGTTTGCCCTCTTGGGGCACTTGGTGTCTCCCTTCCTGTGCCCATACCAGTAACATTAATAAAACTTGGGGACAAACTTCCCTGTCTTCTTATCAATCAACCTATTCATTTTCTGGTCAGGCTGGGGCTGGGCATCCTTCACCTGGGAACTATTTTGGGGGCCTTTAGAGAACTCCTTATTTGTGTTTTTATCACTCCCTCTTTCTTCTTTTAGGGACCGTGACCACCCTTTTGCCCCCTCCCCCCAGATACCTTCTTGGACACTCTGGTGCGGACCCAGAGGTATGCCTCCTTTGTAAGCTCCCTGGGGTCAGTTAGGTTACTGTCAATCAGGTGTTGACGCAACTCTGTAAAGCAAGTACTGAGCATGTGCTCTCTCAAAGTCAATTGGAGCGCTGTCACCATTGTTAGTGGGCTCTGCTGCTTGTTTTTCTTTTATTTCGAGCTCTTTCAGACTCACTTCATGAGCCCACAAAAGTTTCTTCTCAGCCAAGGTTCTCTCTGCCTCAGCCTTCTCCTGTGCCAAATCTCTCTCTGTCTCAACCTTCTCCTTTACAAAGGTTCTCTCTGCCTCAGCCATTTCCCTTGCTAAGCCTCTCTCTGCCTCAGACTTTTCCTCTGACAGCCTTTCCTCTAAGGCCAATCTCCTCTCCTTCAAGGCAGTATTTGCAGCAGCCTCCACCTTGGCTGCTTCCATTTTTAGCTCAGACATTTGCAGTATGAACTCCCTCTCTGCTTTCATGTCTTCCTGCTCCTCTGGGGACACATTGTGGGTGGGGATACTACTACCTGCTGGCAACACAAGAAAAAATCCCAAACCAATTTAGAATCAGGGGAGACCTCTGAGAAACAGGGCCAGCCTCAAGCAGCAGGGCAGTCCTCTGGAGTACAAGCCAGTCCTTTTGTAGTCTTAATGAGATCCATCAGAGTGAATCTGAGGGTCCCATTTTATACCTGGTACCATCTTTGAAATGGGAGAAACATCTAGAACTTCCCCTCCCCAAAAGTAGGTTTTGGAATTTTCTTTCTCCCTGCCCAGGATCCAAGAGGTCTGGGGTGACAATTGATTGGTGTCAAGTTCTTTGTGAGTGTGCCAGAGGCATCCTTTGAAATGTAAGTGGGGCAGGGAACAGCTCCGCTCCTCCCATCCTGGCAGGATGGCCCTCTTCCAGTTACACCTAGGCACTATTCTTCACTGTCTGGGCCTAATAAGCTTTCCTGATGGGGAGAAATTAACAGGCCCAGGCAGCTGGAAACTCCTAGAAGGCCTCAAAAAGTTTAGAGAACGAAAATGCAGACTTTCTAAAAGTTTATGCTGCAACACTAAGAATTGTGGGGAGCTCAAATTCAAAATAAATTCAATTGTAATTACTATGTGCATTTTCCTGCATGTTTCAAAGACAGATGACACTAAATTGTGAAATCTATGCGGTATTTTGTTTCTAAGCATTGTCTCGAGGATGGTTTCGCATGTTAACTTTATAAGAGACGGAAATGTCGACTTCTGTCCACTACTTGCTTCTTAGAAGCCAGTTCGACTTTTGTCAACTCACAAAATTTTTTGTTATCAACGGATTCTGTCAGGTTCAAACTATCTTCTTCTAAGAGGGGATCAGCAGTACTTTTGGCCCTATGTAGGGACAATTTTGGGTCATTAGTCTGTTGGATGCTGGAATTTGTGTAACCCCTCATTTTTGTTTGGGCTTTTGGTTTGAGCTTAAGTAAAAAAAAATGATTTTTGTATGCGCTCGAGTGTTGAATTATTTTCTTTATCACTTTGATGCTCAGTACTAGAAGATATTTTTATGTATGCATATATTGTTGATCTAATCTATTTATATTTAATTTTTCAGGATTTGAATGGTCCCCTTGTCAGCCTTTTTTGTTATTTGATTTGTACTTACCCAGGTTCTCAAGGGGTTAATGGGTGTCCCTTGTTTACTGCAACTTTTTAAAAGTGGCATTTTCGAAATTGTAATCTAAAATCCGATTTGACCATTAAAGAGGATTTTAAATTACAATTCATTTGAGTTCAAACATGATATTTCTACCTGTTCCCAAACAAACGTTAGCCCTTATTAATTGTAATTAGGTAACCCAATGTTTATCCTATGGGAGAAGAAGGTCTACAGTAGTGTAAAAACAAATGGGTTTTTTTGTCCTCATTTCGCCATCGGTTTATCGCCACTCTTGATTGCTGGGTATAGTCTATTTCCTAGAGAAAGGCGACTCCTTGTCATTGCTTAATTTTTAGTGGTTATATATGGAGACTCATCGTCCTCTAAGCTGCACTATGGCGTAATCACTGGACCATTATCTTCAGATTTTCAGGTTATATAATGGCTTCATGTTTTCTCTACCAATTTATTATTGTAGGCTATGTACATCTGACTGACATAATTCATTTAACCCAATGTATCGGGTGCGGGGCCACAGTCGAGGTCCCATTTCTACACGTTTCTCTTCTTGCTAACAGAATCAGGAAGAAAATCAGTCCCTCTTGGTTCTTGCTTAACAGTTTGTCTAGTGATGGGTCGAAACCAAACAAAATTAAAGTATGGCTTCAACTCCAAGGATATAATTTAAGATGGTACTTACTTCACTTCAAAAGAATACCATGCTGGGACAATCGACAAACATGTGCTTATCATCTACTCCCAGGAGATTAGGGGCCATATGTATGAAAAAGTCCATTTGCGATTCTCAAATAGCGATTTTTTGCGAATCGCTATTTGAGAATCGCAAAACGCTATGTATGTAGGATTTGCAATAAATTTTGCGAATCCTACATATTCCTTAATTGCGAATCGCAAATTGCGATTCGCAATTATGGAATACCTCCCCATTCATTCCTATGGGCCTAGAGGCCCATAGGAATGAATGGGAAGACATTCTCAATTTGCGATTCCCAATTAGAGAATCGCAAATTGCGAACGCAATTTCAAGGGTGCCAGGGTGTCAAAAGGACACCCTGTTGCACCTCTGAAATGAGCATGGGTGCAGATGTGGCGCACATACATGCCCTACGGGCTTGTATGTGCGCCACATGGCACTTTGAAAAATGCAAAAAAGTGCATTTTTCAAGGAAATTGCAAATTACCACCAACTTGAAGTTGGTGGTAATTTGCGATTCCTTAAGTCCAAATTGCACTTTTTCTGTGCTTCTTACATTGCATTTAAGGAATTGCAATTTGCGATTCCTTAAATGCAATCGCAAAATAGGGAATCGCAAAACTTGTGATTCCTTATTTTGCGAGGGGAGTTTTGCGTCATACATTGGACACTGCTGATTTGCGATCGCAAACGCCGAAATTCTGCGAATTTCGGCGTTTGCGATCGCAAAATTGCCTTCATACATATGGCCCTAAATCTCTTACATCTTCGGATGTCTTGCGTGAACATAGCCAGTCTCTGGCATGTCCAATAGGCTCTATGAAGAGTAAAAAGGAAGTTCCTTTTTAATGGCTCAGGCTTACCTGCTGACTAAAGTAAGCCTAAAGGTGCTTGCCATAAGTCTTCACTCTTGAGCTCCGGCAAGTCTTTTTCCGATATTTGATGTGGGTCTACTAGCTTCTTATCCTCAGCTTTAACAATGCCCCAATATCATAGAGTAACTTCTTTCTTGAGCTGCACATTGTCTTTCACTAGGTCTTCATGGTCCCAATATATAATGTCTGAGAGTTTTTGTGATGACAACCATGCACATAACTGAAGGTATTTAAATTTAGCTAATTCTTGATTTTTTAGATCTGAGACCACTTGCCAGTCAATGTGGTCCCTACTATCCCTTAAATTACCACTAATAATAAAGCCTGCATTCCAAAGTGGACAACTCAGGTTATCTTGGAGCCATTCCGGTGTCCCCAGAGAATCCCAAATGGAGGTTGGGTCGATATATTAATGAATTCCAAAACATTTACTCAGACAAAACCAAAACAAAAGTGCTGCATGGAGTACCTTCTATTGCACTAGTTTAAAAAGTTTTGGGTCCCAAAACTTATAGAGAATAGTGTCCTGCTCAGTTGCAGCAGCATAGCCTTAAACATTTGTCCTATCTGAGACGTATCTGGTTGCCTTGATAGCATCCCAATATTCTTTAACTGGAATACATAGCACTAAATCTGGAAGAGCCTCCCTGTTGTAGGTTCTTTCTAAGTTTCTTCCAAGAGATCCTTATACCCTTGGATGACCAGATGAAACTACTCACACTCACTTGTATCTTCTTAATTTGCTCCTTCAAGAATGTTAATGGAACAGCATTGAAGAAGAAACTAAAGTCAATTTAGGGAGAAACATCATCTTGACCATGTTTACTCTCCCATAGATATTTAATGGCAGATTTTCCCACTTCCCTAACAGATCCTCGCTGTCCTTAAGTGTCTTCTCTACATTTTAACCTAGGAGATCATCAAAGTTTTGTGTTATTACTATTCCCAAGTATCTGATTTGTTTTGATTGTTTTGTATATATTATGTGCTAGCCCAGGACAATAGCTCTGTCTTTTCCTTGTTTATTAAATACCCAGAGAGTTTCCCAAACTCATCAATATGCTACTCCACTCTTGGAATAGCAAGTTTTGGATTTGACGGATACATGATAATATTATCTGCATATAGGGCTATCTTTATTGGCAGACCTGGTGCTTGAAAAGGGATCATAGTCTGATCTACGCTAATGGTTTGGGCTAGAGGTTTGATATAGAGATCAAAAAGTGTTGCAACAGAGGAAACCCTTGCTTAGGTCCTCTTGATATGGAGAATGTTTGAGTTAATGCATCATGTATCAGTATTCTTGCCTTAGATGATTTAGATAGGGATTGTATTGCTTTGATAACATTGTCACTAAAGCCAAAAATCCATAAGATCTCCCATAAATACAGCCAGTTTACCTTACCAAAGCCTTTGGCGGCGTTGAGAGTCACTATTGTTGGAAGCATATTAAATGTCTCTGCCATATCTATAGCACCTATAAGAAGATGAGTTACCTAATGAAGTTGCTACCTGGTAAGAAGCCCTTCTGATCTATATGAACAATCAAATCACTATACTTCCTGTAAAGATGTTATAATCGCAGTTTAATAACGTAATGGGTCTATAGGAATCAGACATTTTTTGCTCTTCATTTGGCTTCAAGATCATTACCACTGTGGCCTCATACCAGGAGGGAGGAATCTTTTCTTTATCCAAGTAAATTGAGTTGAATAAAATCTTCCTGACAGGGATCAACTCCATAATTAACCTCTTATAGAGCTCCCCTTGGATCCCATCTGGGCCTGCCGCCTTGCTATTCTTAAAGCTCTTAACCTGGGTCACGATTTCCTCTTCTGTGATTTATGCCTGCAATTTGGTCCCCTGTAAGGGATGGTAGTTTTTTTTAGCTAGAAGCCA
This sequence comes from Calotriton arnoldi, assembly GCA_963921515.1. Lineage (NCBI taxonomy): Eukaryota > Metazoa > Chordata > Amphibia > Caudata > Salamandridae > Calotriton > Calotriton arnoldi. The sequence goes on from CAWUFW010008244.1 coordinate 626,430, forward strand.
GTATTTAATATTGATTAGTTCTGGACTAATAGCCTTTGTATATACCAATTTGAGATTGTTCACCATTTCAGCCTTTATTTCCTCTATTCAGGCGAGATCTCTCCCCGTACTTTGCTCTATTAATAAATCAATAGGATTTCTAACTAGATCTGCGTTGGTTTCCTAGGCAAGCAGTGCTCAACTTTTCTCCCTCTACTCAATGTGCTGCATCTTACTAACTTTACACTTATCCTGTGTCCTTTTTTCTAAACTGATCTTGAGCTCATTTTGCAAATTTTCTAACTCTGATCTCAGAGTAGGACTAGCTCGGGATGACCCCATTGTATATCTCTGTCTTTCTCTTTCCTTTTGAGCGATTCCCTTAATGAGTTCATTCGCATTACCATGAATCTTAGAATCCACTATATACAAGATCTTACAAATTTAACCCCTTATATATGGCTTATATGCATCACAGACCATTGCATATCTAGCAGTTCCTATATTAAAATCAAGGAAATCCCTGGTTTTCTGCTTAGCACTTCAATGATAGATTCATCCAGTAGGAGAGCTCTATCTAATGTCCAACTGGTTTTTGACTTAACAACTGGAAACGCTATAGGAAGCATAACAGCAGAGTGATCAGACACTGTTAATGGGAGGTGGGTAATTGACTGAACCATTTTTGCCATAGACTTATCTAAAAGAAAGTTATTGATTTGATAATGGTGTCCATATTCGTCTACTATAATATGTAAACCTCTCTGATTTCCTGATTTTTTGCACCAAATATTGACTAGGCCCAGGCCATCCATCATATCCCTCAATCCAACTTTACCATTAAAGAGGATTTAACATTACAAATCATTTGAGACCCAACTTGACATCCCTATCTGTTCCCAATCAAAAGGTAACACTTATTAAAATGCAATAAGGTAACCCAATGTTATCCAATGGGAGAGATAGGACTTCCAGTAGTGAAAAATGACTTTAGGAGTTTTTCAATACCAGGATATGTAAAACTTAAAAGTACATGTCCAACAATTTAAATATAATGCACCTGCCCTATGGGCTGTTTAGGGCCTACCCTAGGGGTGACATATGTATTAAAAAGGGAGGTTTTGGCCCGGCAAAAGGTATTTTTGACAGTCAAATTGGCAGTTTAAAACTGCACAAAGGCTGCAATGGTAGGCCTGAGGCATCTTTTAAAAGGCTGCTTAAGTGGGTGGCATAACAAGGGCTGTACGTTCAATCAATCAGTTAGGGTTTATATAGCACAGCTACTCACCCATGAGGATCTCAAGGCGCTGGGGGGGCTGTTGATCTGTCTGGGCGCAGGGGTTCAGTTGAAGAGCCAGATCTTGAAATCCTTCCTGAATTGGGTCCGCGAGGGGGATGGCCTGAGGTGGAGAGGCAGGGTGTTCCAGGTCTTGGCGGCGAGGTGGGAGAAGGATCTTCCTCCGGTTTTGGTCTTGTGGATCCGTGGGACGGTGGCCAGGGCCAGTTGGGTGGAGCAAAGGCGTCTGGCGGGTACGTGGAATGAGAGGCAGTGGTTCAGATCTGCAGGTCCTGAGTCATGGAGAGCTTTGTAGGCATGTGTGAGGAGCTTGACGGTGATTCTTTTGTTGACTGGAAGCCAATGGAGTTCTCGGAGGTGTTCGGTAAGGATTCGAGAAAAGTGAAACTTGCTCGATTAAATCCTCCATTAACTTTCACTAATCATTAATTTAGTAAATAAGATGAAACTAACATACACTCAATACAGATACATGGGGAGAAAAGCTTACGCATGCTTGGATTAATGAGAAATAAAATGCTGCACGAATAAAACCCGCTTTAACTTGCAAAAACGCTTTGCGCATGTGCAAACTTGAATTACGTGTAAGTAACGTGACTAACTCGCTTTGAGAAGGAAATCCTCACGCATGCGCAAGAAAATCTAGAACACGGTCTTGAGGTACCGCATGCCTGGCATATGCTTGCTTGATTTAAACGAAAGCTGCTGCTATTAACGCTTTTGCCCAAGAGTAATAATAATTACATGGGATAGAGTAGAAGTGGGTGGTGAACAGTGAGAATTACATGTTTAAGAAAATAACATCTCTTTATGATTCCTTTATTAATAGTGTACATTTGGGCCTGTTAAATCTATGACTGAAAAAGAAAATGGCGAAAGCTGCGCATGCCCAGTAACTACATGATAACCCGGTGACCGAGAGGGAATTGAACGAGAGCCAGGATCCAAGGACAGAAAGGGTGGGAAAAGAAGAAGATGTATCAGACCTCTATGAAGCCTGTATTAAATGTGTTATGGCATTTGCAACAAAATATGCATGTTTCAACCAAATTATATGAATGAATAGAAGGGCAGGGTTAACAAACATATAGGGTTTACTAATAAAAGTGAATACGTCAGCCTGGTATAATGAAGACACCCCTAACCCCGTCCAATCATATTCAGTAGTTTAGCAAATCTGCAACACTTGAGGGTGGGACATGAAGAAATAAAGACTATAACTAGAGTGACTTGAATTAAGTAACAACAACGCTGCTGATTGAGAGGTGATTCGATGGAGCTGTGAGGGAACCGCTGCTGCTGGGAGCTGAACAGAGAGAGACGAGAGCAGACTTGGAAGATCCAGACTACTGCCTAATTAAATTGGAAGATTGCGGAAGAATATCGAGGAGGGAGAGAGTGTAAGAGAGGGAATCGCCCTGGTGTGTTGTATTCCTCTTAGGGTATCCATAAACGGGCTTTCCAATATCATGTCCTTATATAGGCACAATTCGCCCTGCCCTTATATAGGCATAAAATCCCAGCCCTTATTTAGGCATTAAACCGTGCACTCCAAATACAGGCATGGTCTCTGACATCCGTCCACCCTAACGTCACAACGAGTTCATGAAGAACAGACCCCTAGGCTGCGGGAGTTTCCCTAGCCCAGGACTATTGATTTCTTCAAGGCCTCATATATTATGCATGAACCATTATTCCTTAGGGGTTCATTCATGACGTCTTTCGCTGTCCAATTCACGTCAATGCTAACATTGTGAGGTACTTCTAAGGTATAAATATACCTTCCCTAGCCCCTGTAAATCAGAGGAGACCTCGACTTCAGAGGAGCCCGTATCCCGGCCTGACGCACTGAGAAGACGCTGTCATCCCTACACGCAGAGAGTCCCGCTTCGAAGTGATTTGACTTCCCTTGCGGGGTGTTGGAGTTCGAGTCTGGCAAAGAGATTCCTACCTCTCTCATTCTTCAGGTATGGAGCCGATAAGAACCTAGAGGGACTCTTGGCATACTAGGCATACTAGGCTTAACATACTCTTAGTATACCATAGTAAGGAATACTTCACCTACTTCATACCTCTCCCTACACCTAGGATTAGGTTAGGTACATTGGGGTAGAACTAGATTAGAAACGCATCGTATGAGTACTCGCATTTTTAGCTCAAGTATTTATGTATGTGAATATACGCTAAAAAAATAATGCTATCGCAGTATTATTTATTTCTACTGCTCACCCTGTACATTATTTATCTCGCATACTGTCTTGTGATCGTAACAGCACATTTAACTTACACCAGAAACAAGACTGTTCAATAAATCCTTTTATTGAAAACAACCGTCTATTTCTTTCTGTGTAAACTTGGAGAAAACTAAGCATGCACGATTGAGCTGAGTGAAATAGTTATCTATTGTTTCCACGACTCTGGGACACGTTCTGATTGTAAAGGGAAACATAGTGGTCATGTTTTGCGGCTGCCAGAAACTACTCCCTTCTTGTTGTCAAGGAGTTTCTAGTGGCCTCTGAGCTAGCTGGCACAAGTAATTAAGTTTAATATTCTTGATAGGGACATACTGACCTTAGTCCTATGTCAAACCTATAGGATATATTATTCCAATGCGCAGAGCCTATTAGGGAAATAGGAGCTACACTACATGGCGCCCAACGGTTTGGTAAGGCGGTAATTCAACGTTAGATACTGAGTAACTCAGCCGTGCTTTTTTCTCTCAAGATCCCTACCCACATACTCCAAAAGACGTCTGGAGTGGGCAGGGTTTAGTATCCGTCACGGCTACATAGGGAAGTACCCTATATATTAGCTGTTTGGTTTGCTCAACGTTGAAGGATACAGTCTTCCAAAATATTGTGCACCTTATCTTTGTTTCCTTGAAACTTGTTCTACATTTTTCAAAAAACAAAATGCCTGACGGAGACAATAACACCGAAAACGGTGGAACTGCGGCTGATCAAGCCAAAGCAGCAGTTTTTAACCTTACAGGTTTAAATGAAACTGAGGAGGGTGTTGTACACATCCCTCAAAACTTAAGAAGAGCCATAACTCTAAAACTTATAAAACATGGCCTACCGCCAAGAGGAGGTAGAGCAGTTTTCGTGATAGAGGCACATGAATCCTTTCAGACAGAGGTATTCTATTCATGGGTAATACTTCCTGAATGCAATCCAATAACACAGACATTTCACTTCTACAAAGAAGATGATCTACCAGAGGAATACATTCCTTTCGAGGATATTGAAATTCCATTAACATACCAGGAGCATCAGCTCTGGTTTAAAGGCGCCCTAAAACATCACAAAAACATTACTAGGCTCGGTCCACTTGGTAGACCAGGAGCAACATGGCCGATTTTAGCCGGCTACACACCTCATCCTGAACTAGAAATAATGTCAGATGAGGATTTACTTACTCAAATACAAGAGTTAATAAAAATTTACAGACAATTGGTCCAATATGTCATGCGGACTCTCACAGTCCAACCACCATTCACACTGCAAAATCAGACCCCTCATCAGGGGACTACTCTAAAAATTACACCACAGACTCTCAACTCAGTCATGGGTAAAATGCCCACAAAACGTGAGCAAATTCCATTTTGGATAGCTCAAAAAATTACTCAAATCGAAGCAGTATTTCCAAATACTAGCCCGTATGAGAAACACAGAATCCTAACAATCAGTTTACCAATGGGGATCACACCACAACTGGAAGACTGCACCACTTGGGGCTCAGTCTTTGCTGCCATCTATACTAAAACACATGGCATTCCGTCAATTGCGGTAATACCTGATGTCCTAAAACAAATTCAAAACGAATACGGGGCAGAGCCTGCTCTAAATTTAGGTATGAAATTACTGAAAAATTTCGACCAGGTCTCAACAATAATATTATCTAATATTAAAGGGAGGCAGCAGCAGTGGCGATCCGACAAAAATTGAGGGAATTCGATGTTACAGAACATCAAACTGAGCTACCCAGAATAATAGAACAATCTTATGCAGAATTAGGCAGAGATAGTTTGGGTGGAAGACCAGTGAAACCGAAACTATCTGAAAGTCCTGAGAAGGACTCAATTAAACAAACTCCTACATCTTCAAAAAAGAAGTGGGAATCTAATAAACAAAATTCAAACGAGAAACATTCTCAATCCCGAGGTAGGTCTCCTCAAAAGGAGCCCTCTGAAAGGAGGTATAACCTCAGGAATAGGGATAATTTGAGAAAACCTGACAGGTATCAAGATACTGATACACGTTCCTCTCGTCCCTTTCAGATCTCATCACAGACTTCGGAAAGAAGAGGACGGACGGAACACAGAGAAGAACGCGTGAAATCGAAAGACGACAAACACGCTCCAAAAACTAAGGCTAAACCTCAATTCTCCAAAAAGAAAGTAGCAAGTCTAAAGATTAGACATGCCGAGAATACTGAGAACACAACTCAAGAATGGAGAATGGGCTCAGACCATGCTGGACAGTGCAGCAGAAGTCACAATAGTTCGCCAGAACGTGAAGGAACTTCTGGAGATAGTGGACTTGAATGAGTACATCACAGTAGAGACTGTAGACACCAGGGTTAGTACTCCACAAAAGTTATATGAAATAACACTCCGGATGGAGGGAGACAAACCTAGACAGGTGAAAGCACATTTTTGGGAAAGACTATCAAAGGGCTATGACATACTTCTAGCAGAAAAGGACTGGCCACCACAATTTGTCAGGGAGTGCCCACATGGCGAGGACATTATTATGCCTGCCTTCTCCAATCATATTCCAATTCACTTACAATATACATATGCCAGGAAATGAGCAGTAGCCCAGGCTCCAGCATTATATAAAAATCATGTAGGATGGGATGAGGACTCACCTCACCATAAAATACATTTAAAAAATGAACCTACTGCACAAAGGCAGTACCCAATAAAGCAAGAAGCTAAAAAACAGTTCAGGGAGATCTTAGATCAACTTGAATACCAAGGGGTGATTGAAACATTCACCTCCTCAATGAACAATCCTTTGTTTCCTGTCTCCAAACCAGACAATACATATCATCTAGTTTTGGACTACAGGCACCTAAACACTTGTTCTAAAACTTTTGCAGTACAAAATGCACATAGCACAGCATTAATGAATAACATTGTGCGTAAAAAATATAAAACAACATTAGACATCTCAAATGGTTTCTTTTGTCAAAACATAGCACCTGAAAGCAGGTACTTAACAGCATTCTCCATAATGGGGACCCAGCGTCACTTTTGTCGACTCCCACAAGGGGTCAAGAATAGCCCCGGTTTATTCTCAGCGAGGGTAATGGAGTTACTACAAATTTATGACAATGAGGCATTGTCCTATGTCGATGACATTTATCTGACAGACGATGACCTGGACAAACACTTGAACAGGGTGAGCACCATTATATTGGGTTTCGCCTCTGAGGGCTACAAGTTCAACTTTAAAAAGTCCAGAATTGCCCATCTCAATGTCCTATTTCTAGGATATGAGCTTTCAAGTGAAGGCAAGAGCTTGGCAGCTAACTTTTTAGAAAAGTGTGCGCTGCTCCAACCTCCAAAGATGCTAAAAAACTTACAATCCATCCTGGGTTTCCTAAATTTTGGAAGAACATACATTCTAAACTACGCAGAAAGGGTTAAACCTCTCTACGCATTAATCAAACCTGATTTCTCGATCAGAAACTGGACACAGGAACACACAGAAATCTTGCGTTCACTACAGGCTAACATGTTAGCAACAAATCACTTACAAACACGCGTGAGTCAACGCAATTTGGTGATCCGAATAATTTCGGGTCAATGCGGATTCACCTACTTAACTTTCAACGAGGGTGAGAAAATACCAATAGCGTACAAATCTCATTTGTACACACAAGCGGAAATGCGCTTCAGTTCAACTGAAAAAATTCTAACAGCAGTTCAAACCGCTGTAGCTAAAGAAAGAGCCTTAGCCCAAGGGAAACGCATTATTGTCGTCACCCCAGTACCAGCTTTAGAAGCGGTTACAAAAGCGAGCATCCCAAATGCTAAAGCTTTACATCCGAGATGGATACAATGGGTTAATTCTCTTGCTGCAACAGATGTTGAATATGTTTTTGATCCAGATTTAAAAACACAAGCATTCCTGCAGTATGAACATGAATGTCCTCTGCCTACTGAAATTCTGCCTCTCGATCAGTACCAATTTATAATTTACACTGACGGATCCGCACAACCCGCAATCGGGAGTAAGCAAGCTTACAGTGCAGCGTGTGCAATCGTTAAAGGTCGCATGCGAAATGGCATCTTCAGACCTATGGTCACAAAGACGCAGTCTCTAGGAGATTGTACAGCTCAGCGAGCTGAACTACAAGCATTCAAACTGGCACTTGAAACTACAGATCGCGAATTCCCCACACTAATAGTGTGCGATTCTTTTACTGTGTACAGTCGTATAATGAATATATACAAAACTGGCTTGAAAATGGTTTCAAAGATGCGAAAGGTGGCACAATAAAGCACAAAATGCTTTGGGAACAAGTAGTTCAGTTGAAAAACGAACTACCAAAGGCTCACGTGATCCACACACTGAGTCATCAACGTGATGGCGTTCACGTTGCAGGAATTCATTGGCTGATGAAGCCGCAAAGGGGGCTGTGCAAATGGCTTCCGTAGCTGCGATCACTCGTTCAAAATCAAAAATAGACGGTGAGATAATGTTGGCTGTCAAAGCTTCAAGCAAAGGCAGCAGTGCAGCGTTACCAAAAAAGTTTCCACTCAAGTACTCTTATGTAATTGATGCGAATAACGTTCCTTTTGCTCGAATCCCTGGAGTGGGGGATAGGGTAATTCCAAACAAGGTACGCAGATTAGGACTAATCCTAGCAGTACATGAAGGGATAGCTTCTGCCCATGCAGGTGTTTCAGCAACAGTATCTTTACTCAAGCAAAGATATTGGTGGCCTGGCATTCGGAAACAAACTAAAAACTATGTTTTAGAATGCGATATTTGCCAACAGATGAAAGTCTCAACAGTGAAATGTCCCGCGCAGACACCCCTGTTAATTTCAGACAAACCATTAGCTTGTGTTTACCTGGACCACTGCGGTCCCTTGCACAGGGACGGTAACTATAAATATATCATGGTTGCAGTGGATTCATGCTCTAGGTTCTTATGGTTATGGCCTCAGTGCTCAGCTGACGCTCAAACTGTTATAAAAGATTTGCGAGTCTTTATCGGCATATACGCAATAGGCACGCTACATTCTGACCAGGGTCCTGCGTTTAGCTCTCGGGCTTACAAAGACGCCATGGCCAGTCTGGGCGTTGCATTGCGGTACTCCTCTCCATTCCATCCTGAGGGAAATTCGGTTGTGGAAAGGAAAAACCGGGACATAAAGCAGTCTATAACAGCTAGAGTATTAGGTTCGGGTGATGGGTGAGTCAAACACCTTAGTGGGGTTCAACGTGCTTTAAACAACCTGCCAAGAAGTTCTCTAGGGGGGGTCACTCCATATGAGGTCCTATTTGGGACAAGAATGTGGGTGCCAGACCTTGAACATGTAGGCACAATGGTGGAAAATAAACCCTTTGATATCAAAGATCGTTTGGCTGTTCTACAGGACTTAAACAAATTAAGAACGAAACAAAGCAACGTATTCCTACAGCCAACCACCACTGGGGATCAACCGGCTGTCCCAGCAAGGCCTGTCTGGATTCCAAAAGTTGGGGATCTAGTCAGAGAAAAAATTGCGGACAAGAAGGAATTTGGACCTTCTTACAGTACCTGTCCTAGCAGTTCAAGGAACAAGAACAGTACTACTGCCGCCCCTTGCTGGAAGAAAGGAGAAAAGATTTGTGTCCATCGACCTCATCAAACCACAGTATGTGGCCAATACTAAATAGTAGGCCTCGCGGACTCCGACCTAGTAGCAAACGCACTCCTCTCGCTACTATCCAAGAGGTTCATACTGAAAGACTGATAACCATCGAGAATGCAGCAGAAACAGATGAAGGACTAAGCAACAATGCTATGGAAATCATCCCTCTTGAAGAACAAGTAACAGTTCGTCCAAATACACCTGTCTACACCAACGTAGCACGTGATCAACTGGTTCCAGTGATTTCTACAAATCCTGATGCAATTCCAACAATTGATAGAACTGCTTCTGGCTACTTCATTGCGTTCTCAGAAGATCCAAGTGAACCTGAAACGACACCAGAATCATTCAAATTCAAGCAGCAAGTACAAGACTTTCTTCACTTTCTGAAAAAGACTTATTTGGTTTCTCCATGGATTGAACTCTGGATTATATCTGGACTTTTTGTTTTCCTGCTCTGGCTAGCTTTGGTAACAACTGTGAGCGTGCTTATAAGTGGCAGATACATCCATGTGAACACTGAAGGAAAGGACGTAAACGTACTTTTGAAACCTCATAAATCTTCTCATCGTGAAGCAAGAGACTTGTCATCAGTGAACATCACAGCTGTTCCTATACACAATGGTATAGTGTGGGACAAAACAGATTTTGATATATTCAGTCCGACGGAACAATTGAACATTCCACATTTGTTTAAAATTTCACTAAGTGATCTAATCTCGTCCAGTACCTATTCTGATGATTGGGACTTTGAGACTGTTAATGATATAATGTTTGACCTAGAAAAATCTGCTGCATTTTCTAAAAATGAATATTTAGAGGGTTCATCAGACTATGAACAACTGTATTGTTATAACCACTATGGTCATCATTATTTGCATAAATCTGCATATCCAAGGAATGTGTTTTTGTTTAACCAATGGGAACATTGTCCTACACCACCTAAAGGTAGTTCAAAAACATTTGCCAGTAAATTTCCATATTTTTCAGGTTACAATACATCAGATCCAGAAATGTTTTACTATAAAAATGTAAACAAGACAGGACTGAAAATTATGTTAACAAATACAAAACAGATTTATTCTGCATTATTTAATGCCCAACTGTCTAGACAGGGTTTCGACTTTTGAAAGACACAATAGACACAAAAACTTTGTGGGGTACTAAAGAATGGCAAGTACAGGGGATAGAAGCTTTATTTAGAGCCTGCATCATCCCTGAACAAATAATGTTTTTGAATGAAACAATCCAACAAACATCTTGTCTTGGATTAGCCAAGATCAAAGAGATGAACAAACCTTCTGTACCAACACCTGCCAGTGATAATAATACAAAGGCAGTGGTAACAGTTGACAATATACTACAACTCAACAGATCTAATCCTGATTGGAAAAAATGGTTGATCTGGCCCACAGACACGAATAACTGTCAGGAAAGATTCCTGAATAAAACTCAGGGTTTTACCATTCATTGGCCAGACCCAAGATACGTCCAAAGACAACATCCGGGGGTAGTAACAACATACAGTGTAGGAAAATTATGCCTCGATTGGCTGCATAAGTCTACACTACAGGATGTGAAACAACACTTAACCTTACTTGCAAAAGACGCAGACCTTAGGGATTTCTTGCTTGGACCAAGAAAACCGCGTCAAAAACGTTTCATATATGCCGGCATTTATGCTGCCTACAATGAAGCATGGAAAGTATCACAAATTGAGGCTGCAGAACGAATACGTGAACTTGATCGTATTAATTTAGAGAAAACACTCTCTGTGGTCGACAATGGGTTAACAACTTTGTCTTCCAGAATATATTCACTGGACGGCATTGTATCCTCTGCTATCAACATACTGGAACAAGATTTGGCGATGTTACAACAAGGCCAATCTCAATTACGTTCTATTATGTTATTAAGCTGGACGCTGCAATCTTTGCGAGTGGGCTATGTGCCTTGGCGTTTTATCAACACAACGGCTCTGTTTGCAGAATACAATCTCACTGATAAACAGATCGAATTGGCACAAAGAGGAGCAAGGTATACAGTGCTGAGCATTGAAAAACTGGAAAAGTTACCATTCACAGTGGCAGAAAAACCAGCTACAGAATGGGTTATTCATGGCAAAATAACGTTACCTGTGAATACTTTTCAGTTTCAGTATTGCCTCAGACAAATGCAAGCAGGCAAATATGAAAGGTTGGGTAAGGAATACATTAAGACATCTTGGGCTTTGCCGTATACATATAGATGTTGGAGCGGGGATCGTGAAGTGTTTTTGAGCGGTACAAACTGTAAACGTGCACTAAGCGGTTCACTTATATGTCAGGACATTTCCTTGCATGGGGCTTGTAATGGTTCTGTGGCAAATTTGTCTTGCCATCAGCAGGGTACACCAGCTGCTGTGATTAATCCAACTTTTGGACAACTTTCTAATGGGAGTTACCTCATGTTGAATGATCAGAGTTGCTGTGGCATGCTGCCAGGCATCCCATATCTAGTAACGGTCAACTCCAGGGTCACTTGCTGTATGCAAGTATTGTTTCCCCCAATAGACACAGTCAGGAGTCGCCTCTATGGCCTTCGCTGAACGTCTCTTTTATAAGATTTGATACTTTAAGCAGAATGAAAGCCATGCTTTTACAGCAAACAGTGCCTTTGACCTCGGCCAAAGAAACCTATGATCTACAAATTGCAAGGACTTCGGCTGAGATACAGACTTTAATACGTACAAACTGCCCTATACATTTCGTAGAAATGATATCACGTATCTTCAACATGTCTGATACAACTGGAATTGTACATGTATTTAAGAGCATCTGCTCTGGTCTGTTAGCACCTTTCCAAGCAATACTCGGAATCATCCCGAACTTTGCACATTCGGTGTTTGGTGGCATACCATTAATTCTAGCACTTGTTGCCGGAATTCTATTTCTCTTCCTGCTATTGCGCTATGGCCAGCCAATTCGCCGACATCACTCCGAGCGACATGGAGAAAGCTCTCCTTGAACGAAAGTGCCGTGAGCAAATAGTACAGCTTTTGGGCATAAATCGTCTACGGGACCTTAATACCACGTGGTTCCTGTCATTTAGACCAATCTGGCAAGATTGCATCTTACCTGTTCTACGATGCCTGCTATGCGGTGTAGAATGCGTGTTGGACACCTGTCTAACATTTCCATCGGATGCGCCAATGGACGTCGATACTCTGCTGGACCAGATAACGGCCCATGCTATGTGTTGTCCCCAGAGGCTACCAATCCTGATGACAGCATTCATTGAGATCTCACAGACGCTTACGGCTGCTGCTGAGGTACGAGAAAGAACTACAGGCACACAGGTAACAACGGACGCAAACATTGCTGCGGCGACCATTGCTGAAAGCAATGCTTCACATCTCTGTGCGATTAACCTGCTTCACGAGGTGTTCCAACTCACACCAACTACAGTGGATGATGTTTTGTCTATAGAAATAGATGATCTCATGTTTACACCAGACCCGTAAACTGACTCTGATTCAGCATACAGTGTTCCAGAAATACAGTAACAATTTGGCCTTCATTTTTCAAAAACAAGCTTGGAACTCTACCAAATTTGAACTTTTCCCCATTTTTTCGAACGAAAATGGCACTACAATCTGCTTAAAGTAGAACTAGCCTTATAGTACAGACTTGGCGGTCCTTCCACAGACATTTAGTCATCTTGTGTGTCTACAAACAGTTCATTGATTTTTATGACATGAAATGACTTTGATTTTTGAGAAACTTATCGATCATTTTCTGTCACATGTAAATATTACTGCTTATTTCATTCAAATTGCATTTATTTTCGAACTTTATGCCTGAAATGATAAGCAATGCTTCAAATGTACAGTACCTTTTTGCATTCTAATAGGTTTTTTAAAATGCCTTTTTTAAATGGTTTTATGAAATATTTTAGAAATATGTGGTACTCCATTTTAATGTTTAGCATTTTGAAATGTTTAGCATTTTAGTATTATCGTACACACGAAAGTGGAGTGGGTGTTGTATTCCTCTTAGGGTATCCATAAACGGGCTTTCCAATATCATGTCCTTATATAGGCACAATTCGCCCTGCCCTTATATAGGCATAAAATCCCAGCCCTTATTTAGGCATTAAACCGTGCACTCCAAATACAGGCATGGTCTCTGACATCCGTCCACCCTAACGTCACAACGAGTTCATGAAGAACAGACCCTGAGGCTGCGGGAGTTTCCCTAGCCCAGGACTATTGATTTCTTCAAGGCCTCATATATTATGCATGAACCATTATTCCTTAGGGGTTCATTCATGACGTCTTTCGCTGTCCAATTCACGTCAATGCTAACACTGTGAGGTACTTCTAAGGTATAAATATACCTTCCCTAGCCCCTGTAAATCAGAGGAGACCTCGACTTCAGAGGAGCCCGTATCCCGGCCTGACGCACTGAGAAGACGCTGTCATCCCTGCACGCAGAGAGTCCCGCTTACAGTGATCTGACTTCCCTTGCGGGGTGTTGGAGTTCGAGTCTGGCAAAGAGATTCCTACCTCTCTCATTCTTCAGGTATGGAGCTGATAAGAACCTAGAGGGACTCTTGGCATACTAGGCATACTAGGCTTAACATACTCTTAGTATACCATAGTAAGGAATACTTCACCTACTTCATACCTCTCCCTACACCTAGGATTAGGTTAGGTACATTGGGGTAGAACTAGATTAGAAACGCATCGTATAAGTACTCGCATTTTTAGCTCATGTTATTTATGTATGTGAATATACGCTAAAAAGATAATGCTATCGCAGTATTATTTATTTCTACTGCTCACCCTGTACATTATTTAACTACTGTCTTGTGATCGTAACAGCACATTTAACTTACACCAGAAACAAGACTGTTCAATAAATCCTTTTATTGAAAACAACCGTCTATTTCTTTCTGTGTAAACTTGGAGAAAACTAAGCATGCACGATTGAGCTGAGTGAAATAGTTATCTATTGTTTCCACGACTCTGGGACACGTTCTGATTGTAAAGGGAAACATAGTGGTCATGTTTTGCGGCTGCCAGAAACTACTCCCTTCTTGTTGTCAAGGAGTTTCTAGTGGCCTCTGAGCTAGCTGGCACAAGTAATTAAGTTTAATATACTCGATAGGGACATACTGACCTTAGTCCTATGTCAAACCTATAGGATATATTATTCCAATGCGCAGAGCTTATTAGGGAAATAGGAGCTACACTACAGGTGCGTCGGGTTATAGAAAGTCTAGTAAGTATCAGACCTGTCCTGAACCTATCCTATAGTCTTTGTCTCCTGATCCTAAGTCAGGGGACCCCACCAGTCCTTTGGCCAGAGGGGTGGTTTTCCAGATATCTTCATTAGGTAATATCATTCTATCCAGAGATTTGCATATTTCTTTGCAAATGTTGTTATTATTATGTGCCTTTTGTCTCTACATCTATCCACTCTTATGCATTTGATTTTGTTGAATGAACTCGTATAATTGAAGGTATTATGCTTTATGAATGTTCTTTCTCCCACTTTAAGAAAGATGGAGTTTGCACTGTGTACTTGTAATTGATAAGCATTCAACTTAATGACTGAAATTTTAGATAAACTTATTATTATTATTATTATACAGAGTCTGTGGTTATTTCATTAAGAGTTTAGTTAAGAAGTTGTTAATATCACTATCAACTAACTCAACTACGGGTTCATCGACCAGAGGAAGAGTGTTGATTCGTGAAGATTAGTTAGACATTCAAATGATATTGTAATCGATTTGTGGTTACAGGAAATTAACTAATCTGAACTTTATTGAATTTAAAAAAGAACTCAACCCCCAACCAGCGGGAAAATTGGCCAAGGGTAATGCAAAGATTTCAATTGGATTTAAAATATATGGGCCCAGTGAAAAATTCCGTTTATTGTGTGGAAAAATATCCAACCTCGGCCACTTCGCGCTGGATCAATGTGGCTGCAGAGGTGGATGTTGAGGACCAGTCTGGCTGCGGTGTTTTGAACGTTCTGTAGTTTCCTGTTGAGTTTCTGGGTGACGCCGGCGTAGAGTGCATTGCTGTAGTCGAGTCTGCTTGTGATGAGTGCATGGGTGACCATCTTTCTGGATTCTGTGGGGATCCATCTGAATGTCTTTTGAAGCAGGCAGAGTGTGTGGAAGCAAGATGAGGATACGGCGTTGATCTGGCAGTTCATTGTGAGTGAGGAGTCCAGTATGATGCAGAGGTTACGTGCGTGGTCCGTGGGGGTGGTGGGGGTTCCCAGTGCGGCTGGCTACCGGGAGTCATCCCAGGCTGAGGGGGTGGGTCCAGGATGAGTACTTCGGTCTTGTCCGAGTTGAGCTTGAGGCAGCTATCTTTCATTCAGGTGGCAACGACCTTCATCCCGCTGTAGAAGTTATTTCTGGCAGCTGTGGGTTCGTTGGTGAGGGAGAAGATCAGCTGGGTATCGTCGGCGTAGGAGATGATGTTGAGTCCGTGGTTCCTGACGATGGCAGCGAGGGGGGTCATGTAGACATTGAAGAGGGTGGGGCTCAGGGAGGAGCCATGGGGCACTCCGCAGCTGATCTCTGTAGGTTCTGAGAGGAACGGAGGTAGTCTGACTCGCTGTGATCTGTGGGTAAGGAAGGAGTGGGTCCAGTCCAGGGCCTTGTCACGGATGCCGGCGTCCTGGAGTCTCGTGATTAGAGTGCGGTGGGAGACAGTCTCGAAGGCGGCCGAGAGCTCAAGTAGGATGAGGGCTGTGGTTTCTCCTTGGTCAAGGAGGGAGCGGATATCATCGGTGGCGGTGAGGAGTGCGGTCTCGGTGCTGTGGTTGCTTCGGAAGCCCGATTGGGAGATGTCCAGGATGTGGTTCCCTTTGATGAACTTGGAGAGTTTGGCGTTGGTGGCATTCTCGTGACCTTGACTGGGAAGGGGACCAGGGAGATGGGCCTGAAGTTCTTGAGGTATGTCGGGTCGGCGGATGGCTTCTTCAGGAGGGGGTTGATATCGGCGTGTTTCCAGTCGCTGGGGAAGGTGGCGTCTTGATGGAGCAGTTGATGGTACGGCGATGGAGGTGGCTGCTCTATGGAAGATGTGATATGGGCAAGAGTCTGAGGGGGCTCCGGAGTTGATGCTCTTCATGGTATTGAGTGTGCCGTCTGTGGTGAGCGGAGTCCAGTTGAGCAGGATCTGTTGGGGTGCGGTGTGATTGCGTGCTGTGGTGTTGGGTGTGGTGGGAGGGTCTTGGGTGTCGAAGCTGTTGTAGAACTGCCTGATCTTGTGGTGGAAGAAGGTGCCAAGGTTGGTGCAGAGGTCTTGGGTGGGAGGGACATCTGTGGTCTCACTGTTGGGCCTGGCGAATTTCTTGACGATGGCGAAGAGTTCTTTGCTGTTGTGTGCGCTGGCGTTTATTCTGTCTTGGAGGGCTGTTTTCTTTGTGGTTTTGAGGAGGAGGTGGTGTGCGATGACAGCGGTTTTGAAGGTTGCGTGGGTTTCCGGGGTTTTGTTGTTCCTCTAGCTCTTCTCAAGTCATCTATAGGTGCGTCTGGACTCGTGAAGGGCGGAAGTGAACCAGCTGGCTTTCTTGGAGTGTTGCTTGCCAGGGGCCTTCCTGAGGGGTGCCAGAGTCTCGGCGCAGTTGGAGATCCATCGGTGGAGGTTGCGTGCTGAGGTGTTAGCGTCTGCTGATGTCGGCGGTGTGGTAGTGCTCAGGAAGGTGGTGAGATGTTCTTCTGTGACCTCGTTCCAGCTACAATGGGGGGCGGTGAGGGCAGTGGTGTACGTGGGCGTGCTGAAGGCAAAGTGCACGCAGTGGTGATTGGTCCAGAGGAGTTTGGTGGTGTGGCTGTAGGAGATGTTTCCGCTGGTGGAGAAGATGGGGTCGAGCATGTGTCCCGCTGCGTGGGTTGGAGCGGTGACTAGCTGCTTGAGTCGGATGTTGGCAAGGTTCTCCAGAAGGGATGCAGTGTTAAGGGCGAAGAGGCTGACAGGTCTAACTGCCAATATGAGCGATAACTGGTAGGGTGAGTACCCAAGAAACAGTCTTGGAGCCCTTTGCAGGAGCAGTTGGCTCAGGGGGAGAGAGTGCTCATGAAAGAGCAATCACTTTTTGAGACCCTTAAATACCAAACTAAGCACCATTGAGACACACCTATGCACACACATTTGAATGGATAGGAGCTGAGAAGCTGGTATATCATCATTGGCTTTCCTTTGTTGAAAATCAGGGTTTCAAAATGTGTTTGTATATTTGACCCCACTATGGTAGATTCCAAACTGCCACTTTTGTGCCCCTAGATCAGTGCCAGAACATTAGCACCAGGTGATTACACAGGGTACAAAAACAAATCTGATTATGAACATATGGATGAGTAACCAAAGCATGGATTAATCAGTCATTTCAGCTAATTTCAAATTACACCAAATGTGCATCACCGGTTTCACGGAAACTGCACCCAATCGCGAGTTTTCCATGCTGTTTCCTGTGTCTGCAAAATATAATCAAAAATAACAGTCACAAAGACCATTTTGCATGCTATTCCCATTGCACATGCAAAACTGGGAATAGAGTGCCAAAATTGACCTAATACCAAGCGAAAAATGTATTTCTCAGGGCATTTTTGTGTCCGAATCAAATGTGGGGTATATGGTCCCAGAATGTCTGTGGCAGAAAATCATCTGGTATAAAAATGATTCCCTAGTTATTGTTTACAAGAATATCACGCTTTTAGAAATAATAATCAAAAATCTGATTCCGATGGTACAATAGTTTTAGAAACAATATTTAGAGCTACGTCTGACTGGCCTACAGGTCAAACAGGCAGTGCGCAACAGGCTGGTCGGACAGGTCAGTGCGTGAGCTGAGTTTTTGTCTGTTTGTTGGCCTGTTTTATGGTCTACTGGACTGGTTTTTACTGTTGATTTCAAATATTGCCTGCACTAAGCACAAATGCATGCAGTCTCCCATACATTGCAAAACACTTATACTGCATGGACCCAATTCACAAAGGGACTTAAAACTCGTAAAGTTACAAGAGTGGAATGTCTGCACTTGTGGCGGATCTCCGCACTCAGGTGGAATCTCTGTATTGAGCACTGCAGTATGGAGAGTCCGCCCGAGTGCGGAGATTCCACCCTGAGTGTGGCAACTCCGCTCTCATAACTTTACGAGTCATAAGCCCCTTTGTGAGTTCTGACCCATGTCAACAAGTTCCAAACTGCCTCAATTTGGTAACATGGGCTAAATTTTTAGCTATCTATTGAGCGCCACTTTTATTTTGGTGCCCGGGCCTGGATTTTGTCATACTCCGACCCTGTTTTATGGCACAATATTTATGTCAGACGATATTTCTCTAGACGATAATCATACGTACTACCACGGTTACGCACAAATTGTGTTCGTATATCAAATAAAACTAAGATTCAGTGCTATTTCACATAGGCAAGCAACCGTGGGCATAGGGACTTTCAATAAGTTGTCACTCAGTACACTAACCTTTTTACATTTGAAGCTGTGAGAAATATGTGGCTCAGGCCTCTTTCTAAAATGGTAGCTGTTTTACGGCAAACAATAGCAGCAACGTCATAGGAGTCTAGTACCAGCTAATATAAGCCACACTCCTTGTTGTGCACATGCAGTCGATTTAGTGGTGATCAGCTTTTTTGAATATTCCAGGGCTAATGAAATGCACACTTGTACATGCAAGCGCTGCTTACCTTAGGCTAATCAAGACTTCACTCATAATGCTTTGTTTGGGGAACAGAAAAACACCATCTGCCCCAAAACCAAATGTGCTTGTAGATCAAAACTAGACAGGATTTGTAACTGTATATAGACTGCAACTACTCCTCAAGCAATATCTTGCCTTCTCCGGGTTTTGCACAGGCGTACTGCTTGCTAAGGCTACAGTTAAGGCCATTGAAATTATGCTATTTGGTAGATAAGCATGGATTTGCAGCATTTGCCACTTAATCCATCATCCGCTGCATAATAAGTCAGATTTTAACAAAAAAGAATTTGTTTCTCACTCAAAGGGATTAGACGTAACTACAAACACAGCGACACGTGTTGCTGCACAGTGGAAGGCCCTTCACAAAGGTTGACCAGGAACATTGCTGTATTTGTGTGTTAAACTGGTACTTATGAGGTGACACCTTGGCTCAGACAGTGTTAACATGTGTAAAAATGACAAAATAATGGAGTAATACTATCACAAAAAGTGCCTCATTACGCTGTATAATTTGCCCTTTGTTGCTGCTTAATTTAGCCAGCCCTTCCACATAATTTGATCCTCTCGTTTGGTATAATTCCAGTGGACCTGGCCACTGGGGGCACTGCCTACACAGCAAGCCAGTAGGATCCAATTCAGTTATTGTGAAAGGTCCTGCGGTCTTTAGAAACAGGCACCACGAAGGCGCGTCACAAGGACATTGGTTTGAGACTAGGCCCATGCAAACATTTTCATTACACTGGCAAAGCTCATGAGTTTACATGAACATTGCAATCCTGACATTTCACGGCTATTTTTCTGCTGGAGCCTGGTTTGAGTAGAAAATGTCTCGACTTAGACATTTTTTCCTCCAAGCAATTCTCGTTGCCTAAATCTTGAGTGACTACTGAAGTAGTGGTAAGCCATTGTGTTCTATTTTCATGCTAAATACTGCAATGTGAATTTGGTAAAATTTCACAGGTGTGGGTCCGGATATCAAGCATGGACTATCATGTGGCCTTAATGTCAAAATGAAAATATCTAGGATGCACATATCAACAGGTAAGTATGTATAGATTTTCTACATCTACCTCCGCATATCTGTACACTGAAAATATATATCTTCAAGGTAGGTAGAATGGGAGTCAGGAATAGTAAATCTATACCTCCCTCTGCGTACTTACCCATCGATATGTTTGTCCTTGTTAATTTGATTAAATTAAGGTAGCAAGGTATTTCTTACTCGATATTCCGTACTACAATCATTTCACATAATTTCACACAATGTTTGTGAAAACAATGCTGATGATGTGTCTGTCAGACATGGGACATGATGCGTTAAGTGAGCCAAGCTGACGAATACAGCGACGAACTTTTCAAAGAAATACTTGTTTGAAAGGGACTCCAAGATTGTTTCAGTGAAGGGCAATGGTAAGTACCTTATGTTCGTATTTCTAACCTCCCCCTTAATGCTGCAGCTTTCTGTTTTTTTTTTTTTTTTGCTGTTAGATACCAATTAGCTTCATTCACTCCACCACCAAAGAACATCAAGAGATTCTGAAGGCAGCAGCGCAGGGGCGCTGCTGCTGCTGTAAAGAAGGGAAGATAGAATTGTAGTTTCTTTTTTCCAAAGGAGGTCATGGAGAAGACTTTTGGGTTCAGTGGAGCTTCATTCCACTGCAGCTACTCTCACTTGTCCCTGACACTATTTGGAACAAGCATTGGCATAGCCAATAGGTCTCGCCTTTGGGACCTGCTGCATAACTAAATACTTATAAGGTCCCAAAGGCGAGACATATTGGCTATGCCAATGCTTGTTCTCATTGGTGTAGAGTGTTTGGTCGTTATTCCGTCCTGTCGATGCTGCTGTCCCCCGCACTGTGTCCGGTTTGATGCTGTGACTGTGAGGGCTGCAGTCAGTCCTGGGGCGGTGATTTTTTGTTGCTCGGTGGGCCCTTCCCCGGCCACAGAGTCACAGACCCTGTGCTCTGAGGCACCAAGGGTCTGTATAACCCCGATGCATGTTGTGTTGCTGGGTGTGGTGACGTCCCGCGCCCTGAGATGTGGATTGGGAGCAGACACGAGTGTTTGTTCGCACGGCAGGGAGTGCTCGTGGGTCAGACACCGCCATTATCTCTCTGTTTGATAGGCTCCTGAGAAGGGAGCAGGCACGCGTCAGAACTGGGGGGTTTGTTCGCCTTAATAACAACCTTCCCACCCTTCGTGTTGCGTGTTTACTTTTCCATTTAACTTTAATGCCCATGAAGGTTTTATCGTTAATAAGAGAGAGGATCAGACAAAGCGAAGGGCGATTTATAGCTGACACCGAACGTGGAGCCCGAACAGGGTAGGCGTCCAAAGACGGCGATTTAATTTTGAAAAATGAGAAATAAAGATCGCACCGGAAACATCTATTTCACGCTCCAGAAAACGGAGGGCTTTTTTGGCAGTGTGTGTTCCTAAAGCAATGCTGAATGGAAATACGGCATTTTTGCATGTACGTGTGTGTCTATATATATATATATATATATAGACACACATATATTATATATATATATATGTGTGTGTATACACACACGCACACACAGAAGCACACACACAAAAGGAGAGAAAGCGCTGTGTTATGATAAGATGTGAGCATATTTTTGAAGAGCATTGGTCCTTTTGAAAATACAACATCGTTACTTGGGGGAACGCAGAGGGACCCCGCCATATATATCTACTCTCTTCCAGTCACAACAGTCAATAAGTTGTAAAATTACTTTGGGAAGCAGATTGCGCCCAGAGAGACAAAGAAATGGAGAGGTGCGTGCACCACGTCACGGAAGAGAAGTTGACCGGGGCACCTACGGATTCTGTCTGCACCAACGTATTACTGCTTCCAGGGAGCGTGCGGCATGGCATCAAATTGAAAGGCAACTGACACGGCCTGCATCCCAGACACACACAGCATTTCCTTTGCGGGAGCGAGCAGGGGCACCATCTGTTTGCAAGATAATTACAAACAGATGTCGCCAAAACTCGCTCCCGCAAGGGAAACGCCAAACGTGCACGCGTTGCAATACAAAGCAATGCAAAACGTGCACGTTTTTGGCCAAAATGCTGATCGATTCCAAAAGGTCCCCTCCTAAGCAGCGCATGCGCGCTGCGTAGGCGAGACCTAAAAAGAAGTGTAGATCACGTAGCAGCATTGCTAGTCCTTCAGGCAGACACAATCTTCCTATTCAGGCGAGACTCACATCCTGGTGGATCTTGATAAATCGTCATCACCTTATTCAGATGGTGTTGGAGGGCATGGTGTATATGGCAACTATCGATGTAGCAACTGATGCGCTAAAAATGATTGCTTCTCGACTTGCCCTAACAGCTCTCACCTTAGCACAAAAAAAAGTCATTTTTATCTTGTCCAGTTGTGCTCGATTGTCGTAGTTGCAGTAAAGATCTCTTGTTAGACACCCCAGCAAACACCACTACCGAACACATACACAGAATTTCAACTGCACCCTGCTGCTGATCGTCCTATACATAACATACATTTCTTAATGGAGGAGGCACCCCAAAATAATTCTTCAAATGCAGGTTCTTTGAATATCAAATCTCAGATTTATTATTCATATACATAAATAGTATGTATAATATGAGTCTATCATCATGTTTTAGGCAGAACATAATACAGTTAATTTGTTCAGAGCATAATTCATTAAAGCCTAATCCAATACACAAACATAGGTTATAGATAAACATTGCATAGCATTTTTTCAATAAACATATAGAAATGCCAACAACTGGTTCCTCGTTAGGTACTATTCACAGTAGTAAAGACCTCAACTCTGTTGAGTCACCACAAGCATAAAACAGAAATAATGACAGCCGACATGTGTTTTACGAATCCTATTGCTTCATCAGGGCTGAAATAAAAATAAAGATAACAGCGAAATTGTTATCAGCAGAAGCAATCCTTATGTGACATGAAGTTATTAAATTTGAGTCATACACTATCCATTGGAAACTAGATAAGAAGGTGAAGAAACTACAATTCAATTTAGCCTAAACATAACAAGGTTCAATACATGTATTTCCCAAACCATAAATACATATCACAAAGAAATACATCCAATTCATACTAGTGAAAATGTAATACATACATTTCCAGTACAGTCTATACCATATAAACAGTTGTAATCCTTGCTCCCTTATATCGAAATAAAAAGTAGATCACTGAACACATTTAGGTTTATCCTTCCTGTTTTACTCAATTTAAAGATGTACTCACCTAGCTACCACAATCCTGTGTACTCTCTTAAAATATTGATTATACATCCTATCCATAATTGGGAAACTTCTATACATACATGTCCAGTGCAGTCTATTCCCTATAAACAGTTGTAATCATTGCTCCTCCCTATTGAAATATAAAGTGGATCACTAAACACATTCACATATTCATCCTACCTATTTTACTAAATGAAAAGATGAACTCACCTAGCTACCATAATTATGTATCCTCTCTCAAAATATATATATACATATGTGTGTGTGTGTGTGTATATATATATATATAAATATAGCCTGCAGGGCAGGCGAAACGCGTCCGACAGTTGACAAATAAATCAATATTTGTTCAAGACAGGGCGTCGTCATCCTTGGTATACGAGGGAAATTGGTAATTAAAACTGGACTGTGCTTGGGTGGTCCGCAACGACGACGCGCCCTCTGTTCAGGAGCAGCGGCGGGGTGTACACAAGCAACGAGCGTGGGATATATATATATATATCTTTATTGCTTCTATTCCTGCGGGATGCACTCAGCATTTGAAGACTGGAGACAACAAAAGACTTCAAAACCCGCCACGTGTGTCTCTAAGGATAGGACTACCTCATCTATTCTCAGAAGGTGGGGAAGTGTCCTAAACGAGTTCCAACACCGATGCGGCCTGATTTAGAAGTGGAGGAGATGCGCAGACATGTACAAGGACATATTTTATAATACAGATGCCGGAACTATTGAAGAATTTACATATGGGACATTACAGAATGCCCTTAGCAATTATAATAATTTACTTAAAGACTAATTCCCATTATCTTTCAATAAGGGAACCACAAATCCCACAATGCCTAGTACTGAACCTAAGGCACAGCAGAATTCAAGCAGTCAATTAAGCACCACCTGAGGAAGACGATAGTTGAAACGCGTTGTGGTGACAGGAGTGGAACTGCTTTTGGAATAGAAGCAATAAAGATCTTGAAGTACACCTCTGGGAGTGCGGTGAAACCTTCTTTGTACTACCATATGTTTGGGGATGTGTGGTCTGACCCCTCAACACCGCACCAGCAGCTGAGCGCGCCCTCTGTAGACCACAAGTGGTTTGGATATATATATATATATATATATATATATATATATATATAAGTCCCAATCCCTCCTATTACTCCGAGAGGGAAAAAGCACAGGTACGGACCTCTGGCACCTTCCCAAAAGAATCCGGATCACCACGGGTTCCGCTGAATAAATATTTTATTCGTATTCAAGCATGATATGACAGACAAGTGTCCGCCCCAGATGCGTTTCGATCGCCATAGCGATCTTGATCGTTATATATATATATATATAACAATTATTTAAACATATCATTAAAAGTAAACACAGTTATTCACACAGAAGGAAATTCCATAAATAGTTAATCTGCCATATAAAAAGAAAGAAGAGAAGCATACAGCTGTTAACGTTCAATAGGCCAAATTAACCTTGCTCAGGGTCCATACCTCCTCTTAACCTCCTTTCCTCTCCCAAGATCTCGAAATAGTCCCAAAAGCCTTTAAATTACCTGATCTCATCGCAAACATCCTTTCCTGTTCCTTGACCGTGTTCATTTTTACCCACTAGTCAGTGAAACAGGGTATGAGGTCGGACCTCCATCTCTGAAGAATCATGGACTGATCTACCAGCATGGCAATATACAGCAACCTCTGGGATCTTATTGGTATTCTCGACATCAGGCATACGCCCACCAGAGCCAACGCATGGTTTTGCAGTAACTAGATCCCCCAACAAATCTTCTAAAAACCTATAACTACAGTCCGAAAAATAGCTGAGTTTACTACAAAACTAAACTAGGTGGGCCCAACATCCACCTCCTACTATTCAACACCTAAAGCACTGGTTTGAGTAATTCTGATTTATTTTATGCAAAAATTGGAGGGTCTGATATACCACCCATTTTATGAAATTCTTCATCTTGCGTAAATAGGCCCCCCTCAAGGTTGAGAACTTAAACTCATTGATTCTTCGCCAGTCACCCTTCGATATTTTCACATTCTCTTCTCTGAGCCATTTCTCCGAAATCTGCGCATGCAGGTCTACTTTCTCACCGTACAACAGGTATTGATTCCAGTGACCTATCTTCCTAATATTCGGGTTTTCCACCAAATTCAGTACCAGCTCCTTCTTGGTCAGCATATCTTTAGGATCGATCTTACGTAACACATTGACTAGAGTACTATAAGACCACAGCAGCCATCTTTTATTGTAAGTCACCAATGGCTCCATCTCACCCCAAGTTTTCCATCTGTCATTCTGTAAAAAATCACCCAATTTCGCAAATTCATTCCTTCCCCATCTGGCTACACTAACTGGATCCATAAAGGCCCCTCTCTGTAACTCTAGGTGACTCAACGGAGTTTCTAAATTCACATAAGGGATATCAAAAACCTTATAAATCTGTGCTCTTTTCTTGAGGAGCCCTTGCATGGTCTTATGTTGAACTTTTTTCGGGTATTTTGATATTCTTCCAGCATCTTATCCACAAATTCATTCTGAAGGTGGCTGCATGCAGCATTTGTCTTAATGAATCGGAGCATATAATGTGAAAAATGTGCAAAATAGTACATTTTGAAGCAAGGTAGGGCCAGCCCCCTTCTTCCGTGCTACGATATAAAGTGCGTAATGCTATCCTAGGTCTGGTTTTATTCCATTAGGAAAAGACATCATTGAGTTAACCTCAGCAAAAGAATTTGAGTTAATAGTGCATGGTGCTGCGACAAATAAGAAAATAAATAAAGGAAGGATTGCTATTTTTAAGGCGACCCAACCAAACAGCATAAGAGGAAGCCACATCCATCTAGAAAACAGATTTTTAACCTTAATCAATAATGGTCTATAGTTCAAATCATATAAATCATGCACATCTTCCGAAAAATAGACCCCCAAATATTGCTTAGGACGGGCATGAACGCAATCTCTAAACTCCTGAAAAACTCTGCTTTGATGCAATTACTCAAAATGACATCAGTTTTTGCTCTATTCACCTTATACCCTCCCAGCAATTGAAAGGCTGTGAGATTATAGAGAGCTCTTAGCTGCCCTTCTTCTCTAGAAGCGAGCAAAAGCATGATGTTCTCAGCATGCAATTTAATCTTGGCATAAAAGGGACCGTCGCTTGAATAGTTATATCATTCCGAATTGCTATCGTCAAGGGCTCAATGAAGAAAGCAAATAGAACTAGCAAGAGAAGCAACCCTGCCTAGTTCCGCACTGAACCATCAGCAAGCCTATCTCTGTCGAATTTAAAATGAACTTGCTTTCTGCACTCGAATACATCTTCCTAATAAAGGTTGTAATCTGGGGTGAAAGTCTACGGGCCCGATTCACAGAACTAACTTAAGACAAAATCCTAAACTTACTACCATTTTGGTATTCACAGAAGGCACTTACTCATTTTGGTATTCACAGAAGGCACTTACTCATTTTGAGAAACTTACTCATTTGAGTAACTTACTCATTTGTGTAACTTACTCATTTTGGTATTCACAGAAGGCACTTACTCATTGATGAGTAAGTGCCTTCTGTGAATACCAAAATGAGTAAGTTACACAAAATGAGTAAGTTACTCAAAATGAGTAAGTTACTCATTTTGTATTCACAGAAGGCACTTACTCATCAATGAGTAAGTGCCTTCTGTGAATACTCAAAATGAGTAAGTTACACAAAATGAGTAAGTTACTCAAAATGAGTAAGTTACTCAAAATGAGTAAGTAAGTGCCTTCTGTGAATACCAAAATGAGTAAGTGCCTTCTGTGAATACCAAAATGGTAGTAAGTTTAGGATTTTGTCTTAAGTTAGTTCTGTGAATCGGGCCCTAAATCTTCCTAACATGGCAAAAAGAGTCTCCCAGATCACAGGTCGAATGTCTTTTCTGCGTCCAACAGAAGAATCGCCGCTGGGGTCTACATATCCAAGGCCTCTATTAGGTAATTAGAATTAGTGCTCAATTTCGTACCAGCTATAAAACCATTCTGGTCCTTATGCACTCTCTCAATATATTGATTATAATTTTAAAGCATTACCTCATGGCAGGCCGTGATTAAGTATAGAGGACCATTATCTTCATTTTCTTCAAAGTAATACTAAGAATACACATCCGGTCCATAAAAAGTCAGCTGGGCGATCTCTTCACTCCATTATAATGACTGCAATATAGACAATCCTGGTAAGTTTATGCCCCTAGAGGGATATCACAAATTTCAAGAAAGAAGTATAACAATGTATCTCATCCCTTTAATTTCCCACAGTGAAGCAAACAAAGTCCAAACAAAGAAGAAGAACAAGGAAGTTATCTGGAATGGAAAAACGTCATTAAGCACCATAAACATTAAAGCAAGTAACAAGCACCTCAAAAGTTGTGACAGCCACTGTCCATTGTTGCCACAAGAAACGAAACAATCCAAAGAAAACCCAGAGAAACCATTACATTAAAGCATGCATGTTTCTCTCGTGCTGCTGTCCATAACTTTCCATGTAGCAAACTGTCAGACATAATATTCCTCAAACAATTTCAATTATTGCAACAAACCGACGATAAGGATTTCACATGACTGTCAATGAAAAACACAAATCCTGTCAAACATAAACAACACAACAATCTGATCAAATTTAGAGATGAATCTTACAAGCTGCACAGGCGCTCTGCCAGAGCCATGTTCACCCATCATGTATATTAGAGGTTTGTGGTCAGTTTTTAAGATAAAGTGATTATCCCACCAACATGTCTAGCAGTTTTCAACTGGCCAACGACAGGCAGCTATTTCCCTTTCTATTGTGCTGTATTTTCTCTCTGTCTCAAGGTTTTAGATTCAAAAGCGACTGTGCGCTCATCACCATCAAAATACTGACACAAAACTGCTTCAACACCCACATTACTGTTTACATTATGATGGGTGCAGCCCATGCCAATTTCCTGATGATTTGAATGAAGAACCTCCTCATCCAGCTTACACTGCACCTCCTATTGCTAGAGCTGGTGTTCCTCTGCCTGTGCTGGTTGCCCACTCTTAGTGGTGCTGCTGCTATTGTGGTGGTTTCAGCTACAAATGTTGTTGCTGCTCATGTTTGTGTCACTATTAGTGGAGATGCTGCTGATGCTACTGCTGTTGTTGGTGCTGTCTCAGATGTTACTGCTACTGGTGATGATACCCTGTCTGCCGGGGCTGGCACCAAGTACTAGTGGCTGAACTGCTAGTGGGATTGCTGCTCCTAGTGTTGCTTTTGGTGGTGTTGTTGCTGGGATTGTTGCTATTGGTGGTGCTGCTTGTGGCGGGGCAGCTTTTTGAATTTGCTCTTTCTGTAAGGCAAGAGATACAGCTCACTGCTTGTTCACACCAGACAGCTCCTGTGGTTGACCACCGATGCGGGGGAAATATGAAATCACCCTCATTCAGTGCCTCGGCCTTGGGTGTAGCTGCCTGCTCCTTTTCCTCAGTCAGGACAATGGATTCTGCTCTGACAGCAGATTATCAAAACTAGGTAGGAAGAGTTTTTCTTGCGGTGGGAGGTCCATAAGGAAGAAACTGAAGCAGAAAGTAAATGCTGCCAAGGTGGCAGTGGGTCTTCCTCCAGTGGGTGTGCCTGCATGGTTGTGATGGTGGTAGCATTGTTAGAGGTGACTGTGAGAGACATGTTGCCTGAAATGTCCCAGCATGGAGCATCCAGTCTAAGAATGTTATAAAAGCCATCACAAAACATTTATAAAAAAGAGGGTTAGCAAAGCCTACGGTGACATATTAACTTGCTAAGGCGCTGATTATAAGTGGGTCAGGGTTTTCCAACCCCTGTTTAACTCCTGTTTGCTCAGAGTTCACAATGACGAGTTCTTTTGTATTTACTGAAAACAGCAATTACTGTATGAGATAAGAACCTCATCCTTTGTTAAGTTTTGGCAAGTCAAACGTGTAGGAATTTAAAATGAGGAAATGTGTAAGCTATTAACATGGATTTTGAGTGCAGTAAGCAACAAAATCTGCATGCTATTCCCCAAAAACTCAGAATATGCAATAAGTATCACACCCATAAATTCCAAACACCTCAGTGCTGGATTTTTATTGGATGTGATAAATATCACATCAGACTTGTGCCACTCATAACTGGGCCCTAAATGATTCTCCAAGCTACAGACAATTTAGTGAGCTAGAAGTTACCAGCCAATCCAATTGCCCAAGACACATGCATTAATGTGCGATAGGAAGCAGCTCAAGGCGCATTGCCTGACTATGT
Source organism: Calotriton arnoldi (assembly GCA_963921515.1). Classification (NCBI taxonomy): domain Eukaryota; kingdom Metazoa; phylum Chordata; class Amphibia; order Caudata; family Salamandridae; genus Calotriton; species Calotriton arnoldi. The sequence continues at coordinate 655,831 of CAWUFW010008244.1, forward strand.
CCATGGAACGGAAAATTATTACAGGACTTCCGCTCTGTGCAGAAGTGCCTATGAGGACTGCTTCCCGGGGTGGAAAGGATATCTTTATTCTGGGATACTATTTTAACTTTTCACTATACTCTTTGTGCTACTAGCAGCTCTTAATACACCTATGGGCACATGCATCAAGCTAATTACCGGTCGCAAAGGGGCCGACTCTGCGAATTAGCCCCTTTGCGGCCAGTAATTATCCATTTGGGATGCATCAAGCCCAAACCCCAATCGCACAATAGGTAATCGCAAAATTTGCGATTACCAATTTTGCAAACGCATTTAAGGAATCGCAATTTGCGATCCCTCAAATGCAATGCAAGAAGCAATCTGAGATTGCGACTTTGCATTAAGGAATCGCAAATTACCGAGATTTTCAAGGGGATGGTAATTTGCGATTCCTTTGAAAAATGCAAAAACATGCATTTTTCTAAGTGCCATGTGGCACACACACATGTCCTTAGGGCATGTGTGTGTGCCACATGTGCACACATGCCAATTTCGGGGGTGCATCAGGGGGGCCTTTTGGCCCCCTTGCACCCTTGAAATTGCATGCGCAATTAGCGAGTACCTATTTGGTACTCGCAAATTGCGCGTGCAATTCCCATTCATTCCTATGGGCCTCTAGGCCCATAGGTATGAATGGGATGCTATTCCTTAATTGCGAATCGCAATTTGCTATTCGCAATTAAGGAATATGTAGGAATCGCTAATATTTTAGTGAAACCTACATGCATAGGCAATTGCGATTCCATAATTGCAATTCCTTAATAATCGCAATTATGGAATCGCAATTGCCTACCTTGATGCATGTGCCCCGTAGTTTTTAATATTGTGAGCTTTCGAAAGCATGTTTTACTATCTGTAGCCTTCTGCTCTGCAATTTGTTTTATTTTATGAGGCAGCTATTTTTTTACCTTTTTCAAAAGATGGATGGTTTCTGTTATAAATGCAGTTAGTGAGTTATCTTTGCAAGCTTCACAAAGTGCAAATCTTACTAAGTTTTATAAATAGGGGGCTGCCTTAACAGCTCTTTGTGGGAAATATAATTTATTGTGCAGTCTAAACCATGGAGTGCCTTTACAACGCAGTCTGAACAACGACTGTGTCCTTACCAGGTGCTTCTTTATCATGCAAGTCTTTAAAACGACTTGCGTTAGGGAACATGTTGTTGGACTGCTGTTGGATTTAAAATCCAACACCTTCCCTACTGTTGTGTAGACAGGAGTTGGAATAGTAAAGTATACTATTCGAAGTCCAGCTCTTTCCCTAAAGCAAGTCGTTTTAACGACTTGCGTACTAAAGGAATACGTTGGTAAAGACGCACTCCATGTTCAGACTGAGTTGTTAAGGCATGCGTGGTAAAGGCATGCGTGGTTCTGTCATACAGCCACTCTTTGTAGTAGCAGAAGGCAGTTAATACTGCCACTCAGAACCACAAGGGGCAGGTGATGGGCCTATGCTGGTCAGTAGAGGTGCTCTGTGATTCTTTGCCACCAGAACATGGGACAAGGGAAGTCACTGGGACATGGCTGCCTAGCGCCGGCTGCTTACTCGCTGCAGCAGAAGACAGGGCATGTCTGAGTGGCGCTGGGTAAAATAACTGCTTCAGCTTGAAGCCATGTTGTCACAGCAACATTCATTCAGAGGCTGAGACAGTATATTCTGAAAGGTTGTTTTGGGCCCGGGCAAAAAATATTTTGGGCCCCTTGTTCGGTACAGCTTTGAATTCTGTTACCCATTTTCTGCTCATTCAAGCCCGCATCATGCATTAAAAAAAACTTGCAGATATGGGGTGACACAAAAAAGTTGAATTGTATCTTACCTGAGCCCAAGAAATCCTTAAGATGACAGTTGGCAAAGACAGACATAATCAGAAACAGAGATAGGAAGCGAGAAGGAGAGAGGCTGAAGTATGGGAATAGACAGAGGTGAGATAGAGAATTCACAGGGGGACATGGAAGGTGGTGCCCTGTGCTATTGCCCACTTTATCTATGCCTTAAAAAGTCTCTGGACTGAGAAACTGAGAGGATCAGCACCAATTGATTCACTGCAGCAGGATGTCCCGCCCCTGGAGCGGGACATCCGGCTACAGGAAACAGTCACGGCGGGAGGCCGCACTGGCTGAGCTCCACCTCATCAAAGGATAAAGCTTCAGGTTGCGCTGATGTTATTTTGTGGAGTACAGTTTCTGTTGTGCTAAAGGTCTCTGGTATTAAGGAACAGCTTAGCATTTTTATGTTGGTTGCTAATGGCAACCCTTTGTCTGAATACACTGGCGTGCATGTCATTGTAATTCTGAGATAGCAGCACATTTGGCTACTATAGAAACTACAAATGCATGCGGGGTTCACTTATTATAGCTTTCACTGAAGTGCCTAAACAAATGCTTTGGCCCACTGTCCAGATTTACATACATGATGGAGGAAAAGGTCAATCAATAATCTTGGGGAGAGTCCACAGATACACATTGATTTTTGAGTGCACTGTTATTTATTTAGCAAATAAAATGGATTACATAGTTCTTAACTGTGTAATTTAATTAAACAGTCTATAATCATGTTGGCCATCTGCAAAATAGAGGCAGTGTCATTAGAATTAATCTGGAGTGGTTTCCTCATAATTATGGATGTCCCACACTTGCCAAATAATCAACCATCTGTTGCTTAAAATAAAAAGAAATTCTAGCTTGAGTGGATCAGAAGTTACTAGAAAGTGTGCTACAAATGGTGCCGCCCAGTGGCATACCGCCTGCAAAGGGTAATAGGTCACCTTTTAGTTTCGAATTGCTGTATTCAGGTGTCAAACAGATCCTAATAAGGGGACCTTTTGGCTCACACAGAATTGTGTGTTAAAATGTCAAAATAGAGAAATAATGCTGCCAGAAAATGCATCGCATAAAGCCACATAATTTGCCTTTTCTTCGCACAAAATGTAGTTAACCCAGCCACATAACTTGGTCTTCAATTTACACATTTTTTGAGTGGCCCTGATTATAGGTAACATAAGAAAATGCACTACTTTCTAATCACATTTATTAGAGACAGCCGTGGCCCGTGCAGGTAAGAGCGGTGGGGCGGAGGGACCGGGTTGGGGGGGATTCGACAGACGAACACGAGGGAAAATTAAATAAATAAATAATTTTCCCTCGTCGTCTGTCGAAATCCCCCCACCCGGCCCCACCGCCTCACCGCTCTTACCTGCACGGGCCGCCGCTGATTACAGAAGCAGCCGATTACGGGCTGAGCACACTGGAATTCCTACACAGAATTCTGCTCTTGCTCAGTTGTAAATATGCTGTTGTTTCTGACCTGGGTGAACACCAGACTAAATTTTACTGGCTTGAAAAATAGGCCAGTAAATTGCATTGGGAATGGGCAGCAGTGCAGCCCTACTCCGGTCCCTGGCTGACCCTCTGATAAGGCACAGGGCATCATTCAATGCTCCTACTTTCCCAGACAACATCCTCCCCTTCCCTCGCCCATCCTTACAACTCACCTCCCCGCAGGTGTTAAACGTGTGCATTAAACTCATGGAATTGGGAATTTCATGCGGAACTCTACCCTGTAAATTCAGGTCCCCACAGTTATTCTCCATTCGTGGGGTTTTAATACAATAAATACAATAAAATAATTGTGCAGATACCTTCCAGAAACTTTCACTCCGGTCACCACTGGCCTGATTCACAAAGGTAAACTTACACTTTTGTGTAAGTGTACGACTGTTTGCTGTACACAAAGGTGTTTTACTAGTAGTATATTTTCGACTGCTGAGTCTCCTCGGCACATAACAATATAGGCACAGCTCAGTGGCGGCTCTGCCGCTATGGTGGAGGAGCGTCGCTCCCCCTGCCAGCACTTCAAAAAATGTGAAAAATAAAACATTAATATCATCATTTTATTTTTCCTTGTGCCAAGGCTTGGGAGCGGGGCCAGGGTGGTGACAGGCTGGGTAGGGAGTGCTGGGCACTGCCTTCACTGGGCATGTGGGTTTGGCCGGCTAAACCAACATGCGCAGTGAAGCTCTTTCCAACCCAGCTGCATTGCTGGGTTGGAGAGTGCAGGCACAGACTCCCAGTCTGTCCTGGAGTGCAAATCCTTGGCGCTCAGGCCAATCCTGAAGCTGCTCTCGCATGAGAGCAGCTTCTGGATTGTCCGCAGGGCAGGCTGGGCGCCTGTGACTGCCAGCAGTGAAGAGGAGCACAAGAGTGCGACGCGATGCTGGAGGGCAGCAGGTAAGTTTCGATGTATTCTTTTTCTGTTTGTCTCCGTCCTCCCCTGTCCCCACCCCATCCATACCCCTCTTCCCGTCGATTTTCCCTGAAACAAGCAGCTCCTGGCACAGCTGCCAAGTTTTCATATTGGTTATGTGTGACATTTGCATGTTTTCAGTGTACTTGCGAGTGACATTCTAGCGCCAAATGCGTGACTCTCCGAGTGACACCTTATCCCAAATGAAACCACCAATAAAGCCCACGTAAAAAGATAAATATCAGAAAATACTTCATTTTGGCAATGAGAATCTCTAGAAAAACCTTTGAACCGCTGCAAAGCCCTGAAATGTAAGGTCAGTAACCTAGTAGGGGCCTCATTACAAGAGGCCCAGTTAATCGCGATGTGTGCTGTAACTGCTACTACCGCACATATTGCAATTCTAGGTTTTGTGATAAATATAGGCAGGTTAAACCTACTGTTATTGCTCAGGGGGAATATGCCCGGTATTTACCAGATCATGAAGATTTTGGTGCAGTAACCATCAAATCTACTTTATTCACCAAAAACCTGTTATTGAGAGTATGCATTGCACCCCATAAATTCCGACATAGAGGAGTTGGATTTTATTAGGTGTGATAAATATTACTCCAATTACCGAGCCTCTCACTATGAAGGCCTTTGTGATTAATGTACTTGCTGGATAGATCTGTGTGCACTGTAGTCTAGCCACAAGTAATGGTGATGATAAAATAGCATAGAGGGTTAAAGTGCCTGCTGCAAAGCACAACTTAAAACATGCAGCTCACAAATTTGTATTTTAGGTTGACTGCTCAGTGGGTTATTGCTTTTATTACAAAGATTATTGTTTAAGTCATAGGTGTAAAACTTTACTGTTGCTTAAAAGAGTTATACATTATGTCTTCTATGTATATTATATCTGCCTGGTCGCTCTCTTCAATCGGCTGTCACCAGGGCTCCAGTCGGGGTACCACGCGGGTGGACGGCGTCCCCCCACTTATTTTACCGGGTTTTTACCGGGTGGACGCCGTCCCCCCTGCCCAAAAGATGGAGCCGGTACGCAAGTCTGCACCTGCGCGCGAATGATAGCCTTTCAAATGCACCCGAGGCTACGACTAATCTCCCCTTCCACCTCGCGCCCTCCCCTTGCCAGCCTTTCTCAGAGCACAGCCGAGGTGCCAAGGCTTCAAGGAGCTGCGCTGTCAACACGCCGAGCATGTCACTTCCAGGGACCCCGACAGATGCCCGTAGTGCCTACGGCCCGAGTCTGTAATAACCGTGTAATCCGAGGAATGGGTCCTGTGTATAGTGTGTTCTTGTGTTTTGAGTGACTGCCACTTATTGCAGTATTGTACCTCTACTTGTATCTTGTATGTATTCACGCATTTCAGACGGAGACCGGCAAATTTCGTGACGTCACTTCCGGTGACACCACCTAACTTGGAGCGTCCCCCCACTTCTTTTTTTAGGACTTGTGCCCTGGCTGTCACGGTCACCTCGGTACAGCCAGCTGTTGTCTGTTAAGTGACTCAGTGCTCAGTGGACCTCGTGGCGCTGGTAACTCGGCTCTGAGCCTCTCTGGGGCCTTAAATGCTGCTGCAGTTGAGCCCAGTTGACGAAAGCCTCAGTATCTGACTCTCTGTCAGTCAGTACGCCTCACTGTCGGTACCCACAGTCACAGACAGGCTGGTCAGTTGAGCTGCACATTTTAAAGCAGTGCAGGGCTCGCATGGACCATAGAGAAGTGGCTTGTGTGCCCCAACACTGAAGTCCTGAACAGGCATGGAGGCCGGCAGTTCTTTCCAGAGTTTACCCGGGTGGCAGCGAGTGTGTCTGGGGGCCGAAGATGAGGCTGGTGGGGGCGGGGGCAGCAGGACTTGAAAAACATCCTGTCTGGGTGCCAGAGCAGGACCTCCTCTGCATTTCAAAGTGGCACAGAGGTCGCGCATGGATGAGAAGATGTACGGGTGCAGCAAGGAGAAGACGGCGTGTCCGGCAGCAAAGAGGGCACCCGAAAGGCGGGGGCAGGTATAAATACCTTCCCCCAACCCTCTGAGCGCCGGAAATGACACGGCCCGCGCGTCGGGCTGTGGGACTCCTCCCCAAGGTCCCAAGACTAGAGGGGGTGTTGGTGTGCCTAAGTGGCACTAAGGTGGCCGCCCTTTTAGGCGGCTCACTGCGTGAGCCGCAAAGCTGCCGCCCACCTCCCAAGGCACCAATCACTGCATGGTACAGTGGGATGGTGCCATGCCTCAAAACAACAACAGGCAAGGTGCTGCCCAGGGATCTACGTGTGAGGGCACTACAGAGTCCTGATTGGATTTGTATAATACCATGAGCTGGGTCCAGGGGCACCAGATATAACTGCTGAAGCGAGAGGCCGGGCTCAACTGAAACACCGGCCGCGACACCAAAGTAAACTACACCAGCTGTTCTGTTGTCACTCGCCTCTGAATAATCAATATTATTAGGCCCCAGTTTACATTAGACAGCAGCCACAGGCCGCAAATAGCAGGGCATTCACTGGCAGAGCGCTCTCCTTAAATAAATGCAGCTCCATATTGTAGAGCGGCTCACACAGGGTGGTCCGCTAGAGCGCTATAAATGCATGACTAATGCATTTTAGTGCAGTGATGCGCACACCACACTAAAATGCGTTAGTCTAACCCTTGATGCGTGGTACTTGGCAGGGTTGTTTAGGACTGTCCTATCTTTTTATGTGCGGAGACTCAGCATGTGTGAAGATACTGCTAGTAAAATCCTTTGTGAATAGCAAACAATTGTAAGCTTACACAAAAGTGTAAGTTTACCTTTGTGAATCAGGCCCCATGTCTCTAAAGCCCATATCTCCTCTCAATTCGCAATTGGGCCCTAGTAGGGAAAACTGTTCGGAACAAAAGCAGGACAGCGAGAAGCAGTACAGAGTCACCACCTAATAATCAAAACTTAAATGACAAATAATCCAAGAGAAAGCTTATTCTTAACTGCCCAGATTTCACATTCAACATTCTGGAAATGCTATTGAATAAATCAGCTGCTTGCCTGAGTACAATGAAAAATAGCTACAAGCCATATCATCTCAGAAAGCAAAAGAAAGAGATAACTGCAGACCGGGTCATACATCTTAACTCCACGACCACTTTATTTGCCAGAGGAATATGAATGGCCATCTAATATTCTTTCTTTGGACCCTATATTAAAGGGACTCTTTGGTTGCACCATTTACTATTTGTTAGAAAGTGCCTGTACCCCTCAAGGTTTATTATTGCCTGCAGGAAGCACAAATGCATACAGTCTCCCATTCTGTGTAAAATATCTATACACCGTCTAAAGATTTAAAACTGCCCCGATTTGCAGAATGTAGGCCATTTTTCTAGTTATCTATCGCTAATGGGGGCACAAAGACAGGAAGCCAGCTGAGGGGTGATATAAGCTGAGATGATGTGTCCCAGTATATAGTCCTAAGCTTTAGGCCAATGCTACAGTGACAGTGTCATACGGACAGCGCTGTGGAGATGGTGTGCAGACGATGGTAAATGTCGGTAATGTTATTTACATTAAGCATAACTCTGAAATGATCCCTGTAGCTTCAGGCAGTAATACATTCAATGGTGATGGTGACATAAGGAGCAGAGTTGGTGTGTGCACAGTATGATTTCCCAATTAAGTTGACTGTGACATAGGCTAGTCCATGCGTTTGGTGGGTCCTGTTTGCATGCCGCATACCTTATGGCGGCCATCGCGAATGACCAGAGAGATGGAGCAGCGGCTGCTAGCGTTGTGGTCAAGCCGATGAACAGATGTCTTGTGACAAAGTGCAGTACCAAGTAAACGGGAGCTTCCTTTCCGGCATGAGTCAGTCTGTGCTGGAAGAAGAGTGCGTTGTGTTTGGGGCCATACCAACACAACTTGCTCATGAGTGAGACTCAGCAAAGTCTTGTATTCTAGACATAGTGTTGGAGTGACGGCCGTGGCTGCATAGACTTACACTATGAAGGAAGGTAGTAAGCTCAGATTTGATTGGGACAAGTCTGAGGACGTTGAAGGAAGACTACCTAAGTCTTCTTGATTAATTTAGAAAGAGAAGTAGGACTATATCCATGGACATGGGAGTCAGAAATGAGAACGCGGTGTTCGGAAGTATACTATGTCCTGAAGTCATTGGAAGTTGCAGCATTGCATGCCTGGTATTTGCTGCGTTAAAGTATGGCATTCAGTTAATTAATCCTCCAGGATTATTTGGCATTCATGGAGTTTGCATTATTCTATGCACTTCTCTTAAGAAATATGCATTGCTTCTCACTAACTACGAGGTTCATTAGGCTGGGGAACAGTTTGGTTAGTGATTCTTGTCTATTGACATGCGCCTTATACATTTTATTGGTAATGCATGTGACGGGTTAGCACATTGCTGTGTAAGTTGAATTATGTTGTTTGGCAGGTGCATTTTTTAGTGATTGTTGTGGGCGGAATGCTTTTTACTTCAAGACAAGTTGCAAAGTTTAAATTATCCACATGTATGTTGTTTTGGAAATAGTGTGAGACATTGCTTCAACTCTATATGAAGTCTAGTTAGCTGTTTGGGGAAGGGAGTGGAGCACCCATCTGCTTATTGTTGTGTAGGTACGTGCTGGTTTTGCATGTCCAAGTTTTGTGGAAGATGGGGAAGATTAGTACTCCATTGCGTGAGGTTCAAGTGTAGTACACCTATGTGTGTTGGTGCAAACTGGGGAAAGAGTGGTACCCTGTTGTTAGAGGTAGAATGGGGGAGCACTCATTGATATGTGAAGTTGGGGAAGTATAGTACTAGTATAGTAAAAGCTGCACGGGGGAGTACCCTGAGGTGTGCTAAGTTGGAGAAGAGTAGTACCCTGTCTTGACAAATTGCGCGGGGGAGTACCACATCAGTGAGATGTGGGAGAACAGAAGTACCATGTCGCGAGAGATCGCAAGGAAAAGTACCCAGTGGAGTGAAAATGTTGGGAAGTCTTGTGGTACCTTGAGGTGTTGTGGGTAATAGCCACAGGTTTTGCCTGAGTTGTCACTTTGTACAAATGGGAACATTTGACAGGTGTGTGGTAGAGGAGGCAGAGTACGTTTGTAATTGCTTTGTTTTACATTGTATTCAGATTGAGTATGATGTAGTAAGTCAGTGTTGTGTTTGAATAGCAATGTTTGATGTAGCTCTAGCTTGTTATAGATGGGTAATTATTTACCAGCTGATGTGATCTGGTGCCAAAGGTTATAATGCTGGACTGCTCTACCTTTTGAATGTTGTGTCAAAAAAAAATCAGGATGCATCTAATGAATGATATCATCATTGTGTTCGTAAGATGTCCCAACCTTTTCTAGCGCAGTTTCAGGAGGGTATGTACGGGGTGAAGGTCAGTGCTTTCTCTGAATTAGCACTTGGTCATGTTGTTTTGGCCAGCTAGTGTGAAAGGGTGTGGGGTGTGTTATAGTGGTGTGCCGCCCTTTTGTGTGTGACTGTGTAATGCAATGTGTTGTATTTCTGGGCATATGTGTGTTACTGGAGAATTTGTGAGAGTTTGTTGTGCTGTGTATTTTAGCAATGTGAGGTAGAAACATTGTGTTTGAGTCTAGTTGGGCTGACAGGTTTTGTTTTGGAGTCTGGTCAAAGGAATTTTGAGTTGAAGTGATGTAGGGTTAAACATTCCTTTTATGTTTTGTGCCTTGAATGTACAACTTAGGGATGACACATAAACCCTCTGTTGAAGGAAGCCTGTGGGTTCTGTGCCATGGTTGTCATGTGACTGGGCATCCGGGACATTATGTCCTGTGTGCATAAATGTTGTATGGTGTCATCGTGAGAATGCCGACGTGGTGGTAGCGCCTCATGAGCAATGGTAGTCACAACCTAGTTGTTTTTATGGTTGAAAAGGAGTGAGATATTTGCTGTCTTTGTGTGTCTGTGTGGTTGTCTAAAAAGTTGTTGTGTGAACATGTAACCTAGACATGTTGGGGATTAAGTGATTCTGAATGACTCTCTGGGTACTTTATGTGCAAAGGAATGGTTGCTCTTTGTGTTTTTGATTTGGAAGAAAGGGAGATGTGTGGTGTCCCATGTGACCCCATTCCCTGTATGTCGGAGCTGGTGTCTGGAATGCTGTGAGTGAATGATGCAATAGAATGTTAGTGTGTGGTGTGGAGTAGAAGCTTGGAGATATGGGCAGTTGGAGGGAGAAACGATCCCTAACAGGACCTACCTGCTGTTGATGTGACCTAAGGGCCTAACCTGTAATAAAGAACTTACCTCCTACTTGAATGGCTTCAGGCTCGTGTATGAAAATTGTGCCCCTCAACTTCAACAATAGGATTGCTTTATACCATGTGCTACGTACTTTGCACTGAGCACTATGTTGCACTCACTACACCACTATTGCAGTATTGCATGTTTGAAATAATATGTTTCATAGGAACTACTGAGCCTTTGCTCAATAAAAACTGTCTGATAAGTTATATTTGTAGGCCTCCATAACCAATGTTCTTTCTAAAATAAATATCTCAAGTAAACTCATTTAGGTAGGATATGTTTCCCTTATGATTCATAAGACCTTAAAAGATTTCATGCAGGTCGTATCCATCTCCTCACTTGCAACGCTAGAGTGTCCTCAATAAGATCAAGCGCGGTGCTGTCCTGTGGCAGGCTAAGAGGTTAGAAATAGACATTCTGCTGTTACAGGAGACTCATTTGCTTGGCACAAAAGTGCCGTGCCTGGCGAGCTTCAGATATGCTCAGGAGTTCCACTCAGGGTTCGTCAGGGGTTCCAGGGGCTCCAGGGGCATGGGCATCTTGGTCCACCATAAGCTTCCCTTTAAACCCACCAAGGTTTATACAGATACGGGTGGTCGATACACGTTAGTGACAGGAACGCTACATGGTGAGACGATCATATTGGCAGTATATACGCCCCCCCATTGGGCCAGACGTTTATTGATAGGTTTCTTCACCTCTGGGGGCGAGTTGCCCGGAGGTTTGTCCATGGTGGAAGGGGACTGGAATGATGTGATGACTCCAGAGATTGATCGCTGGCATGCCACTGGGGGCCTGGTGGGTACTGGAGAGTCCAAATTGAAGGTACTGACTTCCTCTCTGGGCTGGGCTGACGTGTGGTGGACATTCCACCCCGCCAAAGCTGGCTACACTTTCTTTTCAGCGGTGCACGGATCCTTTTCCAGGTTGGATTACTTTCACGTCCCTAATCCTTACTTACATAAAATAGCAGCAGTGGAGATCTTGCCAAGGGTATTGTCAGATCACTCACCTGTGACGCTATCATTACTTATCGTCCCACAGCGATCCCCATTCCGTTGGCGGATGTCACCTTGGCACTTGCAGAACCTATCGTATAGGTCACTCTTATGTTGCTTGGTAACTGAATATCTGACTCTTAATGCACCCATGGCTCCCTCTCAAGTCGTCCTTTGGGAGGCCCTTAAGCCCACCATACGTGGAGTAGATATTTGTTTCTGTCCGGGTGAGCGTTGTTGCAAGACACGTCAGATAAACGAGCTTGAGTCCCAGATACAGGCATTGAATGAGGGTGCCCGTGGCGGGGATGGGGAAGCTTCAGCTGCTCTTGGCCCAGCAACTGCTGCAGCAGTTGCTTTTAGATGAGGCAAAATTGGTGTGACAAGCGGCACAGAGCCGTATCTATCAGTGGGCGGACAAGTCGAGCAAGATGTTGCAATGGCTGTGTCAGGCTGCTCAGTCGGTTGCACCAGTACCGGTGATTTGGGAGGCCAGCAGCGTTTTGGTCTCGGCAGCGACTGTGGGGAACATCACTTATTGTTCTTGGGACTCACGTTGGCTAAGCGGGACATCGCCCAAAACTGGAAGGCGGCGATGCCGCCATTAGTGGGGGTCTGGAAGAAACCGTTGGATCATTGCATGGGTGTAGAGGTGGCAGTGTTTCGGGCAAGGGGATGCCCCCAAAAGCACACCAAGATATGGCAGAGATGGGCTGAATACAGAGGCATAGTGTTGACACCGGAGCAGCCTATCCAGCCTCAGTTGAACAGTGAGGTACAGGCATATGGCACAGAATCATAAGGATACACCTTATCTCTTTCTAATGTATTTGTCGCTGCACAGTGGGAAATGGGGCAGGGGTGGGTTGTGACTGTGCCTTGTTCTTGGGGGGTGTTTTGGTACTTATTTTCAGTATCATCATGTACTGTGATGCTCTTGATGCAATATATATGTGCAGGCCGATCAGGCCTTGATGTACTGATTAAAAACAATAAAAATTGTTGTGACATTTTTGGGGGATTTCATAACAAATCCTATGGGAACGTTGTTCTTTCCAATTACTAAACAAACACAGCACACGCTCTGCGCTTCCACTGTCCCAGGCAGGGTCAAAGAAGCAGAAAGTTCTACAAAGCCCAGACTTTGCACCACAAACAGAAAGAATCTGGAAAATAATGGCTGCCATTAGGCAGTGAGCATGGAAGTTGATTCACCAAAATACCAGGTGTAGTAGAAGTGACATCATTTAACTTTCAGCCCTTGATGACATCATAGGAAGAGACATCACAAGCGGTTTTCACCCTGATGATGTTAGAAAAGCTGTTGTCATGTTAATTAAGACCTAGAAGCATTTAGTCACATCACTGAAGTAAAAAAATAACAATAAATTAAAGTTTAAACATTAAGTATAAGATTAATAAAATAACACTGCAGGTTGCTAAATCAGATACACATCTATTGTTGTACACAACATATATATTAGTTGAAGTAGTGCCATAATATGCCCTCCGTGCAACCATTATATGCCAGGAGTGCGACCTTGATACTAAAGGTTTGTAGCACAACACATCTCCACATGCCTGTGCACATGCCCACATGCCAAGACACAGCACAAAATGCCCAAGCCCAGACAAGGGCCAAACACATAACCCAGTGCCCACACACACAGCATTCAAAGCTTTCAGTCTAAAATGAATGGCACAACTGTTATTTCAAGCTCTCATCGCTTATCAAACAGGAAGACCATGGACAGAGTCATAAGATGTTATGCAGGCATAACCTGCCTGGTGACCCCTAGGTTTTGTTGAGCTTTTCTTCTCTCCTGGAGGAAGAGGACCTGAAGAGGCACATGCACAGTTCAGCAACTGCAGACATAGTGAAAGGAACTCTGCTGTTGGCACCCATGAAATAAAGTGGGGCTTTTGTAGTAGGCCTGAAAGAAAGGCACATATTAATTCGTTGAAATGTTCATTGCACACACTTCATAACGTTCGCCATTTGCAAAATAAAACCATTGTGAAGTGAACTCTAACGAATTAGAAGGCCCCAGGTCTGATGGAGCAACAGAAAGTGAACAGTGTTTGCCTTGATGCAGGTTTAGCATGGGACGTGCCATGTTGTTCCCAACGCGACAGGATGGCACTCCACTTGCTCAGCGTGACCTTCAGACGTGATCGATGCGCCTGACGTCAGAGGCAGCTTACGGTAAGGTCGTCCAGTGGTCTACGCTCGTGTTAATATTTTCCAGCACAAGATTGAGCCTTGTCGTTCTGAACTTGGATTTTGTGCTCAGCAAAACTGCTGCATACTTTCGGGCCTGCTCAGGACAACTCCCAACAATGGGCGCTTTGAAACAGAACTATTGCCACGCTGAATTACGCATGTTCGCCCCCCGCTTCCAAAAGCTCGGACGTCAACCCATGAATTTGTGTTTTTATATCGTTCCAAACGCAAATTGAAAAGAAAAAGATGCACAATGGCTCCTTTGCTTATAATGGAACAAACTGAGCCTAATACAGCAGTATAAAAAATGTGTCAAAGCACTGCAGCGGCCAGTTATGGCTGTAGCAATGCAGAACTGCCTCTCGTATTCAGCCTGACGATGGTACTCTTCCCGTATTACCACGTGGGAGCCAGTTCCTCCTGTTATACAAATATGTCTGCGAGATATTTAAAACACTCAAACTCGCCCAAACTAGCAGCTAGACTTTGAACATTTTTTAAATTCTTTTTGGTTTTGATTACAACCATTTTTGGTTTTGTTATAAGCATTTAACAAGAATAAAACATAAATATGTCCATAACATTTTCTAACCTTAATAAATGACATGTTTTAAAACACATGCTCTGAAGTCATACTAGCCAAGAAAAAAAGGCGAAGGACAAAGGAACAAATATAAAAAAATCTTTTAGGTGGCTCATTGCGTTATGATACATCGGTAATATTCAAATATAAATCAACAAATACGAAAGCAGAGGAAATAGCCACGATAACAGCGTCGAAAACCAGAGAATGATGTATATTTAGGAAACAGATACCAAAAAAGCCAATGTAAAGAACCAAGGGTCACATGTACGACCGTGTTTTAGCAGTCGCAAACGGAGATTCGGGATGTTTACAACCTCTAAAAAGTGTTGTAGCAAGTATCATCCCAATTTTGCGAATCGGTAACCTGTCACGACTCGCAAAATAGGGCTTGCGATTCACTATTAGGAAGCGGCATGCCAAAGGCGTCCCTTCCTAATAGCGAGTCGCAGGGGGATGTACTATTGTTTTGTGACCGGAATGCCGTTGCACAATAATCGCAGTTTACCCCCTACTTCAAGTAGTTGGTAAGCCACTCGCAAACAGGAAGGGGTCGACTGGGGTCCTCTTCCCCCTTTGTGATTGGCAGTGGAAACGTTTTTTAAAAGCAGGCAGTAATCCCATGGACCACTGCCTACTCTTAAAAATGAAACTAAAACGTTTCAGTTTTGTTTTTGAAACGCATCTCGTTTTCCTTTAAGGAAAACGGGCTATATTAAAAAAAAAAGTTGCTTTATTTAAAAAGCAAACACAGACATGGGGGTCTGCTGTCCCCAGCAGACCACCATCCCTGTGTTATTGCTCATTCCCAATGGGTCGCAAATTGCGACCTGCCTCATGAATATTGATGAGGCAGGTCATTTGCGACCCCATTGGGAATCGCCAAATGTGTTCGAGACGCATTAGTACATTTACTTTTGCGAGTCGCAAATTGCGAGTCGCTAAAATTCGCAATTGCAAGTTGCAAAACGAAATGGTCGTACATGTGGCCTCAAGTGTTTGAGAGTTTCTTAAAAGTGAGGAGCGTTGGGAGTCTGAATCTCGGCTGGTAAGGAATCACAGGGCCAAGGAGTAGCGCCTGAAAAGCTTGAAGGAAAACTTCAATAGACAAAAATCCTGGGACTATCAAGCTGCATAACACCCCTCGGTCACTCTTTATGTCGGATAACTCTGGATCCATCAGTGAGCTGGCAGTGACCTAGCATGCGTAATGTGGAACAGTGTGTTGACAAACCTTTGCTCAATGCTGTTCCTGTTTTTTCGGTTTCTGGCCAGTCACTGTTGTCTAGTCACCCTCCTGTTCTAATTTATGTTTTTTTTAAATAAATCTATTTCTTGTTTTCCATTAACTATAAAAATAGCAGGGGGGGCGTGGTTTGCCGCGCAGCGGAATGCCCGCTCCGTGAGTGAGCTCCGCCGGCCGGGGATTAATCCTCTCATTATCCTCGCACACGGAGAGTTGCTGCGGTGTTCTAAGCCACTTTCCAGCAGCGGAATACCTGGGGATCCGAGCGCTGCTCTTCCCGTAATCGTCCCGCAATCTGAGGCTGAAATACGCGGCTACATGCAGAAAGGCCGGCCGCTGGGGAGACTCCGGACGTGGTGTGGGCGGGCAGCCTTGAAAATCGAGCCCGCGGCTGTCGGCGAGGTACGGGCCGGTCACTTGTGACTACGTAACTGAACCCCTGCATATAACGGACCCCCTGATCACGGTACAGGCATCGCTCGGAGGGGCAGGGGGCACCGATGCATATACCGCCACAAGCGCCCTGCTTGGTGCAGTGCAACCCGGAGGCGGAGCGGAGGAGGGCAGCGCTCTGTGCGCTGCGGCCGCCATTTCGGGGCCGCGTTTGATCTGGACTGGGTCCGGGCGCGGCTGGGGGAGCTGGCCGCTCTTGCGGGGATCGCCCTCGCCGACGCGCTGCCCCTCGGCTGTGGCCGCTGCATATACCGCCACACGCACCCTGCTTGATGTAGTGCAGCCCAGGGGCGGAGCGAAGAAGAGTAGCGTTCTGCGTCCTGCGACCGCTATTTTGAGGCCGCGGTGCATCTAGACTGGGACCGGGCGCGGCTGGGAGAGCTGGCTGCCCTTGCCGGGGATCATCCTCACCGACGCGCTGCCCCTCAGCTGTGGCCCCTGGGGACCCTGTACAAACTGTGTTCACCGCCCTGCATTATAGTGCATGTCGTATCACCTCTGCGGCCCCCGATCCCTGCAGAGTGCCCATTTTCAGCGCAACAGTCTGCAGAGGTGAAGTCCTGGAGGAAGACACTGGGGCTTTTTAAACCAGACTAAGAGGCTGCTTGGAGGTTTGTGTGCGCTGGTGAACTGCGCGGCCGTGGAGGTGTGGATTGGTCGGTGGCGAGGGGGGCCTTGTCCAGCCGGGGCAGCTGGTGCATAGGGAGTAAACCACAGGTGCACGAGACACTGAACCTGGAAGCTGTGACGCGACGTGCTGATCTGGGTCCCACCAGGCTTCTCCAGACTTTCACACATTCACATTGCATTCGCAAATATGGGCAAACAGGATGCTAAACAACCGAAACTTACTTTTTAGAATAAGAGAGCCACGCGCCATACAGAATTGGACCCGGACGCGCACTCGGAGAGTCAGCATGAAACGCAGGCGGAAGACCATGGCGAAGACCTACGGACCCTCATGCTGGAGATGCGTTCAAGCCTGCGGAATATCGACTCCAAGTTAGACACCCTTACCACGCAGCTAGACTTGGTCAAGACCCAAGTGGCGACGCATGAAACCCGCCTCGACGTCCTGGAGAACCGAAACACTGATTTCCACGACTTTCAAGTGGAAACCAAGGAACAGCTGCTAAATATGGACAAACTGTTGGGAATTATCCGAGCCAAGAACGAAGATTTAGAGGCGAGGTCCCGCAGAAACAACCTACGCATTACTGGAATTCCGGAAACGACTGCCATATCTAAGATGGAGACCTTCATAACGGACTTGCTTCATGAACTCTTCGACCCCCACTTATCCCCCGTCTTCGTGGTGGAGAGGGCGCATAGGTCAATGGGACCAAAACCTCCGGTTGGATCAACACCTAGGCCTATTTTGGCGAAACTCCTGAACTATCAAGACAGAGATCTTATATTAAGGCTGGCTAGGGAGAAGGGCCAAATTTCACATAAAGGCATACTATATCGTTCTACCCCGACTTCACTACGGCTGTACAGGCGGCACGGCGAGAATTCCTACCTGCAAAACGTATCCTACTGCAAGCACAAATTCCTTACTCCTTGCTCTACCCTGCCAAACTCAAGGTCTCACATGACGGCACAGCCCATTTCTTCACAGATGCGAAATCCGCCTTGAAGTTTGCCAAACATGTCAGGGGAAAGAGAAACAACGAAGCCCGGGGATCTGAGATGTCCGCAGCCGACCGCCTCAGCGATAATGACTGAAATGGGTATCGTACTGTTCTACAGCCTGGATGCTTAGATGTGATATGATGCGGGCTTGGGTGATTTTGTGTATTGGGTTGCTGCTGGACTTGGGTTACAAAGTTTTTTGGATTTTTATCTGTTGACATAGACTCGCAACACACTCCGCAGTACTCCCGGCCACCCTGTATGAACAGGGTAGTTGGCCGGTTTCGCTGCGCCCCCATGGGAGATTTCCCTGTACGGATATGTACCTCTTGGTTTTTTGTTTATGTAGGGAGGGATATTCTACAACCTGATTGGGGGGTTGGAGTCGGTGGTGGGTGGAGGGTGGGGATTGTTTTCTTGTTTATTGCCAGTATGATTGCATCTTGTTGGATAGTCTGCACGGTTTGTGCTGGGAAGATAATGCGCTGCCATTGCTCACACCCCTTTCTTCTGTGTACACTGTATGTCACCACGCCAATGCACTGAATTTTCTCACATGGAACAAAAGAGGTCTGGATGATAGTAGGAAGTCTAGACTCGTGCATGCTGATCTATCTCGACACGATATAGATGTATGTATATTGCAGGAGACACACCTCAATGTAACGCCATCCCCGAGGCTCAGGCATAACAGGTGGGGACATGTGTACTCCTCCATATACTCTAATTATTCCCGAGGGGTGGCTGTGCTGGTTAAGAGGGGCATGGACTGGCGAGAGGGAGACATTCACGGAGACCCCGAGGGCAGGTACATTCTCATACAGGGCATACTGGGTGGAGTTTCCCTAGCCATAGTAGCGGTATATGGCCCTAACGTAGACTCCCCCAGCTTCTTTCAGGATCTTTGGACCAGGGTTAGAGCAACTGGTTGCAGTACAATTCTGTGGGGGGGCGATTTTAATGCTATTTTAGATTATGACATGGATAGGCGGGGAGCGGCCCGATCCTTGCATCCTGCTGCTGGCGCTGCCTTGAATGCCATAATCTCTGATGGGGATCTAGTTGACATATGGCGTCGGAGACATCCCCTGGTCAAGGAGGGTACATGTATCTCCGACCATCATAGCGCTTGGTCCCGGTTGGACTTCTGGTTGGTCTCACAGGATGTAGCCACGTGGACCTCTGATGTGTTGCACCTACCGCGTTCCCTATCGGACCACGCACCGTGTCTGTTGAAATTGACGCTCCCAGACTCACTTCCCCTTGTATTCTCCTGGCGACTCCCACCACATGCCCTGTTAGATGAGGCTTTTAAGGAGGAAATCCGGACGGATATTACCGATTATTTCACTCTCAATGTAGGTTCAGTGGATACTGAGGCCTCTCTCTGGGAGGCGTTCAAGGTGGTCATTAGGGGACAGTGCATAGCCCGTCAGGCGGGAGTTTTGAAGGCCATTAGGGGCACGCTCACCTCACTGGAGGCTTACATCAAAGGGCTTGAAGAGCAATTCTATTCCACGAATGAGCCTGCCACTATGGCCCTCCTGAAATCTAAATTGTTAGAATACGCCGAGGAGGCACAACGTGAAGTTAAGTTCTTAGGGAAGTATGCAGAGGCACGACGGTATGGAGAAGGCGACAGACCGGGACGCACGTTGGCAGGTATGATCTGACCCGCTAGATCCACTGCGTATATCCATGAATTGCTCACCGCACGGGATACTGTTGTCAGGGGCCAGACAGATATTTTGGATGCTTTTTCCACGTTTTATTCTCAGCTTTACACTGCCACCCAGGTGGCATGCCCCGAGGGAATGCAACCCTTTCTTGACTCGTTGGAACGCGTCTGGTTCCATCAAAATCATAGAGACTATATGGACTTCCCGTTTACTGTGGAAGACATTGCCCAGGTCATAAAAAGCTTACCACTTGACAAGGCTCCTGGGCCTGATGGCCTGACCACCTCTTTCTATAAAACGTACGTGGAGGAGCTGGCGCCTAGACTGTTGGCATTATATGAGGAGGCTCAAACCGACGGTGTATTACCCCCGTCCATGAGGGAAGCGATAATTATTACCCTACTGAAACCCGGAAAGCCAGAAACGGAGATGGATTCCTATCGGCCGTTATCGATGATAAACGTGGATGTTAAAATCCTTGCCAAGTTACTAGCCAATAGGCTACAGCCCTTACTTCCAGTGTTCCCTCTAATTATTTTTGTCTCTGTGCGGCAGTGACCTGTTTGTGTGCACACATTTCTTGTTTGTGTGCGCAACTGAGTGATATTAGCAAAAATTATACTACTTCTAGTGAGATTAAAAAGGACACCTCCTCAAACTTTTAAAAGTTAAAGAGTTCCTTGAAAGCACATTTTCCTGCTAAATTGTCTAACAAGGATTGGCAATGTGTGCACCCTGCACTTACACAAGTATACCCCTCATCCTGCACTCACAATACAGCTAAAAACGTGCACTCGGGCACATATTTACCCTGCACTCACACAGCACACTCCTCACCCTAGACTTATGAAGACTCATCGCTTACCCTGCACTCACACAAACACATTGCTCACCCTACATTCAGGCACTTTGCTTACCCCGTATTCAGATGCACTCATAAACACACAAATTCTGCAATTAAGCACATTATTCACTGTACACCCTCTCTGACATACTGCTTATTCTACACTCACACAGACACGAGTCACAAAACATTCACACAGACACACCACTCAGTCTACACTCTTCAAGCAATCCTTTCACCTTGATCTCCCTATGCACATCACACACTCATATCACTCACATTACTCACACTGCACTCATTCAGGCGAACCACTCATTGTATAGTCATAAAGCCACACCCCAACACTGCACTCACAGTACACACTATTCAACCTGCACTCAAAATATACTTTGCTCGCCCTGCACAGACTGAACACTTCCTCATTCTCAGACAGGCACACTGCTGACCCTACATTCACACCGTTCCTTGCACTTATCCAATCACTTCACTATGCACTTCTGATTACTCTCACTCCTTCCAGCATGTACTATACACATCACTAACTCTGCACTCACTGTAATTTCACAAAGTTGCATCCCTCACCCTACACTCAAACTGGTATACTGCTCATCTTGCCCTCAACTTGCACACTGCTCAGTTGCGCAACGGAACAACTCTCACCCTACACTAATACAGACATACCCATATCCCTGTACTAACAGAGGCATACAACTCACCATGCACCAAGTCAGGGACATTGGGGATGACTAGACACAGAACAGCTCCTGCAAAGCCTTACCTGTAGGAGTAGGAGGAGAGCTGCCAAGGAGAATTCAATCTCACCCCTTTCCCCATCCTTGTTAGACATAGATGGGTGCAGGAGATTTGAATTAAGAGACAAAATACAATCCTTGTAAGTGAATGAAAGTATAGAGCAACTTTTATATTATAGGCAGTAAGGAGGAGAACATCAGTGAGGCAAGCAGGTGATTAGAAGCAAACCTTGCAAACTATGTGAAGATAACGTTACAAAGAAAAGAGACTGCAGGGAGGGGGATTCCCTGGTGGGACACCGGTAAAAGAAGGAATTGGGGCCAAGAGATGTGCAGAGAAGAAAAGAGCCTGCCCAGGGTGTATAACTGTCAAAGTAGACTGCAGTGATGGGGCAACTGAAGATAAGAGAGCCTTAACTGAGAGAGGCTGTTGCTCAAAGAGAATGAGACCACAACGAAAGAAACCGTGCCAGGGAAGTAGCAGTGAGAGAGAGGGAACAAGATCTGATATAGCTGTAACCATGGGACACAGCTAAGCAAAGAAGAAAATGCTGCTCGGAGTTGGTGACCAGGGAAGACAGCAGTTGACAAACAAATAACTGGATTGAAACAGTACTTATTGAGAGACTGCTGTGCAGAAGAAAAAAAGTGTCTTCCTAGCTCAGCAGTTTTAAGAACTACCCCACAACAATTAATTGGCAGTGCACAGCACAATACTGAGTAAATATGTGGAGCATGTGCCTATTTTTGCTTTTATTTGTTTGGGTGTTTTGTAAAGCGTAAATTGTTGCAATATGATAACTTTGAAGCCCTTTTCAGCGTAGATTAAAGGTGTGTTTTTCAGATTCTGATGAATTCCTAGCTGCTCCAGCATATTGTATGGGTTGTGCCCCACCAGTGGCAGGCTTCTTCACCATGTGCTGCACCGAAAGCTGAGGGTCGTTTGGGGGTTACACATGTAGTCCCATCAGATTAAAAACTGCCTGATCTGATGAGAGATGGAGATAACATGAAATTGTAATTCCTATGTGATTTCAATTCGAGCACTGCTCAAAAGTATGCTTGAATGAATTTGGAGAGAGCAGGCTAGGCAGTAAGCCTCGGATCCTCTCTGTGGTGTTAGCACCCCACTAACTTTTGCACTGAAACATATACAGAGGTAAAATGTGTCAATTAACTGGACTGCCCACTCTTGTAAACACCACTGGTGTTCCTTGTCTTTTAAAAATGTATATTTTTCTACATTGTACTGTAAAGAAATAGGTGCTTTGAATTACTAATGTGGCTTCTCGGAGTAGTACTGTACACATGGCTATGATTCGTTTTGCTATAAAGCAATTTAGGACTCCTCCTAGGACCTACTTTCCGGCAACCCTCTGACTTTGCTAAGCTGAATCTAGCCCATCCTCTTCTAATTTTTTGACTTCTGATATAATTGAAATTCTGCCCCCCTTCCATCATGACTTGTGCAGAGTGGACCCACCACTCGATCAGCATCGTCACTTTATTCCAGTGCAGAATCCCATTCCCAGACCAACGTCACTCTGTAACCCAGGCACTTAAAATATAACATGGTGCTGTCTGCATCAAGCATGGTATCCTCCATGAAGCGGGAGATGCAAAGAAACTTGTGGGAAGAAGGAATGGAGAGAATGCAGGTTAAAAGCACATCAGACTGTATGCTAATGTTTGGGAGAATATGTGTACCAGATAGGGAATCATACATGTATTTGTGAAATACACGTTCATCCAAGGGTTTGTTGGTGCTATATTACAAATGCTTATTACCCAACTCAGTGGTGCATATAATCTGGTCACTTCATTTTTCTTAGGGGGTCTTTTTTAACTACAGCTTAGATTTACTTCTGCTCCCATTCAACAATCATGGTATTGCTAACTGTCTTTTGAGTATTGTTTTATGTGATTCGTTTTCACAAATTGCTTGTAAGTAACCTCTGCTGCACGCCTGCGAGTCCCAAACAGGAACTGTTTTAAGAGCAATTTGGAGAAATCACACGTGTGTAAAAGAACAGGAAAGCAGCTTTCAAATGTGCACACAGGGAAGAATGTAGCATCGAAACCTTTTCAACAAAGTTGGTTTATTTAATTTACCTTAAAAATGTAAGTAGGGAAATGTCCCTGCTAGAGGTGGAGAACAGCATGTTTGAGATGCAGATTATTTTATGGCAGTAATTTTCAGCCAATCTCATTTATTTCTCCACCTCCCTAATTAAAGGTCGAACATCACACTATTTTCTTGGAACAGCTGAGGCTTTTGCAGTAGCAACATCTTTTAAAAACAAGCAAGCAAATAAAAGCTTATGCTTTTATTATAAAAATTGTAGTAGCCACTCAAACATGTTCCTTATTTTCCCACTTACAAAGTGTGTAAATCTTGTCTGCTATTGCAGTTTCAAAAACAGTTTGTTACTTGGTTCTCTTCTGAGAATGGCGATAGTGGGGCGGGGGAGTCGCACCTTCAGGAAGAAAAATATCACAATTACTCTACGCTCATTAGCAAGCCATCGAGGGCCCTTCTCCTGTCAGCTGGCGATTCCTTTGTTTTGCGCGCTCCTTAAGGCCACCTGCGCGGTGAAAATGACACTGTGCGCAGCCGCCCAGGCGCGCAGCTTAGGGGGAACATAGCTTACTTCCCATCATCGCTCGCCCTGACCAGTCGGGATTTATTCCTGGAAGGTCGACCTCTCATAATTTGCGGACTGTCTTCTCGGTGCTGCACTACCTGCACCCTGATGTGCGCGCTGCAGTAGTTTTTTTAGACGCCACCAAGGCGTTTGATACGCTCGAGTGGCCATATCTATTTGCTATATTAGGTCGCGTGGGGTTTAGCCCGCTCTTCATAAATCGTATCCGGCTGCCCTACACTTTGCCCACTGCCCGGATTAGGGAGAATGGTCTGCTCTCGGACCCCTTCCCCATCATGCGAGGTACCAGGCAGGGGTGCCCCCTCTCTCCCTTACTTTTCGCGATTGCGATGGAACCCCTGGCTGCACGTATCAGACAACATCACACAGCTCGGGGAATAGGGTTCAGCACCAGGAGCCTCCTCATTTCGCTTTATGCGGACGATGTAACTCTCTACATTATCGATCCCGAGGTGAACTTAGACCCCATTTTAAGGGAATTTATCCGCTTCGGAGGCCTGGCCGGCATTTGTATTAACTGGGCAAAGTCTGTGATATTTCCACTGACAGATGGCACACCTCAGGTGACCTCTGAGTTCCCTTTGAAGTGGGAGGCCGAGGCGGTCAAATACTTGGGCGTATGGCTCAGTCGTGCCTCGCAGGAGATATGGAATCTAAATTATGGGCGTGCTGTCACATGGTTGGAAGAGAAGGTTAAAATATGGTCCAAGCTCCCGTTGTCCTTGGCAGGGAAAATTGCACTGGCTAAGATGGTCATTCTACCGAAATTTTTGTATTTATTTGTTAACATCCCGCTCCCTCTTACACAGCATTTTTTCCAGACCTTAAGGTCACAGCTGGTCTTCCTGGTGTGGGCGGGCGGACAGGCCAGAGTCTCATGGGATTTATTGACGCTCCCGTTGAAGCAGGGGGGGGTTGGGTGCTCCGGATATGCAACTCTACGCCCTTTGCGCTCAGGCCCAATTCCTGCACTACTGGGTTCACCCAACACCCTTCCAACCGCACGTAGCAGTTGAAACTGACACGGTGGCGCCTGTTCCCCTCAGGGTGGCGCACTTTCAGCCGTCACGACGCCCTCGCGACGACATTGATACTTCCGAGACACTGCGTTGGGCATGGGACGAGTTGCGTAAGAGAGCGAATATCCCGATATTGTATGCCCCTTCCATCTCACTGTCACAAAACCCCATGCTACCTTGCATTCAGGATGGTATTGGCAAGACAATGGCGCAGAAGATGAAACTTCATACTTTCGCGGATCTGTATCCGGGAGACACGTTCAGATCCCCCGGTCGCAGCTGAGGGTCAGGTGGTACCATTTGCTGAGCTGTTCTTATATCATAAGCTGCGTACAGCCTGCCGGGCCCTTTGCGAGGGTTTCCCGATGGCCCCACCATCCTTGCCCGCATTGGAGAACCTGTTGCGATCCCCATCTCCCCGTAAACTCATTACACGTCTTTACACACACATGCAAAACACTGCCCCGCTGGTGAAACCTCGAGCCCTCCAATGGTGGAATAACGAGCTCTCTACTCCGTTAACTGAGGCTCAATGGAATTTTTGCTGTGGCCAACTGACTGAACTCTCCCCTAACTACAGACTTCGCTTGATTCACTTCAAATACCTACACAGATTTTATAGGACGCCTGTTAGTTTGCACCGTATGGGGCTTAGGGACGATGAACGTTGTTGGCGATGTGGGTTCACTCCAGCCTCTTTTCTACACATGGCGTGGGATTGTCCAAAACTTGCCACATTCTGGTCCACAATTTTTACATCAGTGAACCAAATTATCGGAGCGTCACTTGCCCCATCCCCCACGTTGGGCTTACTGAGCTATGTAAAAGACACTCCAACTAAGATGCGCAAATTACATGCACTTCTCCTGTTATTTGCTAAACGTCAGGTTGCAGTACATTGGGGAAGGAGGAGGGTGCCTTCGGTTAAGGGGTGGATCAGAGATGTTACATATGGTCATACACAATTGAATATTTTTTGGGAACTCATGCCCCCTACTTCAAGACCACGTGATATTTGGGAACCGTTTATGCCTTGGGCTCGGGAGCAGCAGGGACCGACTGAGGAAGCTCAGACGAGCGGAACCCCGATTGGTGATTCGTTGTGATTTGGTAATGGTTTTATTCTTTTTTTTGCCCTTCTGTTTTTGTCAACTCCTAGGATTGGCATGTAAGGTCGGTTATGTCCAACGAGTTTTAGACCCTACATATGGTTTTCGGCAATGCTTATTCTTCATAGATAATGAAAAATGGTTGTGCACAGCTATGTTCTTTTTTGGGTGTGGGTGTATGGATCGCGAATTGACAGAAAAATGCTCTGTAATGTAAGAACTGTGATGATTCCAAATCCTGACATGTACTGCTAACATGCTGACCTGTTGTGTTGTATGTTTTGAATTTTCTCAAAATGCCAATAAACAAATAATAAAAAAAAAACTATAAAAATAGCAGCAAAGATAGAAACAAATCTGCATGGGCACACACACGCAGTGAGACATCATTCACCATTAATGGCAATAAGCTTAATATTCATTATGACATTGTAGATTTTTTCTGCAAGGGCTCGATGTCACAATATTGTGCACTAAATAGCATGCTACAAAAATGTCATAGCAGAAATAACGACAACCAAAATATTGTGCTTTTGGTATGATATTCTTGTAGCACAATATTTAGTACACAATATTCCGGTATCATACCCTCCTCAATACAATCATGACTTCGTAACCATCAGTTTCATATTTTATGTTTCATCGATACAAATGGTGTAACTAATAAATCTGGTAGTCTGTCTGATGTGTAGTTTAGAGAGCTGAGTGTCACTTCCCATATTTTAGGCCACCATCCCTTCCTGGTTTCCTTGCCTTTTGCTCTATGAGGTCTCCATCTGTAAGTCAAATGCCATTTTATCAGAGCAACAGGTGGACTGAGTCCTTGACTAAAGTACTAGACCGAGGGAAATGATCTCAGTAGTAGTAAGTTGGTCTCCTGTTCTAATTGGGAACAGACCAGGGGCACATAGTTTGATTGATGGAGTTACTGTTCCTAGTCCTGACGTGTCGGAGGAGGCTTTCACAAACCCGACTAAAAATTCCTCACCACGCACAGATCCACCACATGTGTAGAAAGGAGCTTGCCTTATTCTCACATTTGGGCAGTTTTCGTCTATTTTAGCAATAATCCTAGCCAATATCAGATGTGTTATATAGGTTGTATGCACACATTTATAATGAATGAGCCTGAACCTAGCATTTCCAAGTACCACTTTGCATATTTTCAGAATCTGCTGCCATTGTGCATCTGTCGGTTCATAATCCTATTGGTATCACATTTACTCTTTAACACAATCATCAGTTGCACCTGGTAGGCACACTTTTATAGTTCAGATATGGGCTGGCCTCCCTCTCCCAGTTGGATGAACAAAGTGTTAACACAGGATGTGCCTGGCGATGCAATGAGCATTTGTAACATGGATTGCACCAGTGCACATTATAGTCCCAAAAGGGCATTCTCTCATGTGCATGGGCTCTGTTTCTTTGTAAATGAGGGAAAGCCATTTTATCGCGATGCCCATACCATACTACAGAGCAGGGCGCAGGGTCAGACAAGGACATACACTGACTGCCCTATGCATATGAAGTAATACAAGTAGGTTCGTCACTTGATGTGCCCCTACGGAAGGGGCACATGGGTGCAAGGGACCTCCAAGCATTTCCTTGCAGGCGGGTGCACCCACACACTGCACCTGTCTGCAGGTAGATCCCTACCTCCTGTTTTCAAAGTCCTGTCTACTTACCTCTGCACTGAACAATGAACCAGTGCTTCCAAATAACTTGTTGGTCTTTCAATGTGGTACTCTCGCTAGTGCTGGTGTGATTTCATGCATACCTGCTCCTCTCTTGCTGGATCTCAGACGTATGCCAGAAGACTTCCACCATCCACAACGATCGAGTCATGCTCCCCATCTGGTGATGTCTCCAGTTCAAGTTAATTTAAAAACCCATCTCCAGTCCAGGTCATTGTGCCAGCAGCCTATCTCCAATCTGCAAGTGTCACTCATTGCTCTCGTCCGTGATACCCAGTGATCCAACCTACTAGGTTTAGTATACCCAGTCCTGTGCACATGCCGAACTGCAGCAGGTTCGCAGCCATGTTTCTTATACAGCTTCCGTCACACCATGGCATACTACAACCATTTAAAGGACACTGCCTGGTGTCTCTGCATTCTCACTTGCAGTGCTGTAGCGATGCCATGTGGTTGTTGGTGATGCCTGTGATATCAGAGATGCCAGGACCACCTGAATGGCAGCTGCTGAGAGGTGTGTGACCGAGACTCATGCAGCGGAGGAAGCCATCTAACAGAGGTGGCCCTGTGGAAGCCCTGTGTTGGCTGTGCAGTCTGCAGCCTTTCATTCTCATAACCCCTGTTCTTGTGATGGACCAGGGGCACCTTTTGTGATATAAACCGTTTTTTGTCCATCCTACTAGTGTTGATTCTTTTATATTGTGGTGGATTAGTCCTTTAATATAGTGGTATCCAATTTTGGGCGAAGACTGCCTGGGGAGAAGAAGAGGCAGAAAGAAGGACGTGGCACCATGTTCTCATTGTGAGGAAAGTGGTTTATTATATGGTGTTGTTTTCCGGTGTCAGCGTGTAATAAACTTACAAACCGTATCAGGTTTAGTAAGCTTCATTTGAAAAATCTTACCTCAGTCTTGGGTAGACGTGGCTTAGAGCAGTCAAGCTTTATCAGAAGGAACAAGTGTAAAACGTTTAGAAGTACCAAAACAGTTGAATAAAGAAGATACCGCAACACAATGAAAATCCAACAACTATTTATAAAAATAGGTTGTATTTTTATCTTTGAATAGACATTTCAAGATCAAAAATACACCCACCAGAAGGTTCTGGAGATATGAATTTGTAAAGAAAAAATACATCAAAATCGCAGATTTTCACTTAGCCCAATAAATCATTGTATTCTACCATGACTCGGTTTAGGGTCAGCCACGACAAGTAACTTGAAAACGTCTATATAGGCACTCTTCTGGTGACCAACTCCGGCAGGCAGCAAGCCAAAAGGGACCAATAAGGTTGAGTAAAACAGTTATCTCACAGTCAAAGCAGCTTCCAGTCCAGTTCCAGGTTCTATGGGCAAACCACCACAGACTTCAATGGAGAAGTAATGAGGCAAGGGACAGAGGATGCTGAAGATACTGAGGATGCCGAGCCAGAGATGAGGGTCTTCCTGAGGTCACCCTCAGACTATGAACATGGTGGGGAGACTTTGGCCTCAGGAGTCAATGTCCCTTGAAGCCCAGGTGAAGTACAGCAAAAAAACAGTAGCAACTTGCCCACCAGTCTCCACTTTCAGTGGACGCTAATGGTTCCCTTTAACTGGCAGTAACTTCCTTGCTGGGCGACCAAACTGCACTCCAATGACTCTCCTGGGTCCAGCAGACTCAGGTGCAACCCTTGATGGTTGGAGCACGGTCACCCAGGCCGCACTTCGGCAGTCAGCAGGGTCAGGCATTCTTGGCTACCAACTGACCAAGGCAGGCTTCTTCAGCTTTTGTGAACCTGTAGCTATAATAGGACGTTTTCCAGCTGACTCTTGGAGTCGCCTTCTCTATCTGCAGCCCTGGGATGACTTTTCCTCGAGCAGGACACAACAGGCACAGTCCTTTCTTTGCTAGCCCAAGGTGCAGGTGCAGTCCAGTCTTTGGTGCAGCCTCTCTTTTCTTGGCACATCATGGGAAGTTCTTCTTTGGTCCTCTCCTCAGCATAGATGTGGACTGATATCTGTGTGCTAGGGGTGCCACTTTTATGCCCAGTGCTTGCCTTCAGGGATGTGGCAACTGCTAGCCAATGGACTAACAGGTCCCCTTCAACTTAGTGGTGACTTCCTGTGACGTGTGGCATCTAGCTAGCCCAGAATGCACCATTCTGCCCACTCCCAACATGGCGGAACCCTTCTCTTAATGTGTTGGGCTACCTAACCCATCTCAGAGGTGTGGCTACTTGTGAGCTACAGGCCACAGAAAAAAACTGTTTGCAAATGGCTTCTCCCTTCCTGTCCACGATGCCAGCCTGTCTACTAAAACAAAACAGCAGCCCCTATTGTGTGTGACTATCATTTGCAGTGGCAGCTGGTAACATTTGCAATTGGTGAGGCGTAAAAGTGCGGGATAAATGCTGTGCAGTGAGCGAGCGTAGCGAGCGAGCCCGACCTCTATAAGGAGGGTTCGGGGGGTTCTCCCCCCGGGAAATTTTTGAAAAAAGAGTGGGAAAATGGTGCATTTTCAAGTAAATCTGAGAAAGCAAGAAGGTTAATAAAGCAATTGTGAAAGTGTAGTAATGACATCAATAAAGAGCCTCTGGGTGGCATTACTTGAACTGCAGACACTGTGGCAAGCTGGGGTGTTCTGGACGTCCATTCCAAAGGCCCCATGTTCTTGTCGGTACCTGTACATTGAGGAAGTCAGGGTTGTGGTACACAGGTAAATGCTAAGCTACAACATCTGAAGGCTAGTAGGGCTGGAGAAAAGTCAATCACATGTCAGGCCTGTGTCTCTGAATGGCCAGCATGGCTGTGACAGTGGCAGTCACTTGTCAGGTTGATTGACCCTGAAAGGCTGGGCAGGGGGCG
This sequence comes from Calotriton arnoldi, assembly GCA_963921515.1. Classification (NCBI taxonomy): domain Eukaryota; kingdom Metazoa; phylum Chordata; class Amphibia; order Caudata; family Salamandridae; genus Calotriton; species Calotriton arnoldi. The sequence continues at coordinate 686,115 of CAWUFW010008244.1, forward strand.
ACAGTGTGTGTCAGTCACATGTCTGACGTGCCTCCAACAGACCAGCTGTACTGGGTTGGTGTCAGTCGCTTAGTGGCTTGTCAGGCTGGTGCCTTTGAAAGGTCAGCAGGGCTGGGTCAGTGTTCGTCACTTGTCAGGTTGATCGTCTGAAAGATTAGCAGGATGCGACAGTGTCAGTCACATGTTTGACTTGTGCCTTAATGAGCAGCTGGACTGAGGTAGCGTCAGTCACATCAGGCCGGTGCCTTTCAATGGCCAGCAGGGCTGGGGCATTGTCAGTTCCATGTCAGGCCCTGCATCGTGAACAACTGTGCTAGGAGATATATGCCCAGTCCTGGCAGAGGAGGGAATCGCCCCAGGGTGTGTGTGTGTGTGTGCGCGCAGAGGGCAAGGTTCATTCACAGGTCCATGTGAGGGACACTCTGCATAGGCATTTCGGTCTCAGTACACAGCAAGTGTCTGAGGACCATAAAAAGGCAAAAGGCTGTCAGCAGGGTCTTCACGAGACTTATAGAAGTGTCTGCCGAGGCTTCCAGCTGGGTACAAGGAACTGAGTCACATCGGCTGGACATAATAGGCTGTCAGCAGAATCTTTATTGGACTCGCAGTAGTGCATGCTGGGACTGTCAGCAGAGTACAGGACACTGAGCCACATCCACGGGAGACAAGAGACTGCTATCAGCTGCAGCATCTGACTGAGGCTCTCAGCAGGAAACAAGATAGAAGAGACCGTCATCACCATCTGCAGCAGGCTGCAAGCAGGAACCTGCCAGCACCATCTGCATGACACACTCAGCAGCATCTGGAAGTAGAGAGTGCAGCATCTGCATGAGACTTGCAGCAGGAGACGGGAAACTGAGCGACACTGATGAAGAGCGTGTGTTTCTCTGTGCGTGTGTTGTTTCTCTTTCTCTCTCTCTCTAGGATTAGTATGCCAAGCAGATCTTCACTGGATGTGTGCAGTCAGTGATGTAATACAACATGATATGGGCCCTTGCGAAGGTGGGGTTGGGCCCTGAGACTCCTATATCTCAAAGAAATTTATTGGCCTTACAGTGATAGGGGCTCCCTGAAGCGTGGGCTCACACTGCGCCCCGGAGCCTGCCTTACGCCCCTGCATGTGCTCTCTGCACACCATGAACATGTTGACTAGGAGGGAAGAGCGGTATTACAAAAGGTATAATGTGCATCAAAGTTTCTGAACCTTGTTTACCTAATGAAGAGGAAGGGGATCATGCTGTAAAAGAGCACCAAAGCAGCAGGTGACCTGCTACACACCAGAGCATTTTATGCACCAAGATTTAGCCCGACAAAAGCAAAAGGAACAAATGAGATTTAGCCATGCATGCTTAATGGTCAGTCCGCTCCTCGTGCAACAACATGCTCCAGATTGCTAAGCTGTTTTAGTTAAAAGGCCAGAACTGGTCAAAGGTTTCAGATAAACAACACAAGATCACTTGGTGATTAAACGCAGTATGTCTCTGCCATTCCATTCCATCATACTGGCAACACTAAATAAATATATCCTGACGGAAAGTAGATTGATGGAGATCGCCTAGTTTGAGGTCTGAAAGGTTTATGAAAATGAATGAGTCTTATGAATGCTTGTATGAAGACATATATATTCTCTAATAAAGGGCCACAAACCATTTTCCTTTCACAAACCTGTGTCTCACATGTATGTTCAGGCACATAATGTAATGGGAAACACACATATGCAAATGGCATATGCATGAACATGTGTGAGTAAAAATGTACACAAGGCTGAAAAAAATCAGAATTGTTCTGTTAAGAATTCATAAACTCTCTGGTTAGGATAGAAAATGAGAGCAAACATTGGCCTAGGCAAGACAAGGAACTTCTCCGGAAAAAGAGAGGAGAAAGGCAGCGCTGGCCTGGGAAAAATGATAAACTCTATTGGGAAGCTGAACTAGTCTGCGAAGGACTGAGAACTCTGTGGATGAGAAGTGAGAAACAGGGCTATGCTGTGCTGGGCAGGCCTGCTAAACTCTCAGGAAGAGAAGACAGAAGCAGGTCTGGGATATGCAGGACTGCTTAATGAGTGCTGTTTGGAAATAAAGAGCCCGGCATGGTAATACATCACATCTAAAGCCAGCTCAGCTTGCTTATCCAAGCAAGGCACAGCTCATGTCACACAGATAAAAAAAATAAACCAGAGCACTGCGCCCAGTTTCAACCGATCAAGAACACAACTCCTGCCGCCCCTTCCACTTCTCCCAGCACCCTAGCCTCCTCTCTGCACTGACGCTCTCAGCCACCCAGCCCCATTTCATACCTTCAGTGTGTAACTGACCTCCATCCATGTCCCTAACCTGCAGGCATCAGGGAGCTACCCCATCTAATGTGAAGTATAACGTGACATTGAAGGTGACTTGCTGCCTGTCACAGTGGGTTCTCAAACAAGGACTTGTTAAATGTGCAGCATAGAAAGCTGTACTTTCACTGTGACAAGATTTGTCTCAGGCGCCAGTCCAAGCCACAACCATATCACAGCCTCCAGTAGGAGGCTGCAGATGAGCATCCCAGTTATGCTGAACAAGAGGCTGAGGGGCCAGGCTGCCATATGATGAGACACTGTCAGCTGTTCGTGTGACAACCACCTCTCCACGACCCTGGCTGCAGAGCAGGCTGGCAGCAGCTAAATGCTAACTGCTGTTCGTTTCATTTTACAATAGCTTAACAGATACTGGCACTTCACAGTAAATGTGCTGCTGACCCCAAAGGACCGTGAAAAAGATTGAGATGTCAATGCAGTAATGCGAGGACAATCATTAATTTGCATTATTTTAACCCATATGCTTGGCAGAGCTGTCCTTCACACATACAAACACACACTTACCTCCGCAGCACACACATTCTCGCCACCAAGGAACTACCCATACCCACTTACTCCCCTCTTAAGCGGGGGTCGGTAACTCAGATTGTCCTCCCTCATAGATTCCCGTGTGTATATGTATATATATATATTTTTTTTTTTTCCAAAGTCAAAACCATAGAGGCTTATTCAAAATTAAGAATCATTACAAAAGGCAAAAAAGTAGTTAGTCAGATTCAAACAAACAAAATGTCCGCCACACATCCCAGAAAGGACACATTTTATAGTTTAGAGACGTGAAAAACAACACACTCGACTTAGTGTGAAATGGTATCATAGGGCTGTACTAACAAAGATACACATCATAAACCAATCAACATTGTAGAAATTGTGCTACATAAAATAAGTTACTTTAGGAAATGCCTAAATCATGAATAAGTGTTAAATACCATTTAGTTTACAAACAAGGGAAATGAGTCAGTTCTTAATTTGAGCCAGTGGTTGTAGGTGGGCCCACCAACACCTATTTTTGGGAGCCAGCAGTTACTTTTCCTAATTAGACTTTTACCCAGAGCAAGACAGAGAAAAACACCTGGGCGGGGGGGGGGGGGGAGGAGGAAGAGAAAACAGCTATAAAGGATAAAGCAGGGATGAAAAGGAATCAGAAAGAGTGAGATAAAGAGGCAGTGGGTGTCTAGTGGTGGATTAAAGAGGGATGACGTGGAATCAAGACTATGCAGCAATGGTATTCGGCACCCCCGATATTTCTAGCTCTGGCTACAGGCTTCTGAGCAAAACTTGGATCCCTCGCACTTAATATTTGACAAATTAAGCACTGGAAATGCCATTGCACTCTTGAAGCACACTAAGCAATATGCCATTTGAGAATGAATAAAAATACGGTTGTGGCTTGGTCAACAGCAGCCTTGAATATTACAACATAAGAAAACATCTCAACATGGCTTCCTCCTAAGGCACACAAAGAAATACATTTTATTCAGTACAAGAAAACAACACCATAAAATGAACCCCATTTCGACTATTTTATGTAAATGAAATACACAAAAAAGAAATAGGCACGTAGGAAACTTGTTCATGCAATGTTAAAAGCCGCATTTTCTTCAGCATACCTGCTGGCCATTGGTGCCTGCAAACCGCAGCATTCACACTGCCCAGGTGCATGGAATGCAGGGGCATGTTAGCATGTGTGCAACATAAACTGCCAACTTTAAGGGAGGGATAATTTGACTTCCCACCCAATTTACAAGGCTGGAAGAGGTAATCAAAATACCAGTCTACTGACAACCCCATCCTGCACTCTAGTATATTCATCTGCTCTCTTCAACAAAGCTGCAGCGGATGGATAGCATTGGATTTGCTGGCTCGAGCACTACCGAATGACCAATCCCATTGCACCAGACTTGGGATCGGGCTGGATTCCAGTTAATTATGTTCCACACTACCAAGCCACTAAGCAAGGAAATGGAAGTAAGTCAGAGAGACTGGTACTGTACATGTCAACATCGGTCCAGTGGACACCTCCATCCACCGTACGCCCCTCATTTTCACAAACCAGAACAGGCTTTTTACTGATAAATAAATGGTTTGCTAGAGAGTGACTCAATAGGGTCAGCACAATAAACCTAATTATTTTGGCATCTGTTTTCACTGGGCTTGAGAGGAGAGGTCCTAGACCTGGAACTAGATGCTTATTATAATTATACATTCTGACCACATCAATGCCCAATTAACCCTTTGTAGACAAAAGCAGGGGAGCTTGTAAGTTAGGCTACATAACTAAGGAAATGATTCCTTTAAGCACATGTGACGTTTTCCAGTTTACAAACTTCATGAAATAACTTACTGTGATTCAAAGAAACGATGATTCACAAACTGCTGAGCAGCAAAACCAGTCATGATATCATTGGTTGGTCTTGTGTGGATATTAAGCAATACGGACCTGGTAAGGGCACATTTCAAGGCCCGCTTTTCCCCCAGTTCTTAGCACCTAAATCATACAGCCCATTAAAACCCTCTCTAGGCCCCCACAATGCTACAACATTGCCTTTCCATTTACATTATTTTCATGCACGTCTATTTTTTTTTTAATTACTCAAAAGTGTGACTATGTCCTTGCCAAAAGGAACATAGCTCAGGGGTGTGGGACTGGAGATTTGCCTAAGTTTCAAAAATGGGCTAATGACATGGACAATGCGATGCTTGCAGAAAAGGATGTGTTTCAACATAGGGGTTGCCCCGCGAAATGGGATCACAAATGGGCTAAATGGAACATATCCTGTGGTGAAATATGTGTGTCTCCTTCAGTCGAATTGCGGAGAGCAGAATTGGACATTGATCTTATTCCTCCCTAAGGCTGTACAGAGAAAATGGTTGTATCTGTGCTACTGGTCATGAGTCTTTACCAATGTATGCTATTGTTTTGTGGCCTTGCGGCCTACCACTGTACTATCACAACCGTTTCATAAAGAGAGAATTAAAAAAAAAAAAAGTGTGACAATGTGCTCTTCCCTGCAATGAATGTTCAGATCCTAGATAATTTCCTATCGGCATTATCTCATTGCTTCTTGTACAGGCTTTCCACTTAGTAACCTCTATAAGTTGGCGTTTTAGTCCAGTCAGTTCAGCTAACTTGTACACGGACTACAACTTTCAGAATAGGTAAGGTTGTCAAAAGTTAGCATATCAATGAACTATGGTGTTTTTTAACATGGAGTCATCTGGTACATCGTTGTGTGCCTCTAAGCAACCTTTTCTTAACTGAGAATGTGTGTATGTTATCTCAGGAGTGGCCTTGAAGATCTCCTTAAAAGTGACTCATGCAGATCGTCTTCCTTTTATTTTTGACTCTGTCCTTACGAACACTTATGGTCTTGTTATAGATTTTTAAAAAATATATTTATTTATTGCTTGTAGAGCGCATGTTCACTCACAACAGGCATTTTAGCTCTGTACAACTATCAGCTAATTGAAAATAATCACTGTGGGACCAGTTAGCAAATAAAACTGTTTTCAAGTATTTCATAAAAACCAGAGGAGAATGAATTGTTCTCAAAGACAGCACAGCAGCAAAGCCTACCACAGTTGAAGGTCAAGTGGACTGAGAGAGCGCCCTCCAGATCTGTTTTTTTAAAAAGCATGGAACAGAAACAGAAGTTCAAAATTTGATCACGAGGCTTCTTCCAGAAGCGCAATACCAGTGATCAGTGCCATACAAACGTTGTGCATGAGACAAATAGCTTTAAAATAGATTTGCTTCTCTGGAAGCTCGCAATGGATTCTGGCTTGTGATATATTTTTATATGAGCAGCTTTACAGACCGCAAAGGTGTAGATTCATTAAATGACAACTTGCCTGCGATACGAACTGCCAGCCTCCTCCGATCCGAGCAAGTCTGCTGCTTGCTTTTACGAAGAGCACGTGTGCTGCTCAGGTCGTAGACAGCCTCGTGTGCACTGCTCTTCCCAGGATGGGGTGGAGCCATGGAGGTGCACCCTCGCTGATTGACAAGCAGCCTTGGAAACCCAGGGCTTCTGCTTAAAGCGCCCAGGCTGCTTGCAATCAGCGAGGCTGCAGTGCGTCATCCGAGGGCAGGGACTTACAGTGTTGTAAGCCACCGGGGGCCAGGGCTGGAATCAGGTAAGCCCTCTTAAAACTGCGACGGCCGGCACATGCGCTCTAGCACCACATATGCCTGGTTTTGCCTAACCCTCGCGCAGAGCAAGGGTCGCAGGTGTAATGCAATAAGCATTCTTTAAAAGAATTAGGAAACAGTAATTGAGGCAGAAATGTAAGCAGGGCGGAGACCTGCCGCCCTAATCAGGAAACCGCCCCATTTGCCTTTTAAAGGCAGCTTCCCCTTTAAAGCTTGCCTCTTGGGCTCAAATCCTGTTTGGCCATTCTGCCAGGAGGGGGTCACACCTCCTCCACCGGCAGCCCCTTTTTGTTCCTCACTGAGAGTCATTCACACCAGCCCCATGGAAGGCAGAAGGCTGTGTAGAGGACAGCAGCTTGTGTGCAACCGTAAACGGTCACTGGAAAACTTTGGGCAACAAAGTGGCAGCTTTTTAAATTTGCCATTTGTGCAAAAGTTACATTAAATTCAACTTGAGACTTGAGCATCAAGTCAGCTTTAATGCAGTGATTCTGTTGATACTTTGAAGTATCATATCTAGTAGTACTATTCAGAAGTTATCACTGCTGAGTGGTCAGCGTGTAGCTCTGTACTCGCCAATGGGGCTACTAGCCTTTCCACAGTAAAAATGACAACGCTGGTTTCTACTACCTTTGCATGTAAAGTTAGTAAAACATATGTCCATATTTTTAATATAATGCATGCTGCCTTTATGGTTCAATAGGCCTGCGTTAGGGATGGCTTAGAAATATTAAAAAGGAAGGTTTGGGCTTTGACATTACTTTAAATGGCAAAGTTGACTTACCAGTGTAAATCCGCTCTACCAGCCAGCAATGTTGAGCTGGGAGTCGTGCTACAGTCCACAAGGGACACTTTAACTTACAGGCCCTAGGTATCCCTGGTACCATATACTAGGGACTTATACCTAAGTTAACTTATGCTCATTGTGGGTGAGCCAATTAGACATATATCCTTTTGAGGGTCAGAGCACTGGCACTGAGGCGTGTTTGGCAGGATTCATTGTACCTTCAGAGTCAAAAAACCAGCAGCATCCGTCCAAAAATCTGGGGATGATCACACAAAAAAGAGCCATTCCTTGCACTCATTCAGTGAAAGAATGGACAAATCAGTGTGCAAGTGAGAGTCAACAATAAGCAGCAAATGTGGGCGAGGGCTGTTTCTACAAAGAAAGGGAAGACCGTAGAGAGTTGGGGCTGTGGACATGCCTGGTGTTCACTTGGCATCACTGCCGACTGCATCCATTGTGTTTTCTTCAACATTTTTGCCTGAACCATTCTTTGCCCCGTCAACATTTTTCTGCTGCATCTCTCTCCCTCCTTAAAGCATGACTCCATGAGTGCATTAAAAGCATGCAAAGATATAGCTAGAAAAGTCCCACACTGCCCACAGAAATCTCAGTAATCTTTCTGAATATTTGTGAAGTTCTGGGAAGTCTGACGTTCAATTTTACTTACCAATAGAAGCACATGAAATATATTGGTAAGAGGCGGCAGTGAGAATCACTGTCGCTCAGTGTCAAGTGCTGGCCTAAGAGCTGCAAAAGGGATGAGAAAAAAACATCCCAATTCTAAGCCCTGCATTGGTACGCTCCTGTGGTGATACTTCTAGACCCCAGCTAACCATTCACAAAAGCCTTCTTAATTTTGTGAATGAAAAAGGTGGATGGAAATGTGGATAGACCACAATGCAAGATAGGGGTAGCAGGGGAGAAAAATATTGATGACAGATCGAGCGGGTATCTGGAGTTACAAAGCCTTGCTTGGCCATGGATAGAACATGGATGAAGGATGGGGGGGTCTGCAATGAGTTACAGGTGGAGCATTAATTCAAGGAACACTTAGTATGCAGTGAATGCCTTTATAAACAGGATAGGGCACATGTATAATTCAAGTGGAATAACATTTTGCTGAAGGGGTAACTGTGGTTGTGATGGGGTGTATGGAAGTTAGGAATAAAGGTGGTGGGATAGAGAGCTCTCACAGTGGAGGCCTTTTCTGGGTGCCGGACTGTATCCTCAGGAGGGGTTCTAGAAATGTATTGTTAGCGTGGGTTCTTTAGGAAAGTAAAGGTGAAGGACGTTTGGTCTGGTCCTAGTGCAGTATGTGTGCCTTGGGGTGAGGCTTTGGGACAGAAGAGAGCCAACAGGGTCTGCAGAACTAAAGGGGGGGATGGAGAAAGACTTGTAGATCACAGTTAGGTGGACCCATTGGGTGGAAGAGGTGTTTAAGGCGCATGAGGCACAAGAGATTGGGCGGTTGCAATGTGAGTGGGGCTACAATTTTTCAAGTATTGGCCTATCAGTTAAGGTGCTTTGTAAAGTGTTGAGCAGGCGCAGCAAAGTTAGTGAGCTTAAACTGTTACCTTAAAGGGGCCATCCGGTGAATGATGACAGAACACACCTCAAAACCCAATCAGACGTCATCAGACATAGCAACATTCTGGAATGTCTATTGCCAGTGATAGTTAGCGACACAGGCCTGATGAAGAGAACTATTTGTCTTCGCTGTACTGATTGGCTCCTTTAATGTGGCCTTAATAATCACTGCATGCGCGCCTTGCCCCCTGCCAGATTACCTTCATACTGTATGATGATGATGTATGCTGTTCCACTCTCCCATGTGACACGGTACCCGGCACAGATGTCAGCCACATACATCACTGCAGTTTGCAATAATCTGAAGAAAAAAAAAACAGAAACGAAAGAGGGACCGTGAACGGTTGGTTTCGGTTCTTTTTAAAAATCAGACGCGCGTCGGATGCGCCCATCACATGTATTAGCAGGTTACGGTTCACGTCTATTTTAAAGCTCCTATTTTTGTTTGCTCCTTCCTGTTTCTTTTATCTGCCTGTCAGATATATTTGGACCTTTGCACTGCGAGGCCCATGGAAACTGTGACAGAGAAGATCACTTCCTGTGTCACCAGCCGCCGCTGCGGTCACCACCAAACCACAACACTTGCTGTCGCTGCCAGTGACGCGGCATCTGGAACAAATCTGTCATGGAAATGGCTTTTTCTGTCAAGCGTCGAAATTGAAAAACAACGTTTCCAAAATACATTGACAGTTCTGAGTTTTCCAGCCCGTCTTCTTGGGTTTTGCAATTCACGATGTTAAAGCTTTTTTTCTGTGGTTTGGACATACACTTGCACTGTCCATATATGGAAGCCAGAGGGTTCTGCATGCACTTAATGCATTCTCTTTCGCCACACGATTTTCAGCCATGTGACATCGTCCATTTCCTCTTTGTGATTCTAAGAAAATAAACATAAAATCAGTAGAAAAGTAATATTTACAGAGGTTAATATTAAAAAGTCAACGTTGGCATCTCAACACTTGCAGAGGTAAGTGAGCAGGTTAAGGCACTTAAACAGCACTTTACCAAGAATGGTATCTAGGCACTAGTGACCAGATGTATAAGGTTCGGGTCTAATGTACTAGTTTATGTTTATGGGATTTATAAAGCACATGACTACCCATGGGCATCTCAGCGCTGGGAATGATACAGGAGGAGACTGTTTAGCACTTGGGTTTAAGGAAAGAGCCAAGTTTTCAGTCTTTTTTTAAATGCACATTGCTAAAAGGACACTCACACGGATTCGCATCCCTCAGTAATAACGAGCTAGGATTCTCCCTGAGAGCCAAGTGGAAGGCTGCAGGTGGAGGCCTCCGAGGGACAAAAGACCTGCATCCATACATCTGCATTCATAAAATGCTATCATTGCAGTCCAGTCTCCAAAAAGCAATGGGGGATGCAATAAAAAAGTGGCATTAGGAGAAAGGACATTGGAAAGCAACTATATCGGTCCCAAGGACTTCTGTCTGTTTCCCTGGAAGCTCGCAACTTGCAGTTGTCCTTCACAGACTTTGCAAATTGGACACCATCCCATTATAGGGTCACAATTTTATCAGTGGTTTGTATCCATCCGCATTATTTTACACAATTGAGAGTCACGAGGAAGGGGAGACAACCCTTTACTGCCCTCCTTTCCTTTCAATTTGCAAACATTTGCAGTGTGGTGAATGCAGAAACCCACTTTTGGCTTGCATTGTTTCTTTAGTATATTGTGATTGTGGTTTTTGAACTTTTTTGTGGGGGTTCGTTATATATAGCGAAAACTTGACCCGAAAGTATCAGAACGCTTTACATGAGCACCAGTTGCGCTACAGACGGACATATTCATTTTTTTTCTTTTGCTAGGCACAGGGAGATTAAGTGATTTGCCCAGAATCGCATGATGTTGAGCGTCCCTTCCGAGACTCGAACCCGGTTCCCCAGCTGCGAGGTTGACCCCTCTAGCCGTTAGGCCACATCCTCTCCCTTGCAGAGCCAAACATTTATCCCACAATAGTCTTTGCAAGTGCATCTGGCCCTTGGGTGGCCACCAAAAAATCTAAGGTACCTCAGAGGTTGGAATGAGCTGTTGCTTCCAAAGAGGTCAGAAAGAGCGAAGATAAGAGACCGGGTGCATTTCCAGTGGAATGCATCCCAAATTCAGTACTACAAAACCAATACTATGACCCCTTTGACAACTGTCACAAAGGAGTGGATGGCCTGTCACAAGAGAGCAGTGCAAATAGTCCCTGTCACAACGTAAACAGTGAAGGGACATTTAATCAAGGTAATCTGTTTATAGTTGGCAAATTCTTCACACTTGTCTATATAATGTCTCATGTTTCTGCCTTGAGCGGACCTGTTCTGGGTATTTGGGCTGGTCTCTTCCTTTCGGAACAGGGCTACAGGCCTGATTTAGGGTTTTGCAGGCAGCCCACTATCCTTTAGGGACATGGAGGATATTACATCCACCACTCAGACGGAGTACTGCCTGCCAAATTTAGAGATGACTACTGGACCAGCAGTGATCTCTGTACCTTCAGAAAAACCGCAGTGATGATGGTTCTTCTGAAGGTACAGAGATCACAGAAGGTACCGCATGTTTGGTGGACAGACGCTGCCAGTTTTGGTTTTGGCCATCCACCAAACTTTTTATTTTTCAAAACAAATAACTAATTACCCTCATGCCCAGGGAGTTTTTCCTCTGGGTGTGGGGTGATTATTTACATTTTGTTGTTCATCATCCCCAGGCTTTCCCTAGTGGTGGCAGACAGAAAGAAAGGGTGGCAGTGTGATGCCTCTACTCGGACAGTCAGCCCTCCATCAGGCTGTTAGAGTAAGCTTCCCTTCAACAGAGTCACTGGGGCACTGCTGATAGACAGCCGACTCTTATTAGGGCAGGTTGAGCAAGAGTTTGGTGGACATTTACCATTTGTGACAGATTACCTTGTCCGCCAAAATCTAATTTGGGCCCTAAGTCTGTTTACATATGGCTGGTCTCTGTCTGGAGTAGCTCTGTGAGCCAGAAAATATGAACTGAAAAGCAACCGCAGTTAACTTCCAGTGGCTAAAATTAGTCAAGCGCTCTCTCTATCACGTTTTTGCTTTTCTTCTTCCATAAAGTCAGACTGGGTTTCTCCTTTCTCCCTCGACTATGGTTCGTGTGCAATTTGTGTGACAGCCTCACACCTGCTGATGTTGCTGCATTCATTGATTCTTCTCTACATAAAGCTAGAATGCTAGATCGTTATCTTACTCACACCTCCTTAACTTTGTTTATGTTTCTTCCCTGAGTAGGACCTGCTTTACCCATCTACTTTCTTAACTCTTCTGCCCCCATCCACTCAGATGGTGCAGTATAATCTGTTACCACTGCAGGAATACCACACAATAAGTATGATCAAAACATTTTTAGGAGGCCCAGATGAAGGCAGCTTTCCTGAGTAGTAATCCAGGTTCGTTACTTGAGTAGCACAACAAGCTAAGTTTACAAGAATATCTCACCAATTAGCAAATGGGCAAATGGACTAATATAAAATTTAGGTTTTAAGTGCAGCTGCCCGTCATAATCAATAATCATAGCGTATGTAATGTTATTTTTTTCTGTGTATTAAGCAGACTTTAAAGGATTTAAAATCTTGACCTAAAATAAATCTTACTTAAGGATCTTTGCTTGCGGGGTGATCTACGGATGATATAAACCCAAGGTGCCTATGCTAGCATTGAGTCTGGCCACTATAAATCCCAGACACCGAGAACATATCTGCTGGAGATGGTAACCTTCTTAACAGTGACATTCCATTCCAGCTGCCAGAAATACCAAAAGAGGATTAGGTGATGAGTATGCTGCAGTATTTCAGATCCACTGACAACTGTGGATTCCTTATAATAAGTGGTAGGCAGAGCGGAATTCCTAGGAGTTACCTAAAAACTCAGCGAGATTCCACGGAGTTCCGTTAGGGGGGAATTTTGGCACGTCGTGCTGATTTTTAGCACCAAGAGCTTGTTCCATTCTGTAAGATCAGCACGAACGGCACCACGCACCGCACCAGAGGGCACTGCTTCTTTCTCAACTCGAGCAGTAGCTTTTTCAGCACGAGCGGTAGCAACCTGCCATGACCTCCCGCATTGAGAAACCTTGCCGGAAGGAATTCTAGCTCATGAAAATCGCGCTTGGGGATGCAAATTTGGGCTTGTGCTCACCAACTTAATGTTGGCGAGCTGCGTGCAAGGAAAATCTCCGCCACGTGGTGTTTGGCAGAGTTTTGCCGGAACTCCACGCTCCAAGCGGAGCACGGAGAGGGCAACACTCTGTGAACTCCGCTGGTGGAGCGGAATTTAATGCCCACCCCTATTTATAATGTGCCACCACTTTGTGTATCAGCTGTTCCTAGGCTCTGTTCTGTACACCCTTCAATAAGGAGTTAAATAAATGTACCAGTAGACCCTGTAGCAGAGTAATCCTTTAGATCACAGAGCTAAGTAGCGCCACCTTGAAACCTCTTTAAGAGTATAAGTCAGGGGAGGAGAATACATCGCGCTGGGAGCAGGGCCCAGAGGCAGGATGCTGTGTAGCTCCCCGCTTTGACTGCCAACCTATCATCAACAGCCATTGGTTAACCGACGATTATGCTCCTCACCTATCCGGCTCCTGCAACCTTTGGTGCTGCAACCTGGAGCGTGACTAGCAATATCGAGAATTGGTCTCCCCAGCTCTCAGGAAGTGATTCCATGGCAGGAGATGATGAGGTGGGGGTTTGGGTGAGGGAGAGTGAGTGAAATGCGCACCAGAGCTACACCAGGACAAATCGGTCTCACAGATCATAAGCGCTGTGGAATGGAGCAGCCACCATCTCAGAGACGATGCAGTGCAGCAACCAAGCGACTGACAGTAGGAGATATGGGGAAGACAGCAAACCTAGATTGGCGTGCCTGGATACATTGTCACACTTCGCCTGTTACACGTGCAGGTAACATTGTTACCTAACATACAAATTTGCCCCTTTCAGAGTGCTCATGCCAGTAACTAAACTAGAGGAGCTGGGGAACTTGCTGGATATTTGGTGAGTTCACTGTTTGTTTATCAGCGTTATCAGTGTTTACATCATGAATGAGACTGGCAACAGTATTTTCTGATGCCAAAATAATTAGCCACTTACTTTAGATTATATGTCTGCCTGCTTTCCTTGCCCCGCCTAACTTTCTTTTCTTTTTATTGTTTTGCTGTGTCTGTGCCCCACAGCTCTAAACGGGTGCATAATTAATGACCATCTATAGTTAATCTCTTCATTTGGCACCAAGAGCTATTCCGTGCCCCCTGAACCTGCTCTAGCCCGAGTTTGCTGTGGGTAGCAAAGGCAGCAGGGTCAGGGGGCTGTAACAAGGGTGGCCAAAACAAAGGCAGATATGGAGAATCGACCTTGGGCAAAAGGGCCTAATTGATCGAATTTAGTTCTTGTGAGGCGAACATTATCAAAGGGAGGGGCAGAGGTCATACAGAACATATCAATACATCCCTTGGTAGACTTATAACGAGCCACCTAGGTTGTCCAGGTGTTCATGAACCTGCTTTGCACATGTCTCAACCAAGTCACTCCCTATCATAGTCCATATCCAAGTCACAAATGCAGCTGTTCAGTGGGGGCTCTATTTAGACATATTGGGACCTCAAGGGGAAAAGGAGGATAGCCAGCTCAAGGACAGATCAATTGTTCGGCCATAAATGATCATTATTGGGAGATACACAGGTGACCCATAATCAGCGTTCCGTAATAGTATTATCCCACCCATCTATAGAAAAGTGCAGTATTGAGGACAACCCTCAAAACAAGCCACAATATGCCAAATACATGTTTCATACAGCAGGTGATAATCAGCCGCGGTCCGTGCAGGTAACAGCGGTGGGGCCAGGTAAGGGGGGATTTCGAGGGACGATGCAAAGGGAAAAGTAATTATTTATTTAATTTTCCCTCTGCATCGTCCATTGAAATCCCCCCTTACCCGGCCCCACCGCCCACCGCTGTTACCTGCATGGACCGCGGCTGGTGATAATAACATTAATAGGATATAAATCCCATGTTCCAATAGATTTACTCAGCTGACTGGGGGAAGGTTAACCAGCTACAAGAAGGCTGAGATCAACAATCACCACCTATACCCAAGCCACATGTCCTTATGTGCAAATTAGCTTGGATTGGGAAAACTGCAGAATCTGACAGCTCTCATGCTTTCCATGCATCTATCTACTCTACAAAACAAATATTTTAAAGTATTCTAAATGACATCAAGGGCATGAAAAAAATCCAAGTGGAACAGGTTCCAACAATTGAAGCCTTAACAAAGAAAGTGGATGCCCTTGACGAGTGACTGGTCAGTTTTATCAAAAGGCAGCAAGACATGAATGCTTAGATTCTCTAGCTTGAGGAGCAAGCAAAGATCAATAGCAGTCGACACAATCAGCATCTGAAAATATTGTCCAGACCAGCATAGGTGCTTCGACTTATGAATGACAGGGTTCCCTGAAGTATCCAAAATGGCAGGCTCGGCTCCTCCGCTAAAGCGGAGGAGCGTCACCTCACTGCTCTCAGAGCAGTGAAAAAGGGAAAAATAAAACAATAAGAACATTATTATCATTTTATTTTTCATTGCTGGGTTACGGCTGGGCGGGGCTGGTGGCACGGAGGAGGCGTGGTTCAGCACTTAAGTGTGCATGACGGTTTGGCCAAACAGTCATGCACAATTTGCATGTTCTCCACCGGGCTTTAATACACAGCCTGGGTGCAGAACATGCACAGGCTCCCTGTCCCCGTCTGAGCGCCGAACCATGGTGCCCAGACCATGCAGCGTTGTGATTGGCTTAGGGGAGCCTGCATGCTTCCTGCTTCTTCCGGACTTGGGATCAGGAAGAAAAGTGGAGAGACAACAAGGAGAGATGACAAAAAAGGTAAGTGTTTTTTAAAACAAAATTAAAACCTCTCCTGCCCCTTCGTGCTGCCCAGCCACCCCCATTCCCTACCAGCCGCCAATGCGAAATCGGACAATCTGACATGATCAAATAGGTTGCTGAACTATTGATGGACACCATGGGCGACAAATGAAAAGATCCCAGTATAACCTCATGCTTATCATTTGCCAGGGCTCATTGAGTTCCCACAATCACACCCAAAACCAGCACCAAACCTAGAACAATCATGGCATACTTTCAGGACTTCACTGTCAAAGAGCTAATACATTTTATTGCTCAACAAAGGAGATGTATGGTCTCGGTATTTAATATGGGAGACAGCGAAGAGACAGTGTGACCTCAGGGCCGTGATCCCTGAACTTATGGTTATGTTCCTTCTCTTACTGATCAAGGGATCCAAACTCAGAATCGATTGGGCAGGGGACATTTCAAGACTTTTCAGATCCAAGCGATGTTCAACAGTTTATCTCTCTTCGCCACATCGCTGCAGCAGGACCAACATTATAATGGATATCCATATAACTTGATTTGTTTACTACATCTGTGTAACTAGCTGCACTTAGCACGATTTAAGGGATGCACAAACAGGTGGGTGATGGTGGAGGGGTGGCTCCATGTTTTCCCAGTGTATACCGTTGCATTCAATAGAAATAAGTATGGGAGAGCAATCAATTGAGCAGACGGACCCCTTGGGAACGAGGGTGAGGAGGTGAGCGAAATCAGGGGAGACTCCCGTCTGGGGAGCAATTGCTGTTGAGTATGTTGGATGAGGGTGGGGAGATGAAACTGCTTCAAATCAGGCAGTCTCATAACAATTGGGATCAAGAACAGGACATAAAGGAAACATAGATTTTTACATATGGGTGCACTATGCATTAGGAGAGTCACCTTAAATGTTAAGGGGCTAAACTCCAAGATGAAACAACAAGTAACCACTAATTGAGCAGGCTAAACCCAGACATTGCCTGTCTCCAAGAAACCCAACTACCTAAAAAAGATAAGCTTCTATATAAAGGAATTGAGGCCAAACTTACTTATCATAATGCCATTAATGCATCTATCAAAGCCACTGCAATTTTATTTTTAAAACCCATTTTCCAATTATTCACAATAAGGCAGACCGGGGGAGGGTGGTAAAAGTTGCTTTCAAAAGCACAGCAATGATCTTAAATCTATGCTTTGTATATAGATCTAATCAAAATGATCCCACTATTTTTACTGAAATACATGCAGTTCGTCTGAATAAATGAGGGGACCACATCATTTTAAGGGATTTTAACTTTTCTAACCCTCAATACCAAAAACGTAAGTGCCCGCACTTGTATGACTAAAACTAGAAAAGCCACCTCATTATTGACAGGCCATTTAAGCTTGACTGATCCATGGATCAGGGTCAACCCTTCCGCCCAGGCCTTTTCTTTTTATTTTCCTGTTCATCAACATTATTCAAGGATTGAATATATTTTAATGAGCATAGGGCTACTACCTAGGTCCAATGCTTTCTTTCATCCCATCTGGGTATCGGACCTCACCCTGTATCTTTAGATCTAGAAGTCCCTACTAGAATACTCACAATTGGGATGTGGACCTTTCCCGAGTACCTATTACAGGAAAATCAATACATCATTGAATTGAAGCCTCAAGCTGCTGACTATATTGAAGATAATCAAGGCAACCATTACTAGGGTAGTGTGGGTCACTTTGAAAGCAAGTGTCCTCGGATTTATGCAGGTATTTTTAACATACACACAAAGTCAAGCAGCTGGGAATCACCTCACAGTTGGATTTGCTAATCTTGAGAAGATACATGTTCAGTTAGTTTCAAGTTCAGACAATCAGCAATTAGCAGCATGGCAGTAGATATAAAAAATTGGCCTCTAATTAAAAGGCTATCAAACAAAACTTATGCCCACCAAATTAAGACGTTCAGACATTTCCAATTAAAGCACATGAATAACATAACTACCCTGTTGGTCTGGCAAATTCAAGCCCAAACTAATGCCCAGAGAGTTATGGAAATTAAAAAAACAAGGGGGACATTATTGTAGAGCCACTGGGCATACTTGAAGAATCCCAGGAATGCTATAAACAATTGTATACTTGGAACACACCACCTCCAAGATTCGCCAGGCACATATTAAGGCATTTTTATGTTCCCTGAATTTACCTACTCTTTCTCTGCAGGATGAGGCCAAATTAATTAGTCCTATTATCTTTCAAGAGCTAGTCAAAACTATTAATGCAACCCCATTAGGTAAAGCTTCTAGCACCGACACAATACCATATGAAATATATCAAATACTAACCTCTGTGATAGCACCACTTTTTTTTTACAGATGGTCAAAGAAATCTGGGAACATGGATCTATACCATGGGGCTGAGCAATGAACATTGAGGTGCAGATGAGTTTGCAGGCTTCCAAGGAGTAAGGTGCCAGGCTGACCTCTTTTGTTCTATCTGGTAAGAAGGAGCAGATCCAGCAGAGAGCAAATGTTTGGAGGCCAATCTTGTGCAGCCTGATGAGGATGGGATGTGAGACAGTGTCAAATGCTGCAGAGAGGTCCATGAGAATAAGGGCTGCAATTTCTCCTCCGTCAAGTATATTGCGGATGTCACCTAAGGGAGCGTTGAGTGCTGTTTCTGTCCTGTGGTTGGGCCTGAATTCGGAATGTGTGGCATCAAGGAGCTGGTGGTTGCTGAGGTGGTCAATTAAGCATTGGTTGATTAATTTCTCTAAGACCATTGCTGGGTATGGTAGAAGGGAGCTGGGTCTGTAGTTGGAAAGTGTGGCTGGGTCAGGTATGAGCTGGGGTATGACGGTGGCATGTTTCCAGGTATCAGAGAATGTGGCTGAGTCGATGGAGGCATTGAGGTAGGGTGTTAGTGCTTCATAGTTCGGAAGGCGTGGGGGAGGCAAGGGTTAGCTGGAACCCCCGAGTGGATGGTCTTTATGGTAGCAGCGATTTCAATGGTAGTGGCCACAAGATCAGGGGTCATTCTTTGGACGTGATGGGAACTTGAGTTGTGACAGTGATGGGGCCCAGTTCAGGGTCAAAGTTACTGAAGATGGAGGTGATTTTTTTACAGAAGAATTATGAGAGCTTATTGCAAATGTCTTGTGATGGGGTACTGTTGCTAGAGACGGCAAGAGGCGCAGTGAAATCTTTGATGATGGTGAAGATTTCCTCACTGCCAGCGTTGATGCGATCTACAAGAGCAGTGTACTTGGTGTTCTGTATCTGTTGGTCTTAGAGCTGAACTGAAGATGTCTTTATGTGTGGTGTCTTGATTTGTTCTCCATTTGTGCTCTAGTTGCTTGCAGTGGTGTTTCGTCAGCCTGAGTTCCTCTGTGTACCAACTGGCTTGTAGTCTGGTTCTTGCCATTGAGTTCCGCTCGAAAGAAGCTAGGGTGTCAGTGCATGCGATGATCCAGCTGTTGAGGTTCTTGATGGCTTTCAGTAACTTGCTGGTGGGCTTGAGTGCTGTGCGGAGAGGGCGGAACCTCATCCTCTTCTGTGATGCTTTTCCAGCTGCTGCTGGCGGTTCCAGAGGTGGTAGCTATGTAGTGATGTGGGATGGGTATGCTGAAACTGATGAGGGTGTGGTCTGTCCAGGTCCTGGTTGCTGGCTTGTTGACTGTGATGTTTGTGATAGAGGAGAGTTCCGGGTCTAATAAGTGTGGGTTGGTTGGGTAACGTGCTGGGTGCTTTCTAGAAGCACCATAGAGTTTAGGTTGCTGTGGTCTTGTAGGTGAAAGTTAAGGTCTCCGAGGAGAATGAAGGTTCTGATGTTGATGATGAAGTGTGCAACGAAGTCTGTGATGACACTGGCAAAATTGGTGCACAGTCCTGGTGGTCTGTATACAAGGGCTCTGCCCAGTGCATTCCTGTGATGGAGCAAGGACTCACAAATGAGACTTGCTCGGATGCAATCTTCTCAAAGTATTAATGTATTAAATTTGTATTGTTTGTACTAATAACTGCACACACAAATATGAGTAGCAAGGAAGCTTGCTTATGTGTTTAAACTAACAAGTAACGCTTGTCTATTCTAAAATGGCAGCTAAAACGCGGGAACTTTACTGCGCATGTCTCAACCATATCACGTGGTGTGACGTCTTTCTTTGCTTGGTGGGAAACTCTTGCTTCTGCGCAGTGTACATTAAAATGGCTGCTACATGTTTTCACGTGCTACAGCTTGCTCTTGTGTTGCAATTAAACTGCGGTATTCTAACGCTACTAATGCGGGATAGAGTTTATAAATAAATGGGAATAGAGTAGAAAGAGTGGGTATACAGTGAAACATTTTATTTGTGATTTTAATATTTTCTTCTTTGATTTTATTAGTTCGTAAATTTGGGCCTGGGGTTTGGTGAACTGAAAACTCGTGTGACAATGGTTCTGCGCATGCTCCATGAAAGGCTGCCCAGAAGGAAAAGGATGAAGTCAACCTGGACGTCGTCCAAGGCCATGACCTGATGGCCAATATTACTGTACACATAAATGTCCCCACTAATGTGCAACAATGTACATGAAGAATGAATAAACTTTGTCATGAGACGGGTGGGAAATAAAGCAAATGTATTAAAATTGATGGGCGGTATTTTAAAACAAAGGGCTTAAGAAAAATGAATTAAATCAATATGGTGTGAGGATCAACCCCTGCCCCCGTCCAATCAGAAGTAGTGGTCCCATATTTTTGCAACATTAATGGGAGGTACATGGGCGTAGAAGGGTATAATTGATATAGAATTAGCTAATTAGTTAGACTAGATGCTGAAAGGAACGCTCTCAGAACGCACAGAAGAGCTCCAGACCGCCAAGCTGATCAATTGCAGGCTGAACTACTGTCCAGAGAGGTCCTGAGGTGGGGGCGGCGGAGTACCTTAGAAGGAAGACACGGGAGAAATCGGAGAGAAGCGAAGTACCAGAGAGGGGAACGACGCAGGCGTCGTTGATAGAGAGGTCACCGGTCCTGTGTTGATCCGGGAGGAGATCTTTGCTCTTCATCCTTCCAGGGTTCTATCTTATCCAACTCCTTGACCAAGGGGTTTGGTTCTCACACTTTAGGTAAATATATGCAACCTTTAGTTGCGCTGCTGTCTCTATCTTCTCCTTTCTGAGGGACCGTCATTAATCGATAATTGAGTTCTTGTGCTTCACCCTTGATATGAGATTAAGTATCATGTGGTTCTGTATTTTACTCTGCTAAAACTTTTCAATCGGAAAAGTAATTGGTAGCAGGGATTTTGATAAAGAGTACCAACTGACCCACCAGCGGAAATTGCTAGCGTAGTATGAATGTATGGGCCCAAGAGAGTATTTTGTGTATGAATGCTTGTTGCTAGTAACCCACTGGATCAGTTTTCTGGTTATCAGAGGATGGTTTCACTTTGTTAATTGGGTAATGAGAATTTTATTTTTATGAACTAACATCCGTTTGTTCAAAAGTTTGTTTTATGTTGTCCAGAAATCCCCGGGGAAAATTGAATAGCGGATGGTAAGTGGAAGCCATACTGCAGTGAGGTTATCTGTCAGGCAGAAATAGTACTGAAAAGTTAAGTAGGGCTATCAGTACTCGTTAGGGACTCTATGCGTGTGAGTAAAGGCAAAGGGAATGCTAGTAAAAATTTGATGTTATATCACCTAGAAAGGGTAACATTGAAGAAGTGGCAGGTATTTCTGAAGCTTGTGTGAAGAGTAAACGGAAGGGTTTTACTCGTAGTATATGTATAGTAAACGGGAAAGGTTTTACTAAGTGTGAGAGAAACTATCTTTTTCAATTTAGAGAAACTGGCATGATAGCGAATGTTTTATGTTGTTACTGAAATCTAAAGAAGTATAGAGAAAATAAAGTTTTGCGTACGATTTTGTAAAGGGAGGGTCAGCTACCGGAGAGGAAGCTGACGTCACAAACGCCGCGCTGGGATTGGTCGAAACCGCGGGCGTAGAACGACTCTTGTAAAGGAGGGGTCAGTGGTCAGGAGCACTACTGACGTCACAAGTGTCGCGCTGGGATTGGTTGAAAACAGCGAAGGACAGAAAAGCGCAGATTGTAAAGGAGGGGTTGGCAGAAAAGACGTCACTAAGAAGCCGCGCTAGGATTGGTTCAAAGACAATTGTTAGCTGGAATTTTATTGATATTTTTATAGAACAGGCCACGAGTTGTCCCACTTATCAAGTAGAGCGAATTGTCCCCGGGAAACCCCTGGGATATCGTTCATGTCAAACAGATTTGCCCCTTTAGGCAGCTGTAGCGAGGTGGATTGACTAGCTCCAAAAAGTATGAAATTTCACAAAAGTAATTGCCCCCTGAAGATATTAAACCTTCCCACAGAAGATGTGTATCATATTAATGAAGCAAATCAAAGCTCCCATGTAGAATCCGTAGAAACCAACCCAATGGAAGTTGTGGAATTAGATGCTTACAGCGACCATATATCCCAGAAGAATAGGACGTGGGCAGTTTCAATATCGTGCTCCCCGGTAGGGACACTGCAAATCATGACCTGGAATATTGCAGGGGTTAAAAACAAATTGCAAAATCCGATATGGTTCAAAAGTATACAGTATTGTTCGGTGATTCTCCTACAGGAGACATGGTCGACAGAGGTATTTCATATTAACGGTTTTAAAACTATTTTCACCTGAGCAATTTCATCTAAGGCTGGAAGAGCAAGTGGGGGCTTGGCGGTTTTAATTTCTTTGTCTGTACCATTGTCCCTAAAGAAAGTCTATGTAACTTCACAGCATTTTCAATTCTTAGCTCTCACAGTCAAAGGAAAACAGAACATAGTATTTATTAACTTTTATAATAATGTTTTTGATAACTCAAGATATGAGATTATAGTAAAATTAGAGGTTGAGCTGGACAAATTCTTGAGAGACCTGGGGGCGATAATATATTAATCTGGGCTGGGGATTTTAACTGTGTTCTGTGTGATAATATTATAGGCGATCAATGTGGATATGAAGATGTGCTTGGTGATCACCTTTCGCATTTCCCGCATAACTTGTATGGTGAAACTATCAATCATGTGATGTATAAATATGACTTAGAAATAATGGACCTAGGCCCACATGAGGGAGTAAACCTTATTCATACATATGTGGGGACCAGGTCATCATCACGTATTGATCACCTTTTACTATCTAGGAATTGTAGGCTTGAGGTAGAAAAATGCTATATACAACCGAGTCTCCTGAGTGATCATCTCCCAATTGTGTTAATATTAAATTCTCAATTATATCATAGACAGAAGATAACTTTTGCTGCAACTAATATTAACACACATGGTGAAAATGGGATATCAATAAAATGGACAGGTGTTGATCCCATTGTTTTCATGGAAAAGATTATTCAAAAAAGTAGTGTATACATGGAAACATGTCTGGGCAATACATCTAGTAATATTGAAATTGTTTCAGCCTTTCAAAATATCACAGATGAAATTTCAAAAGAACTTAAAGTTAAGAGTAGGAAATTTAATGATGATAGTCCACGTTGGTTTAATCAACATTGTTCTAGACTAAACAGGACCTTGAAGGAAGAACTAAAAAATAAACCCCGGAATATAGATAAAATTAGGTGCCTCTGTAAAAGCTATAAACAAGCCTTAATGCTGAGGAAAAACGAAATTAGGGAGGATGCATGGGAGAGCCTTATTCAAGCAGCTGAGACAAAAAACTCTATCCTCTTCTGGAAAACCATAGACCAACCTCTGTTTAAAGACGTTTCATCCGCAAGGGTTGACACATTAGTTATGCCAGAAGAATGGTTATCCCATTTTGAGAATATTTTTAACCCTGCCCAACAGCCGTTGGAAACAGATGAGAATCGACATATTATCATAATGAATACCCCTAAGATTGAAACCATCAATTTAGAAGAGATAAATCAAGCTTCAAAAAAAAGTGCGAGTGGAAAGGCTGCAGGGCCGGATGGGGTTCCAATTGATGTTTTTAAGGACAATGTAGATCTATGGTCCCCTATTTTAGTCAATCTGTTTAATGCTATCATTAATGGGGTGTTACCAGCTACCTGGGCTGAAAGTGTGATTGTGCCCATCTTCAAAAAAGGAGATAGAGGTAGTGCTAAATGCTACCGACCAATATCCCTTCTCGACTCTACCTCTAAACTTATGGGTAGAGTCCTGTTAGCCAGGCTGGAATGCTGGGTGGAGGAAAATAATATTCTAACAGATGCCCAATACGGCTTTAGAAGGGGTATTGGAACGGTTGAGCAATGCGTTAACCTCGAGTTGATAATTGGCAAATACACACTTGCCAAAGAAGGATCACTTCATCTTTGTTTTGCAGATCTGTCCAGTGCCTTTGATATGGTAAACCACTCTAAGCTATGGAACACTCTAGTAGAGATGGGTGCCCCCCAGGAAATTATAAATTTTTTATCACAGATATATGCTCACCTCATATCGAAAATACGTTATGGTCTGAAAGGGAATGCACAACGCACTTTAAGGTAACCAGAGGAATCAGACAAGGCTGTGTCCTTGCCCCCTTTTATTCTCACTTTATATCAATGGAATAGATCTTTTATTACAAAGCTTGAAATCTGATGCCACTGTTGTCGGCAAACGTGTTACCCCGGTTTTATTATATGCCGATGATGCGGTCCTAATATCTAGGACCGCAAACGGTCTCCAATTGTTGATAGATCATTTTACAGAATTTATGACTAAAAAAGACTTAAAAATTAATCTAAGCAAAACGCTTGTAATGACGTGGAAAAAGAAAACAAAAATAGAACCCACAATGTCGGAGGCGCATCTATTGACAGGACATCCACTTTTTCCTATTTAGGATTAGTGTTTGATGGCAAAGGACCATGGACCACACATGTTAACACTAGTAAATTGAAGTTTGTGAGATCTAGTGAAGCTATTTTCAGATTTTCACAAAAATTAGGAAATAAGCCGATACGAGAGATTTTAAAGCTATATGGGAGTAAGTGCATTACAGGGGCTTGCTATGGTGGAGGATTATGGGGCATGGCCGATACCTCACCGTTACAAACCCTTGAGAACAAATTCTTAAGAAGACTATTGTCGGTCCCAAACTCAACTTCAACTTATATAGCCCATAAGGAGCTAGATGTACCCTATGTGAGCGATCTGATTGATGTGGCGGCTCTTACCTTGTGGTACAGAATTTGGACGATCGATGAGGCTCACTTCACTAAAGACATATTTCTGGATTGCCTGAAATTAGATTATTATAAGAATATTCCATGGATAAATTATATCAATAGACTCCTAACCGAGTGTAATATGGCCCCAAATTTTAAAAACCCTGAGAGCATCCAGATTAGAAGGAAAGTTGAGCTAAAGAAGCGCTTTATGGGAATTAGAGAAAAAACCAGGGTAGCCGATTTTAGTATAAAATCGCATGCTAGATCTTACAGTGAAGGACCGTTCTCCCAGGGCATACAACCATATCTTGTTTTTATAAGAAATGTACAACAAAGATTTTATCTGACAAGATTGCGGTTCTTAGAGAGATGGGTAAGTGGAGCCTAAAATTACCCAGGTGTCCGTGTGATGGCAAAACCCCCCAAAGCACCATGCATTTTATACTCTTTTGTAATTTTTACAGGGACATCAGAAAATCAATCTTACGACCACTTTTTATTACGAACCATTTGTATTCTTATAAATCTGCTTTTTATCATGTTGTAATTTGGCCGATGTAGCAATATGTAATGCTGTGATTCTTTTTATTCAGTTGGCTATTAAGAGGAGAAAGGATCTTACACATCTGGATATGTTGAATTATGAAACCGAATAGTTCCCCTCCTTTTAATTTTTCTAAATTTTCTATCCCATATTATATTTTTAAAATGTATTTTATATGTGAATGATTGATTGATTAATATGTTGATCTCTAATGTACAAGAATTTTAAGAAATGTTTAACGATGAATTGTATTTTAGAATGCTTTTATGGTTATTTGTATTAACCGAATAAAGCTTGATTGATTTGATTTGATTTGATTGGTAGTTAACATAGAAGTTGAAATCTTAGTGGATAGTGGAGATTATATGTTAAAAGGTGATCCGACTTTAATAGGAGTTCGTCCGGATAGGAGATTCCTATGTTTTGCCGAATATAATTTCATACAGCGAGATCTACCCAAAATGTACGGAGAAAAGTGGAAAATGTCAGTTCTACAAAAGATTAAGAATTATATTAAAAAGGATAAACCAATCAAAACTAGGGAAGGAATTATCATTCCACCAGCTAAAACGCCCGCTTCATTCATGATGATGGAGATAGGTTATCATACTTGTGTATGGATAGAAAATTGGATGGAATATACAAAAAATGATGGAATATTAGCTTTTCCCGATAATGGTACTTTCAATGGGAGGATTCTTCAAAATTTGAGATTAAGAATGAATGACTTAGAACCCAGACCTAGATTAACTCAATACGAAGCCTTAGAGGAATGGGAAACCGAGGCATTCGAACGTGATCGATCCAGAAGTAATAGGGGTTATCGGGGATTTTTCCCTAGATACCAAAATGAGTCGAGGGATGGTCAGATGAAACAGTGGAGAAGAGCAATGCTTACAGAGGGTTTGTATCCGATATTAATGGCAGAAGAATCATTAGGGAGTAAATGCACAGAAAAGACAAAAAATTTGACTAGATTTGGAGATTCTGAAGATGAATTTATGGAGGATATATTAAAGAATCCGCCACAATATCAGGAAGGGACAAGTGGATGCACCCCAAGTGCACCCTTGTTAAAAACACCTTGGTACCACAAGTATTGCATGATTCACCAGTTAGTAGAGTACTTCACGATAAAGAAAAGGAAGCGATAGATAAAAACAGAGCAGAATTAATTCAGAAAGTAACACAATTGAGTATTCATCCTGATTCATTGACCATACCTGTAACGATTGGTCCAGTGGTTCCCTTATATGGTGACAAAGTAACTTATCCCAAACCTCTAGTTATGCCTACACCTGTGAATGTTCCCAAACCTGAAGCAGTAGTAATGGTTGAGGATCACTTTAGTGATTGTGAGTCTATGATTTCATTAATGGACTTGCCCATTCGAGATTCTGTAAATAGTACTCCCAGAAGAGTAACACCTGGTTGCTCCAAAGATGTAAACATAATAACTTCATCAGGAACGAAAAGTGCCACAGTAGTTACACCTGAAGACTTAGAAAGGTGGGCACAAGGAACAGACAAACAGAATTCACCCCCAAAGATCATGGACATTTATAAATTAAAAGTTGAGTTAGAAGAAATGATAGCAGGAAATATAGGAGTAGATCGCCTAAATACTTACGATGAAGAAGAATTATTGTTCGTATGCAGAAGCATCACAAGAAATGCAAAAATATTTCATGAGAAATTATCAGATTTAGCTCAACAGATGGGAATTGAAATAGGGAAGTCAAAAGTATTACAAAAACCCTATAGAGCAGATTTTTCAGATAAAGATTTGGAAAACATGAATGCATCTGGAAGAAAATTACAAGTAAAAGAATTAATGACAGTCTTGCAGAAATGGGGAGAGCTAGATAAATGGAAAGTTAGGTGGACAAAGAAAAAGGAAGAGGCACGATACAGTAGAACAACTTCTGAATATTTGATGAAGGAAACAGGGAAAGGAGATCAAATGTACCCAATGCGAGAAGTTCCAGGAGGGGGATATGTACATGTCCCATGGAGCAGACAGGATATTTTGTCATTTACTGAACGATTTCCCAAAATTGAGAGAAAAGCCAATTGAATGGTACAAGCAGGTTGAGAGGTTTGTGAAGGTGTCAAAGGTATTGTTGAAAGACTTGGATGGTTTGTTCGACATAGTGGTATCTGCCGATTTGTGGACAGATTGTAAAATCACAGTTGATTGGCCCAGTGAAGAGTATCCTAGAGATCCAAAGACAGGTGCCCCGTCAAATGATGTAATGAAAAAGTATCAACAGGTGATAACTTACCTGAAAGGGAAAATACCGCCAAAAGAAACAGACTGGGTGAAAATAGATAGAACTACCCAAGAAGTTAGTGAATCGGTACATGCCTACTATGAACGTTTATTGCAGGTATTTAAGCAGTATAGTGGATTTGAGGACATCGAAGATAAAAACATGAGTCAGTTTGTTTACCGATTTGTTTACGGTCTGAAACCAGAGATTTGTCAGATGATTAAACAGCACATGTTGTGCTGGCAGGGGAAACCGATTGACGAGATTTTGAAATATGCGAAATATTGTGGAGATGACATTGAGGATAGGCACAAGAAATTGCAAGAGAAGGTGATGTGGGCTCAGGTGAAAATGGCTGAGCGACAGGGAATTAATTTGGATAATCCAAGTGATAATCTAGGAAAAGATTCTGGAACGAATGGTGACACTGGGAATGGAGGAAAAGTGAGAGGACGAATGAGCAGGGAAGAGGCTAAAAAGAAGTTTCCTTGTCATGGGTGCGGAAAATTGGGGCATTGGAAGGATGAATGTAAAAAGATTCGGAATAATAATGACCCAAATCAAAATTTAAATCCACAGACGCAGAATGACTCACAGCAGGGTGTAAATCCTCAGAGTCAGTTGCCACCTGCACCTATACAGGGTAATGTAAGCAGAGCAAAGCACGGTACAGACGTCGGATATCAAGGAGGAAGTGGTAAGAATGATTATGTAACGTCACAATTTCTTTTACAGGACGATTTCTGTCCCTATAGTTCATGACGGTGCCTGGGAGAGGGGGAGAAGGAGTGCATACTTGGTGCATCGTTACCGGTAGATCAGTCAGGTCCATATGTTGAAGGGAATGTGAAAGGTAATGAGATTACTTTTCTTTTGGACACTCGTGCTACTAGGTCTACTGTGAGAACAGCAGACATCCCAGACCTTCCTCTCTCTGGAGAAGCTATCCAAGTTGTGGGGGTGGCTAATCAGAAGATTAGAACACCTCTTACCGAACCAATGGAAGTAAAAATCGGAAACTTTAGAGAAATGCATCAATTTGTAGTGTGTGATTCCAGTCCAGTAAATTTATTTGGCCGGGATTTGCTATGCAAAATGAATTGTACAATTTTCTGCACGCCGATGGTGTGGCAGTTCAGACCCCAGATGAAGACCATGTATATAAATTTATGATTGCAAAGCAAGGTACAGAAGTAGATGAGATGTTTTCATTGATAACCAAAGATGAGTTACCAGAAGAACTGAAAACTACAGTGAATTCCATGGTATGGGATTTCACGGGAAAAGAAGTAGGACTTATGGCCAAAATAGACCCAGTTAAGATTATTGTAAAAGAAGGTGCGATTTTCCCAAACACCCGACAGTATAAAATGAGTGCAGAAGTAAAAGCAGGAGTCATTGAAGAAATTAACAGAATGGAAAAACAAGGAATATTAAAAGAAGTAATGAGTAGCCCTTGTAACTCACCAATCATGGGTCTAAAGAAACCTAGTGGAAAATATAGGATTGTTCAGGATTTACGCAAAATAAATAAGATTGTGGAACCCTGTTGTCTTATAGTACCAAATCCTGCAGTTATTCTGTACCAGATTCCTTGGAGTGCAGGCTGGTTTACTGTGATTGATTTATGCCAAGCATTCTTTTCCATACCATTGCATCCAGATAGCCAGTATCTATTTTCATTTAAATTTGAGAACAAGGTCTATGTATGGAATCGTGTTCCTCAGGGGTACACGGAAAGTCCTTCCATCTTTAATCAGATATTGAAAAAGTGCCTAGAGAGACTGGTGATGCCAGGAAGCTCAGTCTTAGTGCAGTATATAGACGACCTATTAGTGGCATCTAACACCAGAGAGGACAGTGTTGTTGACACTATTGCACTATTAAATCATTTAGCTGAAGAAGGGCATAAAGTTTCACCTGAAAAATTGCATTTTTGTACTACAGCAGTGAAGTATCTAGGACACCAGATCGAGAGGGGTAAAAGGAGAATAACAACTGAGAGAATAAAATTAATAAAGAAAATGCAAATGCCTGTCTCTCAACGAGAAGTAAGAATGTTTCTTGGAATAGTAGGGTATTGTCGACAATGGATACTAGGATTTTCACTGTTAGCAAAGCCATTAATACAAATGACGAAAAAGAAGGCAAAGGTCCCAGTTGAGTGGAATGATGAAGGCGTAGGAGCTTTTGTAAAATTAAGAAATGCTTTATGTGCAGCACCTGCACTAGGCATGCCTGATTATAAAAGAAAATTCGCATTATTTTGCCACGAGAGAGAAAATTGTGCCCTTTCAGTCTTAACCCAGAGACATGGTTTAGACAGACGTCCTATAGCATATTTTTCTGGTACATTGGACCCAGTGGCAGCCGCATTGCCAGGCTGCTTAAAAGCAGTAGCGGCTACCTGTTTGAGCATTGAACAAAGTGAGTCAATTGTAATGGGACACCCTGTAAAAGTGTTTGTTCCACATGCGGTTGTGATTCTATTGGCAAGAACACGAACTCAGCATCTTACTCCTAGTCGGCTGACTAAATATGAAAGAATAATACTGGGTGCTGAAAATGTGACCATTGTAAGGTGCACAATAGTAAATCCAGCTACCTTATTACCAGACCCATATCATGAAGAAGTTAAAGATGACGAAGAGGAACATGATTGTTTACAAGTCACAGAGTTGTGTACGAAACCACGTTCTGATATTCAGGAACTACCCCTCAGGAACCCAGACAGGGAGCTGTTTGTTGATGGATCATGCCAAAGGCATGAAGATGGAAAACTAACTGCAGCATATGCAGTATGTGAACTAACTGGAATAGTCGAAGCATCCTATTTACCGGGAGTCAAATCTGCACAAATAGCTGAATTGATCGCATTAATAAAAGCTTGCAAAATTGGGAGGAATCAAAGAGTAACTATATTTACAGATAGCCAATATGGTTACGGGGTTGTGCATGATTTTGGCCAACTATGGATGCAGAGGGATTTCATGACTTCTTCAGGATCCCCCATTAAAAAAATGGACAGTTCATAAAAGATCTACTGGAGGCAATACAATCACCAAAAGAATTGGCTGTGGTGAAATGTGCCGCACACCAGTCAGGAGATGACTGGGTGGTAGTCGGCAACAGATACGCAGATCTTGTGGCTCAACATTGTGCCAAAAACAGATTGTCAGTAAATAAAAGGGTGGAAAGAATGGGAATCAGCTGCCAACTTATGCTGTATGCACCTCCTGAAACATGGAATGATGTGAGACGATTGCAAGATGATGCTGATGAGAGTGAAAGAAGTACATGGATTAAAATGGGATGTTCTCAAAAGGCAGACGATGATGTATGGATTTGTGCCGATGGCAGACCAGTCATGCCTGACTGTCTGCTTTCACAAATGGCCAGGATGTATCATGGAGACACACATGTAGGGAGAGATGCAATGATTAGGCTCTTTAGACAAAATTGGTACAATCCAAGGTTTAGGGCAGTAGCAGAGAGTCTTTGCCAGAGATGTTTAACTTGCCAAATGCATAACCCAGGAAGAAAAACAGTAATTGGGTTTGGGAAAATTGGAAAGGCGGAGGGTCCCTTTATGAGATTGCAACTTGATTTCATACAGTTACCATCATGTAGAGGGCTGAAATATGTACTAGTCATAGTATGCCTGTTTTCAAAATGGGTGGAGGCATACCCTACCAGAAGGAATGACAGTATTACAGTCGCAAAGTTGTTGCTATGCGAACTCATTCCGAGATTTGGTTTTCCAGTAACTTTGGAATCAGATAGAGGAAAGCATTTTAACAGTGAAGTGATTAAGATAATCTGTGAAGCATTCCAAATTGAGCAAAAACTGCACTGTGCATATCGTCCAGAGGCTTCTGGAGTGGTTGAACAAATGAATGGCACGATAAAATCCAGACTGGGAAAAATGTGTGCATCAACATCATTAGATTGGCCAGATGCATTGCCAATTGTTTTAATGGGACTCAGAAGCATTCCTGATAGGAACACCGGATTGAGTCCGCATGAAATAATGATGGGAAGAGCAATGAGACAAGCACATGTTCCCACAAATAAACTGCTGAATATATCTGATGATATGGTTCTGGATTATTGCAAAGGATTGGCTGACCTAGTGCGTTCTGTCTCTCACCAGGTTGGAGAAGACGCAGTTTCCAGGCAGCCTGAACAAGAACATGATCTGAGTCCCGGAGACTGGGTGGTAGTGAAGAATCACACCAGAGAAACGTGTCTATCACCTAGGTGGGGCGAACCTTGTCAGGTCATACTGGTCACAAACACAGCAGTGAAGTGTGCCGGATTTCCTAATTGGATTCATGTAAGCCACACCAAAAGAGTACCAGACCCTGAAGAAGAAAATGCTCAGACAGCATCAATAACTGAGGAAGCTGAAGGTTGCCCAGCTGAAGAATCTCAGGTCCGAGATTCAGAGGAAGCTGAAGAAGAACAACCGAGCACAAGTCAGGACTGGATACCAGTGGTGGAAATACCTGAAGTCTACAACAGAACAAGAAGTCAATTAAATTTAGAAGAAATTGAAGAAGATCAGATAGGTGAAGAAGAAGCAGCTCAGGAAGAAGAAGAGATAATAAGAGAACCTGAGCAGGAACAGATAGGGAGAGGAAACTGGGCTCAAATTAAAGAAGAACCAACAGATTTTGAGCAGGGAGAGACAAGTCTAGAAGAATGCGGTCAGGCTGCAGAAGTACAAAGTGCAATAAGCCCTGATCAGAACCAGTTAGATCAAGAACAGTACACGGAAGAAGAAGATCCTGAGAATATCGAGCAGGAAAACGTAAATCAAGAACGAGATCAGTTACTAGAAACTCACAGTGAAGCAGCTAAAGGGAAAACAATAAGACCTGAAAAAGAACAAATAAAAGATACTGAAATCGAAGAAAACCAAATTGTGCCACAACTTGAAAATAAAAGAATTTCTAAAGAAGAAATAAGAAGTGAAGAAACAGTGCAAACAAAGAAGATCAGAAAAGGTGATCATTGGCCTAGTGTCATTAAAAGAGTAAAATACCACATAACCACCAGAAGTGAAGACCCAGAACAAGTGAATGAAGTAACCAGCCAAACGGGACGAGAAAATAAAAGTGAGAAACGAAGAAGCAAAAGACTGAAACTTGTGAACAACAAATTCAAAGGTCCTGATTGGACTTATATTATCCTTGAAGATTACGAAAGCTCAGAATCTAGTGAAAGTGGTGACAAAGGAACAAGTGCAGAACTGACTTATGAAAAAGAAATAGAACCACCTTGAGAACATAAAGAGACTTGAAGAATACGATAAGAAGAGCAATCTTCCTTGTCAAAATGCCTGACGATAGAGTTACTGGGAGACCAAAGCAGAAAGGTTGTAAAAGATGCTGTGCTATATGCATATGCAATCTGGTAGTGATGCTTATAGTATGGTTAGTTGTGATCGTAGCAATTCCTTACCTTATGATAATAGATGAAAAGATTAACAACGAAACAAAGGAAAGGACAGATAACTTGAAAAGTACTAGAGTAGAACTAAAGGCAGAAGATGAACCAGAATTGCATCATGAAGTAACAGATAACGACACTAGCTTGAATGTTTTCACAAAGTTATTATTTCAGTATGTAGATACCATGGAAGTTAGTAATTGTTATGTCTGTATGAAACTACCTGAATCAGTAGCAGAAGGGTTAACGTATCATCACTTGCCATTAACCTATGGCATATCATGTAGTGTACTGACTAGTTTATTTTATAGAACAGGGCAACTTCAGTATTATTATTCAAATATAGATGTGATATTTTCTGAGGTTCCGATTCGAAAGAATATGAATCCAGTGCTTAGTAGCAAAGATGCACAGTTTATGGGAGAATTTTTCTTAACAATGAAATCAATAGACATAACACATGCACATAGAAGCAATCTAACATGTTCATTACATGAAGAAGAAAAGATATTTTTGAATTTAGTGGAGAGTAGAAGACAAGATTTCCAAAAGAAAGCTTTTGAGCATAAGGCTCATTTGCCACCTTGGGCTGAGAAAGAAGGTAGTTACACACCTGGCAAGGCTCAAGCTGCTATGGCTCTGGATTTTGTAAAGACAGGGAAAATTTGTCTACATAGGTTAAAGACAGAGTATAACAATGTTTTCATCGGTACCAGTGAATGTGAACACAATTTCTTAATTCTTGGAGGTTGGGGACTTAAAGGAGGAACAGATTCAGTTTTTCCTGGAATCTATTATGTGTGTGGGAATAAGGCTTACTTTAGGCTTCCTGCTCGGTGGTATGGAAGTTATTATTTTGGAATAGTATTTCCAAAAATATACCACGTAAAAAGAAACAATGGCAGCAATGAAAATACTAGTGAATTAACACGTAGAAAAAGAGCTAGTTTTTCAGAAATTATAGGTGATATATTTGGTGCATTGATACCTTCAGTGGGAATAATTCTGAACTCAAGGAAAATATGTAAATTATCTACAGTGGTTGATCGTTTATCAACTGACACTGCTGGAGGATTTCTAATGATTAATGCGGAAATGGTTGCGATTAGATCAATGGTTATGCAAAATCGACTTGCTCTTGATATTATATTGGCAAAAGAGGGCGGAGTCTGTAAATTATTGAAGACAAAACACTGTTGCACTTATATACCTGATAAAAGTGCAGAAATTGGAACGTATATACAGAATATAACTAAACTTGAGAAGGAACTAAAACCACTGGAAGTTGATAGTGTATGGGAAAGATTGACAAATAGTATTAGGTCAATTGGTACCTGGTTTGCTAATATAGGGAAAGGACTTATAGGTCAAATATTAGTACCCTTAGCAGGAATAGCAATAATAGTATTTTCAATAATAATATGGTGCAAATGCTGTAGAAGAAATGAATCCTATAATGTGACAGGAAAAGGAAAGAAGAGAAAGTTCGATGAAATTGAACTTGAAGATTTAAGAAGCGAATTATACAAGAAACTGAAAGGAGAAGTGAAAAATAGAAAGTGTAAAATTGAAAGTGAAACTATATTATGCTAAAAGTTGGCATCTGATTGTGGGTAGTATTTTGATGGCTCAGAAACGCCATCAGAGAGGGGATCGATGGAGCAAGGACTCACAAATGAGACTTGCTCGGATACAATCTTCTCAAAGTATTAATGTATTAAATTTGTATTGTTTGTACTAATAACTGCACACACAAATATGAGTAGCAAGGAAGCTTGCTTATGTGTTTAAACTAACAAGTAACACTTGTCTATTCTAAAATGGCCGCTAAAACGCGGGAACTTTACTGCGCATGTCTCAACCATATCACGTGGTGTGACGTCTTTCTTTGCTTGGTGGGAAACTCTTGCTTCTGCGCAGTGTACATTAAAATGGCTGCTACATGTTTTCACGTGCTACATCTTGCTCTTGTGTTGCAATTAAACTGTGGTATTCTAACGCTACTAATGCGGGATAGAGTTTATAAATAAATGGGAATAGAGTAGAAAGAGTGGGTATACAGTGAAACATTTTATTTGTGATTTTAATATTTTCTTCTTTGATTTTATTAGTTCATAAATTTGGGCCTGGGGTTTGGTGAACTGAAAACTCGTGTGACAATGGTTCTGCGCATGCTCCATGAAAGGCTGCCCAGAAGGAAAAGGAGGAAGTCAACCTGGACGTCGTCCAAGGCCATGACCTGATGGCCAATATTACTGTACACATAAATGTCCCCACTAATGTGCAACAATGTACATGAAGAATGAATAAACTTTGTCATGAGACGGGTGGGAAATAAAGCAAATGTATTAAAATTGATGGGCGGTATTTTAAAACAAAGGGCTTAAGAAAAATGAATTAAATCAATATGGTGTGAGGATCAACCCCCTGTCCCCGTCCAATCAGAAGTAGTGGTCCCATATTTTTGCAACATTAATGGGAGGTACATGGGCGTAGAAGGGTATAATAGATATAGAATTAGCTAATTAGTTAGACTAGACGCTGAAAGGAACGCTCTCAGAACGCACAGAAGAGCTCCAGACCGCCAAGCTGATCAATTGCAGGCTGAACTACTGTCCAGAGAGGTCCTGAGGTGGGGGCGGTGGAGTACCTTAGAAGGAAGAGACGGGAGAAATCGGAGAGAAGCGAAGTACCAGAGAGGGGAACGACGCAGGCGTCGTTGATAGAGAGGTCACCGGTCCTGTCCTGATCCGGGAGGAGATCTTTGCTCTTCATCCTTCCAGGGTTCTATCTTATCCAACTCCTTGGCCAAGGGGTTTGGTTCTCACACTTTAGGTAAATATATGCAACCTTTAGTTGCGCTGCTGTCTCTATCTTCTCCTTTCTGAGGGACCGTCATTAATCGATAATTGAGTTCTTGTGCTTCACCCTTGATATGCGATTAAGTATCATGTGGTTCTGTATTTTACTCTGCTAAAACTTTAGATAAATATTTTAAAACTTCTTGACTCAGTGATTATTTCAGAAATTATGAATTGTATAGAACGTCACTCATTTTAAACTTCCCAATTAGCAAAGGATTCATTGGTAAGTCATTACTCTTCAATCGGAAAAGTAATTGTTAGCAGGGATTTTGATAAAGAGTACCAACTGACCCACCAGCGGAAATTGCTAGCGTAGTATGAATATATGGGCCCAAGAGAGTATTTTGTGTATGAATGCTTGTTGCTAGTAACCCGCTGGATCACCTGCACTCCGGAAAGTTGCAGAATAGCTTCTTCTAGAATTTTGCCCTGTAGGTTCCAACATGTATCTTCCAAATTCTTCCCAAAGTAAGCAATTATACATGGAAAGAAATGAAAGGGGGAAGAGAGAGAGAACAGTAACATACAAGAACCAAATGAAAAGGCTAACCAAATAGAGAACAGATGCATTCTGAACAAAATAACCAACAGGGACATCATTGCAGACAGAACTCTCCCTAGCCCACATTTCTCAGTGACAGCGATTGTCATTAGTTTTTTACATGTCTGCCTCTTACAATAACAGCCCAGATGTTTTGTACCTGGGAAGCAATGCATCCTTGAATCTAAGAGCCTGTAATTAAGCATCTGAGAAACCTCCAGCTGAGGGTATGTGAAGCAACAAGAACTGCCAAATGTATTTTTGAGAGACATTCTACCCCCACAAATTGTTTAATGGGAAGTAAGTTTTGTTTTTAAATTAAATTACCATGTTGTCTGATTCCGTTCAAAGAGCGGGCAGGCCTTTTCTTTTAATTTAAAACAATGGCAGAAAGCCAGAACAAGGTCTTTAGCTTTGTAGATTTTCTGTGTAAACACCACCTGGAAGAAAAAATGGACACATTCCAATTCAAATACGAAATTAGGAAAATTCCCTGATGTCTAGAATGGCCCTTTCAATGAAGCAGAATGGCAGGGGAGTTGTCTTCAGGTTCCGTATAAATTAAACATACAAAACAAAAAGAAATGTTGAAATATACTTTGATCCAAACATTCTGTTTCAAAAGTGCATTTCCTGGAAAACACCAGTTCAAATCCCAGCAACACAAAGAAAATTCTAAAATTTCAAGTAGCCTAAAAATACATCCTAATTTCTAAAATCCGAATTCTAGCTAACATTTAAACCAATGAACAATTTGTGCATGATTTATGAATATTAAATCAATGTCTTCCCCCTTGACCAATCAACCTCAAATGAACAGCTATTTTCCTTGAAACTGCAAAACAAAATGGGGTCATGGTCAAGGCGATGACTCAATAGGATGTGCCGCTGCTAAGCTCCAAGAGACGACCCTCTGTGTTGAAAAAACTTCCATAACATTTGAATCAGCGACCAGTATAATTCATCACCCCTAGAAATAATTAACAAAAAGTCTGGAGAACTCATGAAGAAAAAGCGGTGCGCAGTCAAAATATCGAATTTTAAATATCGACCTACACTAATATCGAGTTTTTAATATCGTAGGGACAGAATATCGAAGTCAAGAATATCGTTGACCAGAATATCGACTTTAAGGTAAGTAATATCGATTTTTTAATATCGAAGTAAGTAATATCGAAGTAATTAATATCGTTAGCAAAAATATAGTTGCAAATAATATCGATTTTTTTTAGTGTTATGTATTTTATATGTATGTTTAACATTATTTTTAAAGTTTTTTCATTATTTTTAAATATATGTATTAAATGTTTAGAAAATAGTAAAAAAATTTAAAGGAAATTTTGCGTTTTAGTATCAGAGCGGGTTGTGGGTTTATAGGGGAATAGGGTGGGAAGTAATTTAAATATAATTAATTAGTTAATATGTGTATATTTATTGTTAATTTATTGTTAATTAATTATTAATTGGTAAATAATTTATATTAATTGGTTAATTTATAATTATATTAATTATAATTAATTTATTATTAATTTTTATTTATTGTTATTGTTAATTAATTTATTGTAAATTAATTATTAATTGGTAATTAATTTTAATTCATTGATTAATTGGTAATTAAATTAATTATGTTATTTTTAATGTGTAGCGGGTTGTGGGTTTATAGGGGAATAGGGTGGGAAGTAATTTAAATATAATTAATTAGTTAATATGTGTATATTTATTGTTATTGATTATTAATTTATTGTAAATTAATTATTAATTGGTAATTAATTTTAATTCATTGATTAATTGGTAATGAAATTAATTATGTTATTTTTAATGTGTAGCGGGTTGTGGGTTTATAGGGGAATAGGGTGGGAAGTAATTTAAATATAATTAATTAGTTAATATGTGTATATTTATTGTTATTGATTATTAATATATTGTTAATTAATTATTAATTGGTAATTCATTTTTATTAATTGGTTAATTAAAAATTATATTAATGATACTTAATTTATTATTTTTTTTATTTATTGTTATTGTTACTTAATTTATTGTTAATTAATTATTAATTGGTAATTAATTTTTATTAATTGATTAATTGATAATTAAATGAATTGTGTTATTTTTTTATGTGTAGCGTGTTGTGTGTTTATAGGGGAATAGGGTGGGAAGTAATTTAATGTTATTTAAGTAAATATTAATTTAATTTAATAGGTATTTATTAATAATTATTTTGTTAAATAATTATTATGTTATTTATTTTAAAAAAAATATTTATAAGTATGTTAATTTAACCCCTACGCGATCCTACATTTTCCCTACTGTTGCACTCACTGGAGTGGGAATAGTAATTTTTACCCCTACGCTATCCAACACTTTCCCTACTGTTGCACTCACTGGAGTGGGAATAGTAATTTTTACCCCTACGCTATCCAACACTTTCCCTACTGTTGCACTCACTGGAGTGGGAATAGTAATTTTACCCCTCCGCTCTCCAACACTTTCCCTACTGTTGCACTCACTGGAGTGGGAATAGTAATTTTTACCCCTCCGCTATCCAACACTTTCCCTACTGTTGCACTCACTGGAGTGGGAATAGTAATTTTTACCCCTACGCTATCCAACACTTTCCCTACTGTTGCACTCAATGCAGTGGGAATAGTAATTTTTACCCCTACGCTATCCAACACTTTCCCTACTGTTGCACTCACTGGAGTGGGAATAGTAATTTTAACCCCTACGCTATCCAACACTTTCCCTACTGTTGCACTCACTGGAGTGGGAATAGTAATTTTTACCCCTACGCTATCCAACACTTTCCCTACTGTTGCACTCACTGGAGTGGGAATAGTAATTTTAAGCCCTACGCTATCCAACACTTTCCCTACTGTTGCACTGCCTGGAGTGGGAATAGTAATTTTTACCCTTACGCTATCCAACACTTTTCGTACTGTTGCAGTTACTGCAGTTGGAATAGTAATTTTATTTCCTCCGCTATCTAATATTTTGTATTTTTTTAGCTAATGTACTGTATAATTATTTTTAAAAAGATTTAAAATAATTTAATTTTTTTAAATTTGTTACATATATTAATTTAATTTTAATTTATATTATTGTTTTATGTGTATAGATGTATTTATAAAAAATAAATTAAACAATTTATAACTTTCTAAAATAAATATTAAAACATATTAATAAGTAAGTATATATATATTATATATTATATGTATATGTTTAATGTATTTTTAAATTATATATATTACTTATAAGTTTTAAGCATTTTAAAATATTTTTAACTATGTTTCTTTTAATTATATGTATTATTTAATTTATTTTACAATATTTTTTAACTTAAATTAAAAACGATATTTTTAACAACGATATTTTTGACATCGATATTTTTTTTCGATATTTTTGTACTTACCTTAATGTAGATAGGATGTCGATATTCTTGTCTTCGATATTTTTGCTGCGATATTTTTGTAGGTCGATATTGTGACCTTCGATATTTAGTCAGTGATTCAGAAAAAGCATTGCGAAGTTGTGCCTTACCCCAGTGGCCTGTGTGACAAGCATTTCAGTGATTGAAGATGGCTGCTACTGGGAGATGTGACAAACAGCGTCTGATGTGAAAGAAAAGAGGGAGCAGTGATCAGAGAGCACAGCGTACCACATCGATCTTGGGGCCCAAGCAGTTTCCACTGACTATAAGTGTAGAGTCGGGGTCTTCTTAATCCAAGAAAAGTTTATTACAAGTTAGAACACCAATTACAGCCAGCGAGGAAAGGTCCTGGCTGGGTCTCTTCATTCCAGCAACTGCTCTCCCAGTTCCAGTGAAAAGATTCTGGAACCTGAGGAGCAAGCAACTGGTCTGAGCGAGGACATAGCAAACATACAAAGGTAAACACTACACAATACCATAGCTTAGCATACCTATACTATATGGTTTATACAATAAACATAACACATCTTCCCTTCTTAATGAAATCACAAAAATATAGCAACATGCAATATAGGAGCATGCATCCTAACCATACATGTTACACACAAAATCCTTCAACCATTTGGGTCTGGCACACACCCTTCTATCATGCCCTTCCCCCTGTTCTACTCCTGGAACTTTCCCTACTAGACCTTCCACTTGTTCCCCCCCAGGAACGCTCTCTACTACTGATGTGACCACTTCATTCATCACAGCACCAACTTCTTCACTTTGCAACTCTTTACCATTACCACCCACACTGTCCTCCACCCTGCCCCTAACATCCTCTTCTTCCCTGATCACTCCAAAATCCTGCTGAACAGTGACAGGGTCAAATAAAGAATGCTCATCCAAACCCTTGAAATCATTTTTGTTCCATCTACTGTCCCCTTTGAGAACTGCAATCCTTCTAAGGTTCCAAACCTTACCATCACTCACATTAACGGCATTGTTTAACATTTTAGCCACTTGTAAAGGTTCCAAAAACTATCACCTTTTTTCAACTTCCATGTTTTTTTTTTACTTTCACCCACACACCCTCACAAATTTGTGCATTCTCTCAGCCCCATCTGCGGTCAAAAGCTTCTTTATACTGCTGATACTTTTCAACAATTCTTTTCCTGACCACCTCAATGGATACATTCAATTCAGAAGCCTTCAACAACCATTCAGGATTACACTTTGCTCTCGCCTCCCATCCTCTCACCACCTCAAAGGGATACACTTCCACAGCTTCATGTGTGGTGGTTCTATATGTCCACACAGTTTTATAAACCTGGACCTCCCAATATTCACCTTTCATAACTGTCAGTTGTATGGCATTTTTCAATACTCTGTTAAATCTTTCAATCATGCCATTCCCGTTGGGATTATATAAAGATGTGGTCCTATGTTTCACTCCTATTTTCTCAAAATATTTCTTGGCTAAGATTGACGCAAACTGTACACCATTATCACTAATGATTTGGGCCGGTAACCCCTCATCCACAAAAGTCCTGTCTATACTCTTTAGCATCTCCACAGAATCAATTTTCTCAACTATCTTGATAACAGGCTACCTGGAAAACACATCAATCATAGCAACAATGTATTTTGACAATTTGCCAAAGGGACACATGATATCAATGGCAACTGTGTGCCAAGGTCTCTCAGGAATAATTGGTTCGCACATGTTGGACCTTAAAGTCCTTAATGATTTGTCAGAATTGGCACACATCATACAGTTCCTCAACATCCTTTCTGCACACATATCTAAACCCGGCCACCAGTACCATTTCTTAACCCGCTGTTATGTTTTTACAATGCCAGAATGGTCCTTGTGGCACAACTTAATTATACTATCTCTAAGAGAAACTGAGGGAGCAGCTTGTTCCCCCCTGAGAATAGAACCCTGATTAACTGACAATTCACTCTTGATTTCCCAAAATTGCTTCAAACTCTTAGAAATCATAGACTTCCTCGTCCAACCCTGTCCCACCCATTCAATAAGTTGTTGCAAATCTTCATCCTTTAAGTATTCCCTTTTTCATTCTTCTTTCACTCCAGAGACACCTCATCATAAATCAAGGTAATTTGTAACTCATCCCATTCATTCTTGTTGCACTCCTGTATGTCCATTGGCATGCGGGAAAAAAATCAGCCAACACATTACTTTTTCCTGGCACATACACAACCTTATCAATGAAGTCTTATAGGCACATTGACATTCTTGCTATCCTTGCAGACACCTTGTTGTCAGCAATTTAACAAGAGAATTGTGGTCACTCCTGACTGTGCATTGCATACCCCAAACAAAAGGACAGAAATGCTCCCGGACCCACACACAGGCTAGTGTTTCTTTCTCAATGACTGAGAATTTCTCTTCCACAGGGGACAATGCCCTGGAGGCATATGCAATTATGGCCTCCTTACCTTCCTTAGTGATTTGAGACAAGACACCACCCAAACCTTTATTGCTGGCATCCACTGTGACCACATTCGTACAACTTAACACTCATGCCTGCATAATATCATTCTTTATGTCTGCAAACAAATTTTTGAACTCATTAGACCACAAGAATTTTGCTTTGTTCTTTATCAATTGTCTTATATTGCAAGCCCTACTCGAGAATCCCTTAACAAATTTAGCATACAATTCAACCATGCCCAAGAATGATCTAACGTTGTCCTTGTTAGATGGATGGGGAGCGTTTTGTATAGCATCCACCAACTGATGTTTAGTAGCCACATCATCACCTCAGAGAACATGCTCCAAATAAGTTAAGGACTGCACCCCGAACTTACACTTGGAGTGCTCCACAGTCAGTCCGTTCTCCTCCAAAATACCCAACACCTCTTCCAAACCTTCTCATACTCAAACTTATCCTTGCAAAAAACTAAAATGTCATCCTGGAAGCCCCTTACTCTTGAGTGCTTACCAAATAGCTTATACATAAGCCTTTGGAAAATAGCCCCGGCAGATGCCAGACTAAAAGGCATCCTTTTATACTTGA
The DNA here is from genome assembly GCA_963921515.1 of Calotriton arnoldi. NCBI lineage: Eukaryota > Metazoa > Chordata > Amphibia > Caudata > Salamandridae > Calotriton > Calotriton arnoldi. Next base: position 729,205 of record CAWUFW010008244.1, read on the forward strand.
AACATCCTGTGGGCGTAATAAATTCTGTGTACGTTTTGCTCTCCTCTTCCAACTCAATCTGGTGATATGCTGCTGATAAGTCTATGGTAGAAAATCATTTAGCATCTTTAATAAGTGTAAGCATTTCCAAGATCTTAGGTAATTGAAATTTATCCACTACAATGTTACTATTTAAAAGGCGCAAATCAATGCGCAACCTGATCTTGCCATTACTGCGCCTCGCTTACCACCATGGGAGAAATCCACTTGGATGATTCGATTGGTTCAATTATATTTGCACTGACCCACTTGTCTAATTCTTTCACTACCTCGTCCCTGAGGAGAATAGGGATGCCCCTTGCCCTGTGTATTTTAAGGCATGCATCAGTTTTCAAAACAATGTGTTGCTCAAAGCCCTTTCGCATTCCAACCTTCCCACTGAACACTTTAGGAAACTTCCTCAACTTTTCCGTGCCAATAGTCCCACCCTCATCAGCAAACAAGACAGGATCAGGACTGCTGGGGCCAAGAATAACATGTAAATCACCTTGGTCTCTCCATCCAAAAATAGAAGGACCTTTCTTCACAACATTCAATTTCCCAATTGACTCTCTGTTCTTATACCTAAAAACCAAAGTTCTGTAACCCACCATATCAATTTTTTCACCAAAATACCCTTCTGGACTGATATCGGGTCCCAAAAGTTTGTTCCCTACCTTCTTTTGAAATTTGGAATTCCACACCTCTTCACTTACGATTGTAAAAGGCGATCCAGAGTCAACATACATTTGCACCCTTACACCTCCAATGGTCATCAACCATAATGGTTTCTTCTTGCCCTCACCCAAATTGCCATCAATATTTAGCACAAAGAAATCTTTGCCCGTCTCATGTTCCTGTTCACTTCCCACATTGTGTCTCATGTTCCTGTTCACTTACCACATTGTAATGCATTTTTTTCTTCACCATGCACTCATCCTCACTAGAAGTTCCATTGTCTACACACTTCACTTTACTTCCTTTCTTCTTCTTACAGACTTTGGCAAAGTGCCATGTTACTCCACATGCAGAACACTTGAATGAATGAATGAAGAATTTATAAAGCGCTGGAATCACCCCGGCAGGGGTATCTCCGCGCTAACCATGGATAAAAAAACTAGGGAGTAGTGAGGGCGCTCAATCTTTGAAGAGTTCTGTTTTGAATAGTTTCCTGAATTTAAGCAAATTTGGGCACTTACGTAAGGCACTGGGGAGCGAGTTCCAGAGATGCGGGGCAACATAGGCAAAATATTTGCCCCCCGTTCGAAGTTTGTTAACCCGAGGGACTACTAACAGAGCCTTCCCACCCGAACGCAGTGATCTGCAGGGTCGATAAGGGACAAGTTTTTCCGCCAGATACCTGGCCCGCTATCATTGATAGTTTTATGGACCAGACAGCATATTTTAAACTTGATTCTGTCACGGATAGGAAGCCAGTGAAGACCTTTCAGTAACGGCCGAGAGGATGCCCTGGAAGGCTGATTCAGAGCCAACCGTGCTGCTGTGTTCTGAACTACTGCAACCTGTTTAGCACCATCTCATTTGCCGCTCCCAGGAGTGCATTGCAGTAGTCCAAACGACTGACTACTAGAGCTTGGAGCAGGGTCTTGCTAACAGATAAAGGGAGAAGATAAAACACTCTCCGGAGGAGCTTCAGCATGCAGAAGCAAGTGCCTGAAACGACAGCCACCTGGTCTGCTTCATAGGCGTGCAAAATTTACTTGGAGCCAAATGTGAGCTACTATCACGCCTGTAACATTTCAGACCATCTTTCTTCGCAGAATCGTGTACTTTAACACTTTCCTTTTTGGGCTTACTAACTCCTTTGTTTTTAACTGTACTAATAACCTCTTCTACTACTTCCTCAGATTTTGCTTCAATTGCCTTCGCACTACGACTGGATAATTCTGCCTTACGAACTATAGCTAAAATATCTTTGAGATCAGCATACCCATTGATCCATAATCTCGCTTGTATAGCTGGATCACTGATATGCATCATCACTTGATCACGGATAAGTTGCTCCTGTAAATGCAAATTTACAATCCCCTGCCAGTTTCTTTAGCTCAGCCACATATTCATCAACTGTTTCCCTAAACTCCTGCTGAGGAAAAATTTGTACCTTAAAATACCTAAACATACTTTAGGGATGAAATGGTTATCAAAATCTCTCAACGCATCTGTAAATACATTTGAATCACTGTCCCAGATATTTTTGTAATTTCCTCATATACTTTTAAGCCCTCTGGCTCCACAGATTGTAAATAGATCATCTTTTTCCTTTCAGGTTTAATTTTCCCTTCCTCATCGATCATCTCCAAAAAGTTCAAGAAATACGCTTTCCACTCAACCTATTTCATGCATGGGCTCCCACCTGCAGGGCAGAATGCTTGTGAGGGTTGCAGAGCAAACTTTTGCATCTCCATAGCAGTGAAAGAAAACAACCACACAACCCACAGTATCCCTTCTTCACCCCCGCGGGACTAGTTCACTGAGGTATGTGTCACACAAGGAATAAACACAGTGTTTGTTCTTCAACCAGAGGAAGGGACTAGTCCACTGTGTGTGAAACACTTAAGAAATTGAATTTTATTAGGGAGACCCCACTTACAGACAGCTGTGTCCATCTTCAAACTCCACAGGAGGCAGGCTGACAACTGAGATCGGGGATAAAGGAAATACTGTGCAGTCCAAAACAACTGTCAAAATGCTGTCAGAAGCGGTGTAAAAACTGGACCACAACAGCTGAACTAACACAGCTCCCGAAAGAGCCACTACGCTCCAATACATGGAAGCGTGATCCGGCAGTAAAAGAACTTGTACAATCAAGATGGCTGCACGCAGGACATTGTGCAGAGATGTTGCGTAACCATGCCCAAGACAGAAACCAGACGTTGTGTTACATGCACAGTACATCAAGCAGCGCATTCCAAAGTACAGCATTTGCTGAAGAATCCAGCCGTGGAACGCCCATTAAGACTAACTCTGGGAGGCCACAGTTCCATGCCGCACACCAATCACCCGAAGATGTCCACTTCGAAAAATGCTACGGCCCGTGGTAACCACAAACCGACCAGCCAGCCAGTGGCCCTCTGCTAAGTGGTAACAGTATGAAAACATTCCTGAGCAACTTCGCAGGTCTTGTTGTTCAATACAACACATTCGTATCTTGCCAATCTCAAATCAAAAACCACCAGCACAAGACTTAACTCACTCTTAAGTTGTGATAATGTCCATTAAAACAATACAGAAAGACGCGGGTTCTCTCTCCTAGGTGCTCCAACAACATCAAGCTCATCTTCAATTTTGTAGAGTCAGAGTCTTCGTAATCCAACAAAAGTTTATTACAAATTAGAACACCAATTACAGGTAGCGAGGAAATGGACTGGCTGGGTCTCTTCATTCCAGCAACTACTCTCCCAGTTACAATGAAAAGATTCTGGAACTTGAAGGGCAAGCAACTGGTCTGAGCGAGGACATAGAGAACATACAAAAGTAAACACTACACAATACCATAAATTAACATACCTACACAATATGATATATACAATAAACATAACAGTAAGCCAATAAAAAAGCCCAGCATAATGGCCCAAGGCCAATAACAAACACAGCCCGTTGTAATGAGCAGGAACTCTGAAGCCCTGGGCTCCAACTCCCTCAAAACAGGCAGCTGCAAACTATTCCCAACTATGGGGCCGATTCCGATCTGGGTCGGAAAGCTCTCCGACCGAGCCGGACCCGGAGTGTTTTCCGACCGAGCCGGACTACTGCAGTCCGACCGAGCGAGTACGATGCGGCCGCATGCTGCCGGACTCGGTTCGGTCGGACTCCCATTGAAGTCAATGGGAGCCGGTCGTACGACGCGTACATGGGCTCCCATTGACTGAATGGGTACGTCTCACAAAGGGCGCCCCCTGCAGCGGGTACGTGTTGGTGCCATCCGCACCGTACATGCCTGGGTAGGGGAGACCCTTGGGTCTCCCCCTGTGTCCGAGTCGTAAGGCCGCGGGTGACGGGGGGCCCTGTACGGCCCCCCAAAGGAAGCTTCCCGGACGTTTTGCGAGCCGGAAACTTCGGCTCGATCCGGCTGTCCGACGCGTACATCGTACTCGCTCAGTCGTAAAACGTCTCCATTGCGCGGTGCGAATCGTGTCCGTACGAGTCGGTCGGAGCGGTTCGGATCCGGAAACGGTTCGGTCGGAACACACGCGTACAGTCGCATCGTACTTGCTTGCTCGTACAGGTGTTCGAGTCGGTCGGGAAACACGCGTCCGACTCATACTTTTTCCGGCCGGATCGCGTTCGGAGCCCTTCCGAGCGAGATCGGAATCGGCCCCTATGTTGGCTGGGTTATAAGACTCCATTGTGATAACCCTTGGCATCCTCCGCTCTACTCATCATTTGGCCCACACGATAATGGCTTCCAACAAAAATAAGGGACAGAAGGCTGTATCAATAAAAGACATGCTACAAACATCTGACCTTGAGGTAGGGAGTGCCAAGAAGCCAAGCTGGTATCTCAAACCCGAAGGGACAAAAAAGATGACTCCATCAATCTTGCAGGCTTCTCTGCCAATGTGACTATTTGATCTCTGAATTCCATAAGTAACTCCCAGATCTGCAATAGGATTTTGTGAAGCCATTGGCTTATCTAGAAAACTCATTTCAAAAGGCTGAAGCCAGAATACTACTTTCAAAAAATAGAGGGAACCCTTCACTCAAAACTTAGTATCAGCACAAACCCCTTCTTCCTGTATCCCAAATGTACATAACATGTTAACATCCTCCACAGACACTGTTTGCGATTCCCAATGGGGTCGCAAATTGCATGCCTCATCAATATTCATGAGTCAAGTGCAATTTGCGACCTCATTGGGAATGGCTAGCACTCCCAGGGATGGTGGCCTGCTGGGGTCAGCAGATCACCATGTCTGTGACTGCTTTTTAAATAAAGCAGTTTTTTTTTTTAATGCAGCCCTTTTTCCCTAAAGGAAAACAGAATGCATTTAAAAAAGAAAAATGAAACTTTTCAGTTTCATTTTTTAAGGGCAGGCAGTGGTCCCTGGGACCACTGCCTGCTCTTAAAAAATATTTTCGCACCCATTCACAAAGGGCAAGGGGTCCCCTGGGGAACCCTTCCCGTTTGCGAGTGGCTTACCACCTACTTGAAGTAGGTGGTAAAGTGGAAATGCAGTCGCAAAACAATCATACATTGATGTTAGACTCACTATTAGGAAGGGACACCCTTGGCACGCCCCGTCTAATAGCGAGTTGCAAACCACATTTGTAATAGGTTACTGACTTGCAAAATATGGTTTGTGCCTGGGGCAGACCAATTTTGCGGTCGCAAACACACCAAATTCCCGTTTGAGACCGCAATAAACGGTCGTACATCTGCCCCCTTGTTCCTATGGGGTGTATAATTCTAAAACTCAGGCAAATCCAGTAGGGTGATGCTCTATTGCGTAGAAAAGGAGGTGCCTGATGTAAGCACCACTGTCAGCCTGATTGAATTGCTTATCTCAATCATCGGCTTTGCTTTCATCATAGACGTATATCCTTTATTTTCAAAAAGGAGAGATCAAACCCCATACAAAAAATCTTACACACAAGGGGGGAAAAAAGATAAAAGATAAGATAAAATATGACCCCATGCTGATTATTGTGCCAGCCCCTCAAAGGAAACAAGGGGAATATGAACCCACACTTACAAGTCACTCGACCACACAGTAAAAATGCATACAAGGGACTGTTAAACCCTTTTAATATTTCAGTCCCTGGTACATGATTAAAAACCTGATCACATGTATTGACCAATTGTTAAGGGTGGCCAACATGTTTCATTGCTTTAAGGAACTTGTGTTGATACTCAAACCAGAATAGAACATGTTGAAATAAACTAACAAATATATCAACAAGATGATATGGAAGTCAGAGTCACTGAACTTCACAGCAATATCACACGCTACTAGACAAAATCAAACACGATGAAAATCAACCAAGATGCAAATACCTATGCATTTGTGGTATATACAAGGAATTCCTACAGCAGACCTGAAGAACCATGCACAGAGACTATTGTGTCGTCTATTACAACTCTAGGACGAATCTGAAAAAGTGCTGGATAGGGCCCACCAAGCAGTCTCTGCATTTCAACTGAAGAGCATTTTACTGCAGATGGATTAACATGGATGCATTTTTCGAATCAAGGAAGATGTGCTAAATTGTGCATGAAAAATGAACTATCCTTGAAGGGAAAAAAGCAGTATAATTTGGCAGTATGATCATAGTCAAAGCTTTTTCTGTGAACATGGAGAAGATCAGCGCAGGAGTAAGGCACAGCCCTAACAAAGACAGCCATACACAGATGTGGCAATTGTGACCAGGAACAGTGCAATGCATATCCCAGTTGTAGAACATAAACTACCCTCTGATGTATCAATTTTCCAGTAAAGCCATTTTCTGGTCGTCATGTATTTCTAATTGTTATGCAGTTTTCTGTCATAGTACTTATTTTGACTCCTAAGCACTCACTATAATCCATATCTCATTATCACTTATTTCTCATTTGATTATTGATTCCAAGACCTAATTGTCATTTCAGTAGTTATATCATCCTGTATTATGCAGATCCACAAAATGCCTTTTTTCATTTAATTACTAACAGCTTCCTGTATTGTACAAATTTACCAAAGAAATTGCCACAAAAAGTCAAAGCATGTTTTGCAACTCTTAGTGCATGTGGCTATTTTAGGGCAAATAATTGGTACACTCAGTGAACTTCAATTAGTTTATTTTTGGAAGCATTCTTAAAAAGTATCCAAGTTTCTAAAGCCTTGAGTACTACTGGCAATTCGTCCATGAGACATCACCTATTATCGTCTGAATGAATGAGTGTCGTTATAAACTGCGATACGATTGTCCGTAGGCATCTTGACTCTAAAAACAGATACTACCAGTCACAGTAAACTAATCGGCAGAATAAGTGAGTTTTCCATCCCTCCCTAAAACTTATATTGTCCTTTTTATGCTGTTAGAGAGGGAAGGCATTTAAGAGAGAGAGTGCAATAACATAAAAAGGACCCCCTTCCCTCCTATACTAGATCAGAAGAAGGAACTGCTAATAGAAAAAACAAAATCAGAGCGAAGGGATGTATCTGGGCAGTAATATCTATAGAAACACAGTACTACCCCAAAAATGCTTTATAACAAAAGCACAGAGTCTTAATCTGAATTCTCTTGGAAACCAGGAGCCAGTGCAGCTTCTGAAGAGCCTCTGAAGCTCTGTGAAACCTTATGGACAAGCTGCACAGATGTATTTTGCCACTGTTGTAGTGTTTGGATGGAGGTCATCAGAAGATAACAAGAGTCAGCATAGTCTGGGGCTGGTAGCATGATGACAATAACATTGACCACAGCTGCTCTAAGATGTTGATGGATGAAGGGCAGAATTTTTTCCAGGATCCTCATTTATTAATGGAAAGATGAAACAAATGTTTTATCTGCGAGGACATGCTAAGATCCTTGCTAGTCTAGAAACCAAGGCTTTTCAATGCTCTCCGCCTGCGGTCAGAACAGCCCCACACACATTCACCAGACAGCAGGGGAAAAAAGAGAGCTGTGGCCCAACAGTAATATTTCTGTTTTAGGGGTATTGAGTCTCGGGACGTATCTGTTCATCCGAAGTAAGATTGCTGACAGACATCCTTTAGTTGTGTTTTAAATTTCAGAGATGGATTTTTCAAGGTGTAAGATGAGCAGGGTGTCACCTGCCTAGTAGATTTCTCTAAAGCCAAATGGACAATGATGTTAGCAAGGGGAAGTAGATAGATAATGATCCAGCGTGGCTAATATAAATTCTTCTCCTTTGGACGTGACATCCAGGTACAGATCATTCACAACAATTATACTATATGACGGTGGGTCCCATAACACCGCATAACCTTACACTCTTCTCAGATATAACCCGGATCACATCCACTTACACTTTGGAGAAGAACGGAATTGCTGGAGGAACGGGATACCTTGTTAACATTAACAGGATAATACCTTAAGCATCGTACATAATCAGTTTTAATCCTGTCGGTTCTAAAACATCAAAGTATTCCGCTCTTTGGTCGATGGACCAACTAGTGGAATAAGTTGATGGTGATTAAGACCAGCTCAATCACATTCAAAACCTGATAATCATTACACTTATTATTGAGCTTAAAGAACCACAGACTCGTTATTTTAATTAGAATAAAGTTTATCTATTTTCTTAAATGCATGAGTGAGATTCAAGTTTATTAATTATTTTAATACATTTCAATAGTGTTGGACTTGGCCCTTTTTGGCCGGTTCACCCCTAAACTTTTTGCCTTGTCTGTAACCTGGTGTTGGTGATTTTAGGCCTCTGAGCACATTCGCACTGTGGTCCAGTGGAAAGTGCGTGCGCTCTCTGTGTACTTGTGGTGAGATTGGCCTGCCCTCCCATAGGAATGCATGGGGGATAAGTGTGTCCATGGTAATTCCTGGTATGAGAGGTGCAGCATGGTCAAGTCTAGTATGTATGAATTTGTGAGAATAAATGCTGTGCAATGGTGTGCACAGATTTATTGTGACTGGTGTAGAAATGCCACTTTTAGAAGTTGGCATTTATGTGTGCTCTGTGTCTGCCTGCCTGATGTGAATTGCATGTCTGGCTTGTGAGCGACAGGGGCTGGGAGGTGTGTGTGGCTCCAGGAGGGGCAGGGTGAGTCAGCACAGTGCTGAATAGAGAGATCTGCATGCAGATGGGAGGGAGAAGTTGCACATGGGACCTGAATAGGGCTGTTCCTTCCCTCCACAATGCTGGCTCCGTCCCCTGAGGTGCGTCTAATCCCTGAGCCCCCACCTGACAAAGGAGAGAGGAGCTGAGCAAAACAAAGTGCTCCAAATCCCCCCATAACCAGTTGTATCTGGTTCCCCCAAACCCTGCACCTTTGCACAAAGGGATTTTGTGTATAAAAGAAGGGGCTTTGACCCCAGAAAAAATGTTCAGTTCTGTTCCTGATCCTGACGGAGGGGGGCTTGCTGCTGCTGGGGCCCAGGAGGGACCACCATGGGGCCTGCCTCCCTGCTGGAGGGCCCTGTGTGCTGGCCCCTGGGCCCAGCTCTGCCCCTGGAAACTCTCCTGGACTTTTGCTGTGGAGCTGTGGCTCCTAAACCTGAAGAGCGGCAGATAGCAGTGCGGGGCTCCCATGACTGAGGAGAGAGCCCCGCGTCATGCTGGCAGGACCAAAGAGGAGTGGGAGTGCTCCCGAAGCGCGCCGCAGCCAGCCGCTGTTCAGGAGGATGGCACCAGAGGAGGAGTTCCCCCGCAGACCGGGTGAGTGGGGGATTCTCCGTTTTCCAGTGTTTGTGCCGATCAAGGCTCCGTGTCCAGGGTTATTTCCTGAGCGGACCCGCCGTGGCGGGCCGCTCCAACGAGGCGGGCATGTGTTGCTTTAAGAGCCTGTGTGTGGCTCCAACGTTAGCATAATTATCTGAAGAGGGCCCAGAGGAGCCCATGCTGTTCCCCTTTTGCCAGGATCCCAGCTGCCCCGCTTGCGAGAGGGCAGCTGCAACGTTTTGGGCATAATTGCTTGCAGGGCACAGTCGGTGCCAGTGGCCCACCTCTTTATTTTACAGCTGCGCAGCAATTAGTGCTAGCTGCATCGTTTAGGCCATTCTTTCTTTGGGGGCATGTCTTTTGAAGTTAGGAGTCAGATGCACTCCTCTGCCCCAGTACTTTCACAGCTGCGCAGCACTTAGTGCCAGCTGCTACGTTTAGGTCTGCGCAAATGCGCGCCTGGATTCTGCTGCATTGGCAGCGCGCCTGACTCTTGGACATAGGGCATTTGAGCCCCTTTTGAGATGGCCAGTTGGCCAGGGGGACTGTTAGGTTTGTAGGGCGCCAGGCCCTAATGTGATTTATGCCTCTGCTAGGGTTCTTTTTACTAGGAGGTTAGGTGCTAATGCGAGTTATGTGGTGCTAGGAAATGTGATGCATTTACTATGATTTACGCACCCTGTTTTATGCCTCTAAATGTACTTTCATAATTATGAGGTTTTGCATAATGTGTTATGCTTGTGAGGTTATTATTCCCTAATGTGTTTAGGCTTATGAGGTTGGCGTATAAGGTATTTTGCGCCTAATGTGATACTGTGCATAATGTGGTTTATGTTACAGGCTGATGCTGAGTACAGTGGTTACCAGTGATTACTGGTTGTACGTTTATGATATGTCCTACATTTATGATATGTTCACTAAGTGATGGTTCTGACAGTGGTCCACGTGGCCCTGTCATGTGTAAATAATCCCTTGTAGATATTGCCCAGTGCCAGTTGGCATCATGTATATTATGTGATTACTATTCTAATGTGTTATGAGAATACAAAGGCTATTTTTGATATAACCTTGTGTGGAGTTCCTTTTGTGGTGTGCCTGGGATGTTGTTGCTGTGCGCGTGCGCAAACGCTTTACACATTGCCTCCGGGATAAGCATGACTGCTCGTGCCATGCTACCAAGGGGGTGAGCAGGGGTTATCTTTGGCGTGTAACTCCCTCGCCCTGACTAGAGTGGTGGTCTCTGCCTGGCTTTGGCGCAAGCCTTAGCCAACCAGAGATCCCATTTCTAACACTGGTTGTCAGCGGTGGGGATTAGGACTTGCGTTTGCACAGTACCACAGCGACAACTGGCTGCACTACAAAACTCTGCATTTTAGATAGTCACATGTAGGGGGATTATTGTTTCTAAGTTTGTTTTAAGTATCATTTCTTTGGAAATGTGTGTTCTTGTTGCACTATGAGTTGAGTGTCCTGCCAAGGACAGAAACCAGAGAATCTGGAGGAGTGACTGCCCTTGTGCAGACTGCTATTGGGTTGGCCTAAAGCTGGAGGAGGGACTGCCCTTGAGCCATTGTGCTGGTTCTTGGGTTGGCCTGCAGCTGAGGGAGGGACTGCCCCTGTGATGTCTGCTGGTTCTAGGGTTGGCCTACAGTGGGGACTTAATTGGCATGGAGTCACTAGCTCGGGAGGGTAGATTATCCCCTAAGTGCAGTGTGAGTTTTCTGGGTTCCCCAGTAAGGGTGGGATCCAGTGGTGGCAGCAATATGAAGTCCAGTGCAGAAAGTCCCGGTCCCCAGACGGTGGTACCTGGTTCCCGGTTAAGAGGGGGGCAGGTTGAGATTCAGGGGCAGTAAGATACTGTCTCACCAGTCCGGGGGGGCGCCTGTGGATGAGTGGTGTGTTGCACTGGACGATTGGGTGTGAAATAAGGAGCTTGCATGGGGGATCTCCCCGTGGTAAGTGAGCTGGAAGTGGTTCCAATAAGAGTGGCTCGGGTATCTTCCAGTCCTGTGTGGTGGGAGAGGTTCAGTGTAGCCCAGCTAGGTCCCAGTAGAATGGGAGGGGTGTAGGGGCTCACGTCCGGTCTCAGAGGAGACGGAGTGAGTGTGAGACGGTGTGTCCCACGGTAGCCCGAAACCCAGTCTCAGGGCCTGGAGGGTTCCCTAAGGGAGTGCCAGGTCGGGGGCCTAGGCTGTACTTGTAGGCCATTTGAGGAGGATCTTCTAGTCTCTAGAGGACGTGGAGCGTCTGTAACCAGAGCTCCAGCAGTCCTGGTGCTAGGCAGCACCGCTCCTAAGTGGAGGGTGCAGAAGTCCTGAGTGAGGGGTGAGAGGGGGAAAGAGTCCCCAGTGGAAGAACCAGTGGGTCAGGGGCCAGCCAGAAGGGCTGAGTCGCCAATGATTGGCCATGGTGGCGCCACTTCTGTCCTGGGGGATCTGCACGCACTGTCAGAGGGACAGGAGGTCGTGAGATCTGCGCCAGGCAGACTATCACACAACACATGAGGAATGTGTTACCCTCGGGGGGGCATGCGTGCTCCCCCATGCAGTCCTGGTTCACCGGGCATCTGACCAAAAGGTACCGTCCCTGGGTTGGGGAGCCAGGTTCAGGTGTTTGCCTGTCCTGGACAGCAGGGCGACTGTAATCAGTGTCCTGGCCGGTTTGCCTTCTAGGGGGTACCACTCCAGTTGGGAGGGTATCGGACTCTGGAAGGGGGTGCAGAGGGAGGGAGTACCTGCCTCTGACCCCGGTGCATCCGGTGAATGTGGATCCCAGGTGGTAGACTAGTTGATGGAGAGAAGTCCTGAACTGGTGGGAGAGTTGTGTTCTGGTGGGTGCTTCCCCTGGGAGGGTGCGAAACCCCAGAAGTAGAGGTAGGGTGAGGAGACGCTTCGCCCGTGACCTCTGGTCAGCCTGAGGGTGCAGACCCTAGGTTGGAGGATCAGTGGTAGTTTGGAACTACACTGAGAGGGAGAGTGGAGAATGGCTATTGTATGCCAGGGGTTACTGCCCCCCACTCTGTGGATTGGCAAGGACCAGTGACGTCTGGGTAGCCTAGGGCCTGGTCCTGGCCGTGGACAACTAGGGAGTACCAGTGGGGTAGCCTAGTTGGGCCTGAGAGTTCTTTTCCAGAGGGAACCACATGGGTTCAGAGTGGCATAGAACCGGAGGGTGTCCCTGCAGTGCGGGCCCGCGTCCGTGTTCTATCGCCCCAAGCAGGGAAGTCCATCACAGTGGTGATTGGTCTGCCCTGCGTTTTGGGTGGAAGGGGGTTGTGTTGGACTTGGCCCTTTTTGGCCGGTTCACCCCTAAACTTTTTGCCTTGTCTGTAACCTGGTGTTGGTGATTTTAGGCCTCTGAGCACTTTCGCACTGTGGTCCAGTGGAAAGTGGGTGCGCTCTCTGTGTACTTGTGGTGAGATTGGCCTGCCCTCCCATAGGAATGCATGGGGGATAAGTGTGTCCATGGTAATTCCTGGTATGAGAGGTGCAGCATGGTCAAGTCTAGTATGTATGAATTTGTGAGAATAAATGCTGCGCAATGGTGTGCGCAGATTTATTGTGACTGGTGTAGAAATGCCACTTTTAGAAGTTGGCATTTATGTGTGCTCTGTGTCTGCCTGCCTGATGTGAATTGCATGTCTGGCTTGTGAGTGACAGGGGCTGGGAGGTGTGTGTGGCTCCAGGAGGGGCAGGGTGAGTCAGCACAGTGCTGAATAGAGAGATCTGCATGCAGATGGGAGGGAGAAGTTGCACCTGGGACCTGAATAGGGCTGTGCCTTCCCTCCACAATGCTGGCTCCGCCCCCTGTGGTGCATCTAATCCCTGAGCCCCCACCTGACAAAGGAGAGAGGAGCTGAGCAAAACAAAGTGCTCCAAATCCCCCCATAACCAGTTGTATCTGGTTCCCCCAAACCCTGCACCTTTGCACAAAGGGATTTTGTGTATAAAAGAAGGGGCTGTGACCCCAGAAAAATGTTCAGTTCTGTTCTGTTCCTGATCCTGACGGAGGGGGGCTTGCTGCTGCTGGGGCCCAGGAGGGACCGCCATGGGGGCTGCCTCCCTGCTGGAGGGCCCTGTGTGCTGGCCCCTGGGCCCAGCTCAGCCCCTGGAAACTCTCCTGGACTTTTGCTGTGGAGCTGTGGCTCCTAAACCTGAAGAGCGGCAGATAGCAGTGCGGGGCTCCCATGACTGAGGAGAGAGCCCCGCGTCGTGCTGGCAGAACCAAAGAGGAGTGGGAGTGCTCCCGAAGCGCGCCGCAGCCAGCCGCCGTTCAGGAGGATGGCACCAGAGGAGGAGTTCCCCCTGCAGACCGGGTGAGTGGGGGATTCTCCGTTTTTCCAGTGTTTGTGCCGATCAAGGCACCGTGTCCAGGGTTATTTCCTGAGCGGACCCGCCGTGGCGGGCCGCTCCAACGAGGCGGGCATGTGTTGCTTTAAGAGCCTGTGTGTGGCTCCAACGTTAGCATAATTATCTGAAGAGGGCCCAGAGGGGCCCATGCTGTTCCCCTTTTGCCATGATCCCAGCTACCCCGCTTGCGAGAGGGCAGCTGCAACGTTTTGGGCATAATTGCTTGCAGGGCACAGTCGGTGCCAGTGGCCCACCTCTTTATTTTACAGCTGCGCAGCAATTAGTGCCAGCTGCATCGTTTAGGCCATTCTTTCTTTGGGGGCATGTCTTTTGAAGTTAGGAGTCAGATGCACTCCTCTGCCCCAGTACTTTCACAGCTGCGCAGCACTTAGTGCCAGCTGCTACGTTTAGGTCTGCGCAAATGCGCGCCTGGATTCTGCTGCATTGGCATTGACTCTTGGACATAGGGCATTTGAGCCCCTTTTGAGATGGCCAGTTGGCCAGGGGGACTGTTAGGTTTGTAGGGCGCCAGGCCCTAATGTGATTTATGCCTCTGCTCGGGTTCTTTTTACTAGGAGGTTAGGTGCTAATGCGAGTTATGTGGTGCTAGGAAATGTGATGCATTTACTATGATTTACGCACCCTGTTTTATGCCTCTAAATGTACTTTCATAATTATGAGGTTTTGCATAATGTGTTATGGTTGTGAGGTTATTATTCCCTAATGTGTTTAGGCTTATGAGGTTGGCGTATAAGGTATTTTGCGCCTAATGTGATACTGTGCATAATGTGGTTTATGTTACAGGCTGATGCTGAGTACAGTGGTTACCAGTGATTACTGGTTGTACGTTTATGATATGTCCTACATTTATGATATGTTCACTAAGTGATGGTTCTGACAGTGGTCCACGTGGCCCTGTCATGTGTAAATAATTCCTTGTAGATATTGCCCAGTGCCAGTTGGCATCATGTATATTATGTGATTACTATTCTAATGTGTTATGAGAATACAAAGGCTATTTTTGATATAACCTTGTGTGGAGTTCCTTTTGTGGTGTGCCTGGGATGTTGTTGCTGTGCGCGTGCGCAAACGCTTTACACATTGCCTCCGGGATAAGCCTGACTGCTCGTACCATGCTACCAAGGGGGTGAGCAGGGGTTATCTTTGGCGTGTAACTCCCTCGCCCTGACTAGAGTGGTGGTCTCTGCCTGGCTTTGGCGCAAGCCTTAGCCAACCAGAGATCCCATTTCTAACAAATAGCATATAAGAATTAAGGTTTTAGAAAGAATTTTATGCATACCCTTCTCAGATGGAGAATGAAAAGTTCACCAAAGCAGATAAATTGTAGATCACAGCATAGAAATCCCAAAACTGACTGTCTGTCCCACTAGAAGCCTCCTCGACGGACCTCCCATACAGGTTTCCCGCATCGATCTCGTTCCTTTTCCCAGTCAAGTTCAAAGTCCAAAATGAATATTTCTATAAAGAAAATGGCCTATAGAAAAATAGCAGCAGCTTCTTCAGCATCAACGTTCAGTGCTCAAAAAATAATGCAAGAATAGCGCGCTCCTACTTAAGAGCAGGTCCTCTTATACCCTACTACTAGCTTACTAAACAAAAAGTTGCAATCTTTGGGGGCGAGAATCACGCTAATTGGTCCATTGGAGGGGTGGCAAGAATCACCTCATCGCCCTCCTTGTTCAAACCGGTTCTCAAATTGTTTAAGGATTATACTTTCACACGACCTTTGGGTAATAGCAGTCCAATTGACAGTCCACTTAATGTTTCCTTTTCATTAGTCACTTTTCAAAACAGTCCATTGTTAATTCATTTGGTTTTCAGCTTCCATTCTCACAGATTCGTGCTGAGTCTTTCTTGGCATTCTCCCCAAGTCAGGTCATCCTGACCTTGACACTTCTCACTCTGGGCTTGAACTGTACCCACGTGGTTTTAGCTCTGTGGCTTGCTTCCGCTTAGAGGACATCTTTGCGTCTGCACATTGACCTCATCTGCCTCGGCAGCCATTTTCACAGCATGGCCTATCAGGCCCAAACGAACTATCATGAAAACAAACACAATCATAATTAAAATAAATCAAATAAGCCTTTCTGTTTCCCACCCGTCATTCTAAGTACCCCAGTTAGGTGTTACCTAGCAGAAGCGACATTTAAAGCCACATTTACTTACCATCCGCATTCTTTTGCCACAATACAATTTTACTACATAGCACAAATCATGCGATTTTGCTCTAATTAGTACGCAAATCACTATATTAATATTAATTCACTTTACAGTTGTAAATAAGTTAAGTTTGCACATGAATAGCAATGACCATTTATGTAAATGTTTACCAAAGGTGTAAATTGTTGGTTAGTCCATCAACAATTAGTGAAATTAATTAATTAGTGTTAATTTAGGGTGTTCAAAAAAAAATTCATTTACCTCGCTCCATCAACTCCCCCCTTTGGTGATTTTTAATATCACCACAAAAACCCATGTTACACAATTTTCAGACAAAATGTTTCTTGTCCACTTGCTTTTGTTAGTTCACACATCAGTGTCCCTCTCATCTTGCCTTTTTGTTCTTTCGTACATATTTTCATTTAGTTCTTCAAGTTCTATTTCTCCCATTTCTCGCTCTCTTTCTTTATTTATCTTATTTTCTCTTTTTATTTTATTTTGTCTTTTTCTCCTTTTAAAACAGCTAATTTCACTAATAACACTACTAATATTACTACTGTTACTGATATTAGAACTTTCCCTATAATAGAACCACCTATTTCAGTGAACTATTTTGTTATTGAGGAAAAACTCTTACCAAGTTTCTCCCAGGCACCTTCAACCTCCAGTGGAGCAAGCTCTTTGTGCAAATTAGTAATATTCTTTATATACTTCTGTTTATTTTCACTTTTATCTGGAATGTAAGTGCAACAATGTTGAACTTTCAGCATTCCACAGACTCCACCCTCTTTTGCCAAAAGAATGTCAAGGGCAAGTCGATTTTGAATCACCATAGCACTCATGGCAACCATCTCAGTATTTACCATCAAGAACCCTCCAGCAGTATTAGTTGATAAGCGATCTACTACTGTGGACAGTTTCCGAATCTTAAATGCATTCAAAGATATACCCACTGCTGGTATCAATGCTCCATAAATGTCACCAACTATTTCTGAAAAACTTTCCCTTTTCCTACGTGTTAATGTTTTACCCATTTCGTGTGTTCCTTTCTCTCCTCTCTCCACATGAAAAATCTTTGGAAAGACCAGGCCTAAATAGCACGACCCATACCAATGGTCTGGCAACCTGTAATAAGCTCTATTTCCGCAAATATAATAGATCCCTGGAAATATTGGATCTTTTCCTCCTTTAAATCCCCATCCTCCAAAAATTTTGTAACTGTCTCGGGATTCACTGGAACCCACGAAATAGTTATCATACCTAGTCTTATTTCTACTGATGCACAACTTTCCCTGTTGGGGCCAATCTAAAGTCATAGCTGCATTTGTCTCTCTTTTATCATTATTGTCTCCTTCAAACGCCCAAAGGGGTGTTTTTGTCTCTTCTTCTATTATTTTTCTTTGAAATTTAACTCTTCTGTTTTCTACCATTTCTAAAAATACCTTTTCTTCTTTCTTTAATTCACAGGTAAGATTGTGTCTAACTACATATTCTAATGTTAAATCTTTGTTTTCTAGGAAAAATTCACCAAACATTCTTTCTTCTTTCACCTTATTCAACTCAGGAATTATAGAAACTTTAGCAAAAACCATATTTATGTCAGTATAATAATATTCTAATCTACCTGTTTTATAAAATAAACTAGCTAGAACACTACATGTTATCCCATACGTCAAAGGAAGGTGATGATAGGTCACACCTTCTGTGACAGACGCAGGTAATTGCATACAAACATAACAATCCCTCACATCCATTGTTTCTACGTACTCATATAACAATTTAGTGAAAACGTTCTTAGAAAAATCAGTTATTGATCTATCCTTATGTGATTCAGTACTATCCATTAGTGTTGCTTTGTTCTGTGTGTTATCTTCTTTGTCCTTTTTCGTGTTATTCCCTAATATGGACGTTTCCTCTACGGCTAACCTAATTGGAATTGTGATTGCTAAAATAAGCCAGACAAATATTAATAAACCTGTACAACAGAAACACATTCTACACCATCTACGCAAAAACTCACATCTCGGTTTTCTATTCTCAATGGTTTCCATTTTGTTCTATTACCTAGCTATTTATATATTTGTACAGAAAATGTGTCACCACACCTCAGAATGACGTATCAGTCACTCTACCCTTTCACTTTTTCTTGATTGGTACTTTCTTCAGTTCTTTCCAGAACGCTTCCTTGTCTCTTTCAGGATTCTCTGTCCAGTCCGGGTTTTTCTTTACCTTTTCAGACTTGTTGCACTTCACTCTCACCCATTGGTTTGCAGTTTTTCTTCTGGGCTTTCGTGAGTGTTATCTTCTTCTTTGATGTCAGTCAATGCGATATATAGCCACTTAGGTGACTTATATTTCAAATTAGGTTTCTTCGCTCTCTTCGTTTTCTGCAAATACTTTCCACTTTGTTTTCCTTGTTCCTTTTGACTTGTTATCTCATTTACTTGTTCGGCATTATTTCCATTTAAATTTATTATTTTGTATCTCAGTCTTTTAACTTCGTAGGGCCAATTGTCTCCCTTTCTCAGCCTTTTTGGTTCACTTTCCTTTTCTTCTCGTTCAGTTCTCCACGTCCTCTTTCTTGGTCCTAGCCTCTGTTTTCTCTCTTCTTTGCTTTCCTCAGATTCTGTTTCAGACCTTATTTCACTTCCTCTTACTTTGAACCTTATGATTTCTCCTTCATTGTCTTTATCTGAACTTTCATGTGTCTTTTCTGTTGGGACACTTATTTCTATCCCTCCTCGTGTTTCTTCCGGATTCTCGTTGGTCTCTCTATCTGATTCTAAATTTCCCTGTTCTTTTATTTGTTGGTCTGTCCCTATTGCTCCTCGTGGTTCTTCCGATTCTTCTTCTATCTCTCTATCTGAATCTATCCCTTCCTCAATTAATTCGACAATCTTTGAAGGAAATCTATCATAACTTGTGCTTGGCAGATCAATGTCACTGTCTCTTGTTTCAGTTTCTTCGTTTATAATGTCAAGTTTCCATTTTTTCTTTTGCTTTTCATCACCATCTGACTGGTCTGTTTCAGTTGTCGAACTGGTATCTGATATTTCCAGATGTCGACTTTCAGGTCGATCTTCAAGTTCTGGAACTTTTGTTATTTCAAGTTCTTTTTCTGTTGTTAGATTTGTACCTGGGTCTTCCAGATGTCGACTTACAGGTCGAGCTTCAGGATCTGGAACCCTGCTTGTTTCGACTTCTGCATCGGATGCTGAACTGGTATCAGATATCTCCAGATGTCGACTTACAGGTCGAGCTTCAGGATCTGGAACTCTGATAGTATGGCTGGCATGCACCCAGTTTTTCACTCCAGCACATTTGACAGCAGTTGTTGTCACCAGGATCACTTGACGTGGTTTATCCCAGGGAGGAACCAAACAGTTTCTTCTTCTATGGACTTTTATGCGGACCCAGTCTCCTGGACTCAAATCATGAGCTGGTTTTCTTTCAAGAGTAGTCGCATCCGGTCCAACCTGATGAAACACAGAATGTACCACATCAGCCAATCCTTTGCAATAATCCATTACGAGATCATCAGTTATAGTCAGCAGTTTGTTGACAGGTACATGTGCTTGTCTCATTGCTCGTCCCGTGATTATTTCGTGGGGACTTAGACCTGTTTTTCTGTCAGGTATGCTTCTGATAGTCATCAGCACCAATGGTAGGGCATCAGGCCATTTGAGTCCTGTGGCTTGACACATTTTCCCTAACCTATTCTTTATTGTTCCATTTACCTGTTCTACCACTCCAGAAGCCTCTGGTCTGTAAGCACAATGTAATTTCTGTTGTATGTCAAGAGCTTCACATATCAGTTGGATCAGTTCGTTTTGGAAATGTGTTCCTCTATCTGTTTCAATCGTTACTGGAAAGCCGTATCTCGGAATGAATTCCCTCAGCAGGAGCTTAGCTACAGTAACTCCATCATTCCTTCTTGTCGGATAGGCTTCCACCCAACGAGAAAACAAACAAACGACCACAAGAACATACTTCAGTCTATTGCTCGGGGGCATTTCAATAAAGTCTAGTTGCATTCTAGTAAAAGGACCTCCTTCACGTCCTATTGTCCCTAGACTCACTACTGTTTTCCTTCCTGGATTTATCTGTTGGCATGTAAGACATCTTTGACAGAGACTTTCAGCTATAGCTCTGAATTTTGGGTTGTACCAAGTCTGTCTGAAAAGCCGAATCATGGCATCCCTACCTATATGAGCCTGTCCATGGTACATCCGGGCCATGTTAGAGATCATGCTATCAGGCATAACTGGTCTTTCATCTCTATAAACCCAAACATCATCTTCTTCTATTTTCCTGCAACCTGCTTTTATCCAACCATCTTTCTCCTCTTCGTTTGCTTCTTCCTGTAAGTCTTACTTCATCCCATGTTTCAACAATGTTAGTAAACAGCAAGAGACATGAAACATGTTCTCTTTCTCTACGTCGGTTCAACGAAACCATATTTCTAGCACAATATTGGGCTATTTCGTCGGCATACCTATTACCCACGGTAATGTAATCCACCTCATTTTTATGTGCAGCACACTTCACCACTGCGATCTGTTTAGGCAGCCGTATCGCCTCAAGCAATTTCTTCACAAACTCACCATTTCTGATCGGAGTTCCTGCAGACGTCAAGAAACCTCTCTGAGACCAGATCTGTCCAAAGTCGTGGACCACTCCAAAGCCATACTGGCTATCCGTGATCACCGTAATTCGGACATTCTTTCCCAGTTTGCACGCTTGAATCGGAGCAATCAGCTCAGCCACTTGGGCTGAACGTATCCCCCTCAGACAAGATGCTTCCATTATTGCAGCTACTGTACACACAGCATACGCCGCACTCAAAACTCCTTCACTCGTCCTCAGACATGAACCATCCACAAACATCACATAATCTGATTCTTTTAAGGGCTCATCCTTAGTATCCGGTCGAGGCTTTGTGCAGAATTCAAGCACATCCAAACATTGATGATCTACTTCATCTTTAACTCCTGTATTCCCTTCTTCTGGCAGTGAAGTTGAAGGATTCACACTTGTGCATCTGTCAATTGTTACATTGTCTGCACTCAAAATCACTTTTTCATACCTAGTCAGCCGACTATGTGTCATGAATTGGGTTTTGGTTCTAGTCAGAAGAATTTCAACAGAGTGTGGAACATATACTCTCAGTGGATATCCCATCACAATGCCTTCACTCTGCTCCAGACTCACACAAGTAGCAGCCACTGCTTTCAGACAGCCAGGCAATGCTTTTGCCACTGGGTCTAGAACAGCTGAAAAATATGCAATAGGTCTTTTCATTTTTCCATGTTGCACTAAAACTGAAAGTGCACATCCATCTCTCTCACTACAATACAGCTCAAATTCTTTTTCATAATCAGGCATTCCCAATGCCGGAGCTTCACACAACCTTGTTTTCAATTCTTTGAAGGCTTTCATTTCTTCATCATTCAATTCAAATGGATCTTTAACATCCTTTTTTGTCAATCGCTGTAAAGGTTTTGCAATCAATGAAAATCCACTTATCCACTGTCGACAATACCCAACCATTCCAAGGAACATTCTCACCTCTCTCTGTGTCATTGGAGCTCTCATTCCTCGGATAATCTTTATTCTCTCTGTTGTTACCTTCCTCATTCCTTTTTCAATCTTATGACCTAAGTATTGTACTTCTTGTTGACAAAATTGTAATTTAGACGGGGACACTTTGTGCCCTCCTTCTGCCAAATGATTCAGTAAAGCAATCGTGTCTGTAACACATGCTTCCTTGGTCCTTGATGCCACTAGTAGGTCATCAATATATTGCACCATCACAGATTTTTCAGACATTTTTAAATCTTCTAAGGACTTTTTTAGGATCTGATTAAAGATTGAGGGACTTTCTGTATACCCTTGAGGAATTCGGCACCATGCCAAAATACGCTCTCCGAACCGGAACGCAAATAATGGTTGGCTTTCTGGGTGCAATGGAATAGAAAAGAATGCATGGCACAAATCAATAACTGTGTACCATTCTGCATCATGTGGAATCTGATACAGTATTACAGCGGGGTTTGGCACTATTGGACAACAAGGAATAACAATTTTATTTATTTTTCGTAAATCTTGGATTATCCTATATGTCCCATTTGGCTTTTTCAGTCCCATTATAGGAGAATTACATGGACTGCTCATTATTTCTTTCACAATTCCCTGTTCAATCATTTTATTGATTACGGGTGTTATTCCTTCAATAATTTCTGGCGTTAATTTATACTGTGGAGTATTTGGGTAATTTGTTCCTTCTCTTACAGTAATTTTTACAGGGTCTACTCCTCTCATTAACCCGATGTCTTCTCCTGTAAAATCCCATACATCAGATCTGACTGTTTCTTTCAGCTCATTTGGGATTTTCTCTACATCAAACACAGGAAACATGTCATTCACTCCTGGCTCTAGTTCTGCCATTGTCATTTTATATAGTACATCTTCATCTAGTGTCTGAAATGCAATCCCATCCGGGGTACAATAGATGGTGCAATTCATTTTACAAAGCAGATCGCGTCCTAGCAAGTTTACAGGACTGCAATCACACACCACAAATCGGTGCATTTCTCTGAATGGTCCAACTTTCACCTCTACTGGTTTGGTAAGAGGCGCCTTAATCTGCTGGTTTGAAACACCTACAACTTGGATATATTCACCTGAGAGAGGAAGGTTTGAAATTTCCACTGATCTAACAGTAGAACGGGTAGCTCCAGTGTCCACAAGGAATGTAACGTTTGCACCATTCACTTCTCCATCCACAAATGGACCTGACTGATCTACCTCTAGAGTTGCACCAAGTACGCACTCTTCCTCCTCTCCTAGGCACTGTCATAAACTTTCATCCGATTCATTCCCATCCTGTCGTAACCAATACTGCGATATTGCAGCTGCGCGCGGCAATTTTGTTACCTGCTCTCCTCCGTAGAATCCTGTCTCTGCACTGTATCTCTGAGGGTTTACACTCTTGGGAAGAGGTGGTTGCGGCACCTGACTCTGTTGAGTAACTACCTGTGGTTGCTGCAGCTGTTGGTAACTCACCTCACTCTGCACCTGTGGATTTAATGATTGATTTTCCGTATTAGCTTTTGGAGGAAATTTACACTCGTTTCTCCAATGCCCCAATTTTCCGCAATTGTGGCAGGGCCACTTCTTTTGGCCTCTTCTATACTCATTTGACCTTTTCCTTTACCTATGTTTGGTTTGGTTTTAATCTGTCCTGTCTCACTAGTCTGATTATTCATTTGAGCTTCTTGTTTTTCTGCAACCTTTACTTGTGCCCACATCGCTTTTTCTTTTAATTTACGCTGTCTACACTCAATGTCATCACTACAATATTTAGCATATCTCAACACTTCGTCCACAGTGTTGCTTAATCATTTCACTTATCTCTGGTTTCAATCCATAAACAAATCTGTATACAAAATGACTCATGTCCTTTTCACTTAAAGTCTCATAACCGCTATACTGTTTAAAAACCAAAAGTAGCCTTTCATAATAGGCGTGTACAGACTCCTTACTCTCTTGTGTAGTTCTGTCAATCTTTACCCAATCAGTTTCTTTGGGTGGAATTTTGTTTTTCAAAAATGTAATAACCTGATCATACTTTCTCATCACTTCTGGACCTGGCGCTCCAGTTTTTGCATCTCTAGGATACTCTACTGTTGGCCAATCAATGGTAATCTTACATTCTGTCCATAAATCTGCTGGTACTACAATGTCAAATAGTCCATCCAAATCTACCCACAACACTTTTGAAACTTTAACAAACCTTTCCACTTGCCTGTACCATTCTACAGGTTTTCTCTTAATTTCGGAAAATCATTTGTAAATGACAATATATCTTGTCTGGACCATGGAACATGTACATAGCTACCTCCTGGAGTTTCTCATTGGATACTCCCGTACAATTGATTCCTTATCTTTTACCGTAAAAGCCAAAGACGCTTTGTCGGTTGTTCCCTCTTTTCTTTTGGTCCATCTGCTCTTCCATCTGTCTACATCTCCCCATTTTCTCAACAAAACGATCAGTTCTTTTATCTGTGTTAGTCGTCCTGATGTATTCAGATTTTCTATATCTTTTTCACAAAAATCTACCCTATATGGTTTCTGCAAACTCTTGACTTTTACAAATTCTACTCCTAGTTCATTCGCTGTCTCTTCCAATTTTTCATGTAAATTTCTAGCTCTCCAAGTAATGCTCTTACATAAAAACATGATCTCCTCATCCTGGTATGTTTTCAATTTTTCTGTACCAATAGGCCCTAAAATCAACTCTTCCATATCTATCTTTAGCCTGATTACATCCAACGGTTGCAGTTCTGTATCTTTCTTTTGCAAATTTCTCATCCATTCATTTAATTCTTCTGGAGTTGGACCTACAGGTGTACTATTTATTTCTATCCAATTTTTGTTTCTTTCTGGCGTTTCAAATGCTGACTCGGTTCCCATAGGAATCCTTTTTATCTCACTCTCATTTACTGTCAGGTTAGTAGGCGGACTTGGTCTATATGAGCTAACCAAATCTCTTGCTTCTCTAGTTTCTGTAATTATCCCTTCTCTCATTCTTTGCATATTTGAGTTCATTGGGATGGTTAAGGAATGCTCATCTATTCTTTGGTTTTTAAAAACTGGAATTACGGGTCCTATCGTCACTGGCACAGTCACAGCTTCCATGTTCATTGTTAACTCTCTTATTTTCTCAGTCAATTCTCTTGTGGTTTTTGCTAACTCAGCTGCATTATCATTGTCGATCTTCTCACTTTGTGGAGTTTCTAACTGTTCATTTGACCTATTTATATCGTACCTTCGTTCTGGGCTTTTGTTCCTCCCAGCTTCCATTGGTGGTGCATTGGGTGTCACCACCGCAGAATTCTGCTGATAAGGAGGTGGTTTTCTGTTTAAAATATCCTCCAGCAATTCATCCTCCGTTTCGCTACCTCCATACCCACACCTTTCTGTTGCTACATGCTTCTTTTTCTCGGTACGCTATTTCCCTGTAACTTCCTCAGCTGTTAGGGCTGGAAACAACCCATCTGTCATATTAGCGTATCTCCAACGTCTCATCCTGGCCTCATGATTCACTCCCCATACTCTTCCATGAACTAAACTATAATTCTTTGCACCTCTGTGTCTTTCTCTTTCATACATCTCGTCTTCCCATTCACCTAGTGCTTCAAACTGTGTCGGTCTAGGTTTTGGCTCAAGTTTCATCATTTTTCTCTCAAATTCCGCAGTACAGCCGTGCTAAATGAACCATTTTCTGGAAAAGCCAATACTCCATCATTCTGAGTATATTTTGTCCAATTCTCTAACCAAATGCAAGTATGATAACCATATTTCAACATCATATGAGAAGCTGGCGTTTTCGGTGGAGGAATTACTTGTCCTTCTCTAGTCACCACCTTCTTGTCTTTCTTGAAAAAGTTTTTAATTTTCATCATTTATGACGGTTTCCCTCTACAGTACTCATAATAAGCCATATTTCACTATTCTTCTCTTCTGACAATCTCACAACTCTGTTCTGTTTACTGTATGCTATTTTAACCTATCCCAGCGCGTCTCACACTAACGCACCAATCCAAAAGCTTCTACGTCACTCTCAACTGGCCAATACCAGCGCGTCTTCACACTAATGCACCAATCGGAAAGCTCTTCGTTTTCCACCACTGGCCAATACCAGCGCGGTCTTAGTCGACGTCAGTTCTACTCCTGACCCCTCCTTTACAAAATTTATCGGCAAGTTTTTCTGTACTGAATCTTATTAGTTACAACATAAAACACATTTCCATTGTCTGTTTTCGCTAAACAAAAGAGATAGCTTATTCTGTCTCGCAAGAATACCGATTCGTTCGATAAGTGTAGCACTTCCCTCTACCTTACCCTTCTTTCAAGCAAGGGGTAAACCCGTTTCTCTGGGGATAAGACACATGTGGAGACTACACTGCTCCTGAGAATTAAGGCCAGAGTTTCACAAGAAAACCGGTTGCTATTTCACTCATACACGTTTTATACCAGAAATGTCCCTATCATAACACAACCTGTGTTATCACCAATTTGAAAAATCAGACAATGCACTATTCCATGTGACTTCTCTTGCCACACGTGACCACTTCCTACTTCCCGGAAGCTTCAAAATTTTCGACTTACATATAACATAATACGATTCGACATGAAGTGTTAGACATGAAATAATCAATAATCAATAACCAATAATCACCAAACTAATCTATAGTAACCATAACTCTGCTACCAAGAAATCTGATCCAGCGCGGCTAATATAAATTCTTCTCCTTTGGACGTGACATCCAGGTACAGATCATTCACAACAATTATACTATATGACGGTGGGGCCCATAACACCGCATAACCTTACACTCTTCTCAGATATAACCCGGATCACATCCACTTACACTTTGGAGAAGAACGGAATTGCTGGAGGAACGGGATACCTTGTTAACATTAACAGGATAATACCTTAAGCATCGTACATAATCAGTTTTAATCCTGTCGGTTCTAAAACATCAAGGTATTCTGCTCTTTGGTCGATGGACCAACTAGTAGAATAAGTTGATGGTGATTAACACCAGCTCAATCACATTCAAAACCTGATAATCATTACACTTATTATTGAGCTTAAAGAACCACAGACTCGTTATTTTAATTAGAATAAAGTTTATCTATTTTCTTAAATGCATGAGTGAGATTCAAGTTTATTAATTATTTTAATACATTTCAATAGCATATAAGAATTAAGGTTTTAGAAAGAATGTTATGCATACCCTTCTCAGATGGAGAATGAAAAGTTCACCAAAGCAGATAAATTGTAGATCACAGCATAGAAATCCCAAAACTGACTGTCTGTCCCACTAGAAGCCTCCTCGA
Organism: Calotriton arnoldi; assembly: GCA_963921515.1. Lineage (NCBI taxonomy): Eukaryota > Metazoa > Chordata > Amphibia > Caudata > Salamandridae > Calotriton > Calotriton arnoldi. The sequence continues at coordinate 756,016 of CAWUFW010008244.1, forward strand.
CGGACCTCCCATACAGGTTTCCCGCATCGATCTCGTTCCTTTTCCCAGTCAAGTTCAAAGTCCAAAATGAATATTTCTATAAAGAAAATGGCCTATAGAAAAATAGCAGCAGCTTCTTCAGCATCAACGTTCAGTGCTCAAAAAATAATGCAAGAATAGCGCGCTCCTACTTAAGAGCAGGTCCTCTTATACCCTACTACTAGCTTACTAAACAAAAAGTTGCAATCTTTGGGGGCGAGAATCACGCTAATTGGTCCATTGGAGGGGTGGCAAGAATCACCTCATCGCCCTCCTTGTTCAAACCGGTTCTCAAATTGTTTAAGGATTATACTTTCACACGACCTTTGGGTAATAGCAGTCCAATTGACAGTCCACTTAATGTTTCATTTTCATTAGTCACTTTTCAAAACAGTCCATTGTTAATTCATTTGGTTTTCAGCTTCCATTCTCACGGATTCGTGCCGAGTCTTTCTTGGCATTCTCCCCAAGTCAGGTCATCCTGACCTTGACACTTCTCACTCTGGGCTTGAACTGTACCCACATGGTTTTAGCTCTGTGGCTTGCTTCCACTTAGAGGACATCTTTGCGTCTGCACATTGACCTCATCTGCCTCAACAGCCATTTTCACAGCATGGCCTATCAGGCCCAAACGAACTATCATGAAAACAAACACAATCATAATTAAAATAAAGAAAATAAGCCTTTCTGTTTCCCACCCGTCATTCTAAGTACCCCAGTTAGGTGTTACCTAGCAGAAGCGACATTTAAAGCCATATTTACTTACCATCCGCATTCTTTTGCCACAATACAATTTTACTACATAGCACAAATCATGCGATTTTGCTCTAATTAGTACGCAAATCACTATATTAATATTAATTCACTTTACAGTTGTAAATAAGTTAAATTTGCACATGAATAGCAATTACCATTTATGCAAATGTTTACCAAAGGTGTAAATTGTTGGTTAGTCCATCAAACAATTAGTGAAATTAATGAATTAGTGTTAATTTAGGGTGTTCAAAAAAAATTTCATTTACCTCGCTCCATCAATAATAAACAAAATGGGGGAGAGTAGTGAACCGTGAGGGACATCACATTAAATTGGAAGAGGTTCTGAACAGAAAGGACAAAGTACCGAGGATTGGGTTCAACCTGATAAAATGATGAGGCAAACCTTTGTCCAGCACTTTCCTGCAAGTAACTCTCCCCAATTTGATTGATCAAGATGGAATAATCTTCTGTACCAAACCCAGGGGATAGGCCAAGCATAATGATGCAGAAGGGTATGCCCATGTCTATGTCCAATTTTAGTTCCTTCAACACTGTTATTCGAGAAGTCTCTGTGCCTAGCCTAGGTCTAACGTCAATCGGGCTTACATGTAGCAGAAAGTGATCTTCCAAGTATCTAGCCAATGAAGGCACCAGAAAGTTGTTCTCACCATTTTTTGATACCACTGGGAGATGAAATATTGGTAGAGTGTTAGATTTAATTAACAGAGGCAGGTTGATTTCTTTGCGAAAGGATTTAACTACAGCTTTCTTCCAACAAGATGCAGAAGAGGAATTAAGAACAGCTGTCAGATGGGAGATAACACATGGGCTAAAGATTGTAGGACCCTAACCAGAAAAATATGATCTAGAGAACCTATTTCAAAGAGGAAAGTAGTGAAAACACCTCTTATTCAGAAATCAATGAAAGAGTTTCCAAAAGGGAAACGGAGATTGGGAAGTAGGTTATCTCCTCCTGAGGTCCCGGTGTGGAAGCATTTAGGTCCTGCAAAATACAGTTCACACTGTCCTTGATTTGTTTGTGAAAAACACAGGTAGTAATCATTTTAGTACTGTACGGGTTGGCAAGTTTGAATACTATTTGGAATAAGGCTTTTGACGAGTTAGCCACCTTGGTGATGTAATTGCCAAGAAATGTTTTAGTATTCATTGTTGTATTGTCTTAACAGCTAGTGGAAGGCCCAGTGGAAATCCTCAGAGTATGAAAGGCGCCAAAACTACCCTTCCCCCCCCTGCTGCGCCTTCAGTCTCTCTTTCTTTCTTTAGGTCTTGTTTAAAGCATACTTTTTAAAAATATATTATTGATTTTCTTATTTTTAGTAAGAGGAAAATCAAATGTTTGTGTAAGAAAGACAATACAATTCTGATAGAGGTCATCTGGGCCGAGGTGGGGGTTCTACAGTCTCCCAACGCCTAAAGAACACATCACAAGACTGGTTAGAGTCAGTTTACTTAAGATGTAAAGAGAAGCTATGTAAAAATAAATTATGATGCCATTACTACATTTCGTTTGTGTCAACTTCATCGGGACCCTCATCTATCCGTTCCTAATATAAAAGGTTTGCTACCAGTAGGACATAAGCCTGGTATACAGACATGGCAGACCGGATGCTAGCATGGCATAGCTCGAAAAAAGCAGGCTAGAAAAGTGAATTAATGAATGGTGAAATGGAGAAGGGCAAAAACAGGCCTGGCACAGAGAATGCAGGTCTGGCATGGAAAAAAACGATGTTGGTTTGGCAGTGTGGATTCATCAGTGGGTTAGTGGAGCCTGAGCTGGCGTATACAGACAGGGTGGATTGGTATGTTTATGGTAGAAAAGATGTTGGTAGGCATATTAGCCTGCATTCATGCTTGACAGAGAGGTTGAATGTTGGCAGGAGGAACATAGGTGCTTTGGAGTGGTACGTTCTCTAGCGCCTGTATAGCATGCACTGCCACTGGTGTGGAATCGTAGCACATTCATTGATCGGAATGATTCTAAAGGGTCTTGTATGTTTGGGAGTGTGGTTGTAGTATGACCTATGTGGATAGAGCTGAGTGCGGTGTGTGAGGTCTTGAAACCTGGTCTGGTTGTGTTTGCAGAAACTTGATTCTACAAGTATATGTACAAATGTTGTTCAGTGAATCCAAGATGAATAGTGTGTGTTTCACGCAGCATTTATTCTCAGTACCGGAGTGAAGAATATTATCAAGTTGGGGATGCTATCCCCTCCTCATTATGCTGCTCGCAGGACCCAGGTAGTAAGTTAAAATGCCACGTACATCCGTATCTGGGGTCCACCCAGCAGTGGTGAAAGGGATCACCCAGTGAAACCTGCACATACTTCAGCAAAAGCTCTTTGGGTTCACCCAGAGATGGTCAAAGTTGCAATCCAGAGGGGTAGGTAAGATTAGGACTATGAACAGGGCCGCGGGCTGTGGGAGGGTGTGCGTCAATCAGCAAATCTGTGGAAGGGATATGGATTGATTGCAGGAAGGAAAGCGAGGGGCAGGGTGAGGGGTTAAAGGAATAGAAATCATGGTAAAAAAGGCAGGGCTCTGGTATAACCTACTTGGCCATAATAGATCCAAACAGTGAAGGCACTATAGGAGAACTCCCATAGCCTCTACACCCCTTTTCCGGGAGGCCAGGGTTGAATGTCATAGGTTAGGGGTCTAGATAGGGTAGAACATGTGAATTAATGGTATGGAGTTGCGAGGGTTAGAGGAGAGGTGTCAATTACAGGAGTCAGGAGTGACAAAAAGACATCCCAGGCCCTCAATAGGGCTGGGAGGCAGGAGGGACAAGGAGGACTTGTCCTGCCACAGCAGTGATGTAACTCCACATAGGATCACCAGCAGGGCACTGTCACCAGTATCCCATTAGAATTCCTGGTTACAGGTGGTGAGGGGCTCCCGTCTGAAACTGATACATGCCTTGGGAAGTAGGTGGCAGAGATCCAGAGAGAAAATAACCTTTGGTCATTGGTTGCAGGTGGTTCAATGAGTGTAAATGCCACACAAAAGCATGCCCCTGTAGTGGGTGTAGGGTCAAGGATGGAACGCAGGCAGATTACAATGGATACTGGGGAGTTCATTTGGCCAAGCAGAGAGCGTGAGTAGTGAGTGTGACAGGACGGAGGTAGGTAAGCATGGCAGAGTGACTGAGTGGTTTCTGCCACATGTTAACAAGAATCCTGTGTTTGCCTTGCTCCAGGCTGGCTCTAGCAGCAGTCGCTCGACCAGGACCTCGTGACTTGTCTGACTCAGAAAACACAGTTATGACCTTTACCCGATCCTCTCCCTGGCCTAATGCTCTCAGCGCCGTGAGGGCGTGCCTTGAACAAAAATAAACACGATTGTAAATTCTCAGGAAGTTGAGCCACTGGAACAACGCCAAGAGCTCTGATATGGCAAGGTTTTTCAAAGGACAGTACGCTCACAACTCACAGCCTTTGAATGTCGCTGGGCTGGTGGTTTGGATACGTTAAAATCTCTGGCAAGCATCCAGCAGAAAGCCTTGAGCGCGCTCGTGAAGAGAATAGAGAGAGAGAGTAACACGGCACGAGCCAGCCTTCTAGAACAATCACTCACCGGAGCCCTGGAAAGCGCGCGCTACCACAATTAGAGAGAGAGAGAGAGACTGAGAGAGAGAGACAGCTGCCCCAGGCAAGGCAGGAAAACTTCACTAGAGGGCCGGCGGCGCCATGACAGAGAGCGGGCGGGCAGGTTTGAAATAATTAGAGAGCAGGTGATACTTACACCCGCTTTGCAGGATAAGTGCGCCACAACTAAATAACACCACGGCAACTGGCGGCGGATTCTTGAGACGCGACTAACAAAGCAGGGTCTGCTTGATAAATACCTTTAGGTGCTATTGTACAGTGCGTGCACGGAGAGGCACACAAACATCCATGAAAACTTTCTTTGACACAGATCACATCTACGTACACGTGTAGACAGGGCCGGCTTTAGGCCAGTGCGATCTGGTGCGGCCGCACTTGGCGCTGACCTGTGTAGGGGGCGCTGACCTCAGGGGGCGAGCTGTGTTTAGCAATAACTTATGATTGGAGAGATGAGGGGTACTTTTGCCTGGTGGTAGTGACAGAATTCGAGGAGGCAGTCATAGGGTGTGGAGGCGCCAAAAATTATTGTTGCACCGGGCGCCACTAGTGCTAAAGCCAGCCCTGCGTGTAGACAGAGCAAAACACCTATCGACATTAATGGCTGGGCTTTCGTAGGTCCGGCTTCAATGGTTCAGGGTTATTAAATCACTGTCTACGACATAACACTGCACAGGTGATGGAGGGCATATTTGTTCAAAGTCCATGCAACACAGGGCAGAAAGCAAAGTTGCTGTGCGGCCTGAAAGGGAAAGCGCTGAAGAGCGCAATTTCTACTAAGATATGACGCTCTTCAGCTCTCTCCCTACTCTGGTGCACTTAATGCTGCCTAGTGCCAACGCAGGTACCTTAGCACCATGGTGCAAGGGTGTCTGCGTTATGAGCATGGTCAGTGTTTAATTTGTCAAAGGATAGGTGCTGGTGCCCAAATAATGCTCAAAAGCCTGCAGCCAGTGCTTTCGAATGCCGAATACCAAGGCTGCATAGTCTTGACTCCATCTCCAGCCTCATTTATACACCACCAGACACGCTATGCCTTTTCATCTCACTCTTGACATTTTTTTCATGCTTGCAATCTTCATTTGTCCCTGTTTCAATCTTTCTCCTCCTTCTTTCCCCTTTTCTCGTTTTTCTCTCTTTTGCTCTCATGAGGAAAAAATAAGTGGCGGTCCCGAGAAATGAGCCCTGATGAGTCACACCTGCATCTGCATAGACTTAAATTAAGCACTGGGCAGGATTTTTTTGTGCTGAAGAGAATACCTTCCTGCACAAAAACAATCTTTAGAGGCATATTCGTCTTTATATGTGTATGGCAGAATGGAGCTCACATTGGAAAAGGAAGTAACGAGAAAAAAATATTCATCCTTTTTAACAAGTCTGTCGGGTAGGCGCACCATTTTGGTGCAAAACCAGGGTTACAAATCTTTGTAAATCTGGGTTTGCATCAAAATACATGGGTTGATGCATGGGAACACCGATGTTCCACCCATTTTACGTCTCTCAGATGCAAATTAACGCAAGGCTGTGCTGTGTTGTGTTACTTTGTATTTACTACACTATGCAAAGCCACACAATTCGACTATGTGTAATTAGTAAATGTCAAAAAGGATTTTGTGTGAAGTCTGTGCCATAAAAGTGACGCAACCCCAATACATAATTATAGTAAATCTGGGCATTAGTGGTTGCCATTTCTAAGACTTGTGCTCTTTTCCCATTCTTTAACTCACCTATTAGAGCTTATGGGGTAGCACAATGAGTTCCTTGTGGTAATTAATCAATTAGCTCTTTCTGGACTCTTGTAGTCAAAAGTGTGTGTTAGCCTCACTCAGGTAGGATGGTATTTGCAGCACCTGAGATGTGATCTTGGTCAGGGCCAGCTTTAGCGCTGGTGGTGCCCAGTACAACAGTTGTTTTGGCGCCGCCCCAATGACCCCCTTCTCCATGAATTTCCTCACTACCACACTCTAACAGCACACCTCATCTTTCCATAGCCTCTCTCTGACATACATTTCATTTTTTATAGCACTACTTATAGTTCACCCACACTCAGTTCTGTGATCTGCATGGTATACGTTCTTTGCAGCAGGCACATTAACCCTCACGCTACTTTAGGATGAGTCAAAACTACCACTAGACAAACTTTCGATCCCTCACTAGTAGGAACATTAATCACCAAAGTTATCTTGACATTTTTATTGTTGCCTGAAAACTGCTGGAGGCAGAAGGAAGTTCACGTCCTTTAAAACCAATACTTTTTTTTAAACATTGTGCCCCTCACCAAAGTCAGCTCCAGGTGTGGCTGCACAGGTGGCACAACCCTAAAGCCGGCCCTGATCTTGGTTTATGTTCCATGACAATGTTACTGGCTGCCTTAGTCTTGTACGATCATTTGAATACAAGAAAAACAACTTACAAAACGTGAAAAATGTTCTGTAACAGGTCTTCCAGAAGACAATATTGTGCTGCTTGATCCAAAGCTTTCCATTGTGATTGCCGAGTGAGGTGAGGTAATTTCCTATATGGCTGGAAACACTATTTCCGGCTGAAATCGAAAATTTGCAAAAAATGCTGGAATTCTGCATTCCCAATTTTCCAGCCGATAGCTGGAGCATAAGATTACTCAAGAGATGAGCGAGTAAGTAATGCACAGGAGAAGGAAAGCAACTAAAAAATGTGCACAAGGCAAGGGAATATAGCTAAAAATCTGTAAGTAGTCAGGAAAAATCAATGACATAGTAGGGTAAGAAGAAGTACAATTCCCAGTGGTGTAGCAAGAGGGGGTGGACCCACCGGGGCGACATGAGTTTTGGGGGCGGCGGCCACCCCCTACCCCCGCTCGTACCTGCGGCTGTCGCGGGGCAGCAGACGCGCGGAAATCACCAGAACCCCCCACTCTTACCTGCGGCCGTCGCGGGAATCCGCCAGCACCCCTCCACCCCCCTGCTCCTACATGCAGGCCACCACTGCGGGCGGCAAACGCTGGGGCTACCACAGGCGGCCAAAGGTCTAGCTACGCCTCTGACAATTCCCATGCTTATCCACAATACTATGGTGTTACTGGTTCACCCACAAGTCGCAGCACATAAGCAAGTCCCATGAGAAGAACAGGCCATCTTGTTTGACCTACTAGCCGCAACCCAGGAAACAGCATGCACTATCCAACATGGTCCTCAGAGGCAAATTAAGACTTTGGTAGCTATTCTAGAGAGGTTTTTCCAGTTAGTTACAGCAGTATTTTGCTGACATCCAGTGAAACACACTTCTTGCCGAAGACACGATGGCGGAAACTCTTAGTTTAAGAGTTAAGGGATATTACTGAATTATGGTGCTCATGCCCTTTGTCAAGTCAGGCTTTTTGTATTTTGAGTATTTCCAGATAAGAACTCAAACTTATAGCTCTGAGAAGTAAGGGAACTTTTAGAAGCATGAGTGGTTATAGAAGAGTGTTGATGCATGATGGAAGATCTTGGGGGAGGGGATGATTGTTGATGGCAAATTTACAAGATTGAAATTTTAAGTAGTCACCACTATTCATTGAAAAAGGAAATTATTGCAGGAACTCGATTCAAATCTGAAGACAACATTTAAGAAAAATTAGATAATAACAATAGAAAGAAATCTTTGAGGCAGCAAATTCATAGGGACCGAAGGCACATGAACTCACGCGTCGATACTGGGGAGAGAAAAGTCTAACGGTCATCTTGGAGTTCAGTATGTTCTATGTTCTCCCCGCTCCATTTGGTATACTGAGCAAGGCCAGACTGGGAACGCAAACCGGCCCTGGCAATTCAGTCAGGCCGGCCGCCGGGGGACGTGCGCGTGGAAAACACTGCAGCGGCTGTTGTTACAGGGGGCTGATATTGCACAGCTATTCTGCAAAATCGGCCCCCGGCAACAAAAACGGCCCAAACCCTGGCGGCCCAACGGGGAAATGCCCGGTGCCCACTATGGCCAGTCCTGCCCTGATCCTGAGGGAGCATTTCCTGTATTCCGAAAGATGAGTAGTCCTCGGGCATTCCAGGAAGAGGAGCATGTTGGACATCTAAGTTCTGGCTGCTTCGAGAGAGCACAAGGAACAACTTACACCAGGCCCACTACAGTTTGGAGAAAGCTTCTGAAGCTACAGAACTCTCTTATTAGTCAAACCACTTTGTGCTAGATATATCTTTCCACATAGAGTTGAAAACCTGCATTTGAAGCCCCATCATACTCCAGCAAGTGCACGCATTTATATATGGTTTGTGCACATTTTCAATGACAAATTAGCACTCAGCTTTTATAGCAATATATTTCTAGGTACTGCAGTACATTTTTTCACGGAAAAAGCTTGTGCTGGAATTAATAAAATCATCAATGTCAGCAGTAAAACAGTATTTAATGTTCCAGTGTTCCCCATGATGAGTTACAAATGTTCAAAGCATGTTCAAGTAACAGTTAAAGACAGCATACATTTATTTTGAAGACATGTTTCATATTAATAAACAAATTTAAAAGACGCTAGTTATTTAGTCATTAAGCAATCACACTTACATAAACACTTGACAGGATTTGATTGGTAGAAGAGGCAAACGTGAAGGCAGACCGGCTTTAGGGCAGTGTGATGGTGCGGCCGCACTGGGCGCTGACCTGTGCAGGGGGCGCAGACCTCAGGGAGGGTGCTGTTTTTAGCAATATCTTATGATTGGAGAGATGAGGGCACTTTTGCCTGGTGGTAGTGAGAGAATTCGAGCAGGCGTTCATGGGGTGAGGGGGCGCCAAAAATTATTGTAGCACCGGGCGCAACCAGCGCTAAAGCCGGCCCTGATTCGTTAGTACCTAATAGCTGTATAAACTACAGTATTTGGAATTTACGCTGCCAACGTTTATGGGTGTCCCCAAATGTAGAGTGTCGCATAATGTTAGCAGGTCCCCCTACAGTTTGAAACTTCTTGCGTGGCTCCCACAACCGTTCCCCAAACATCAGTGGCTTAACAAAACTTGAGGGGGGCATCCAGGGGTGGCTCCTCCGCTAAGGCGGAGGAGTGTCACCGCACTGCTTTAAAGTAGTGCAAAGTTAAAAAAAAGATAATAACGGCCGTCCGTTATTATCATTTTATTTTTACTATTGCAGTTACACTGCAGAGCAGCCCCGTTTAAAGGGCAGGGCGGGGCCGGCCTCCCCTGACATTGAGGCCGGAGGAGGAGCGGTGGCAGCACCTAAAGTGCGCATGAAGGTTTGTCCGGCTGTATCGGGCCGGCCAAACCATCATGCGCACTGTGCACGTTCTCCGCAGGCTCTATTATACAGCCTTAGTGGAGTACATGCTCAGCCTCCAAGCCCCTGTCTGAGTGCCGAACCATGGCGCTCAGACCAATCACAATTCTGCTTAAGCCAGCGTTGTGATTTGTCAGGGGACTCTGGGAGGCTGGTTGCTTCCTGCTGGAGAAGACGCTGCTGCGACGGCGACAGCGACCTCCAGGTAAGTTTTCTTTTCTTTTTTATTATTTATTATTTTTAATTCCCTCCCCCCTCCCGGCACCCCCACACCCGTTTGGTAGCAGCCGCTACTGGAGGCCCCCCTACAAAATAAATGGAGGCCCTCCCCAGCCAACCACCATCCACTTTTGCTTAGGGGGGCCCCCAGGAGCTCAGCCCCCCCCTGCCCCGCGTGGGCTGCGAGGGCTTATGTTACGCCACTGATGTACATGGGTCATATCCAGGTTATTATGAAAGTCCCCACAAATGAGTACAGTAGATTGGGGGGGCAGATGATGCCACCTTTCCTAAAACCTTTAATAGTGAGGTCAGCGAGGCATGTTATTCCGTCATTTTCCCAACAATGAAGCTACACCATGGGTTGTGTCTGAGACCTTCTTAACATGGAGCCAAATGATACTGTGCTCTGTTACTAATGGTTCTTTTTCTAGCAACTGGTTGAAATAACAATCACAGTGTTTGTGAGGGGGAGAATTTAGGCATGCGTCGACTGGGAATGGGGTATCATGCCATCAATGTGGCTGGGGCTGGGTCTAAATTGGGTGGGGTTGATGGGTAAGAAAGGGATAGAAAATGAGTGGTCAGGGCAAGGCTAAGTACATTACGGGTGGTTCCAAAATCAGACATAGGAATGCTGCTTTTTACTTTTGCGTTTGATGAATAACTGGGATTTCTGGTACTTCCACAAAAGAGTACCATATCTCCTGTGACAAAATACACAGACATCATTGATTCAGGGGGTTCAATAGCAAACTTCTACTTGACTACATTCCACTAATCATTAAATGAGTAAACACCACAGCTGTAGCTCTCCAAAACCATGCTGGGTAGAGAAATCATGTCATTGCCTGGTAGGTCGCTCCCCCACCACACAGATCCGCCTGTGCTGGCCGCCCGCTGCTGCTGCTGGTAAGATCGCCCTTCCGTTTGTGGCCTCGGTGCCCGTATTGCTTGCTTGTCTCCCCTTTTCCCTTTTGTGCCCCGCTTCCCCCATTTGAACTGTGCCCGTATTTGTGTCCGCTTTCTCTCCCTTTTCCTTCTGTACCCCTCGCTGCCCCATTTTGAATTGTGCCCGTATTTGTGTCCGCTTTCTCTCCACTTTTCCTTCTGTACCCCTCGCTGCCCCATTTTGAATTGTGCCCGTATTTGTGTCCGCTTTCTCTCCCTTTTCCTTCTGTACCCCTCGCTGCCCCATTTTGAATTGTGCCCGTATTTGTGTCCGCTTTCTCTCCACTTTTCCTTCTGTACCCCTCGCTGCCCCATTTTGAATTGTGCCCGTATTTGTGTCCGCTTTCTCTCCCCTTTTCCTTCTGTACCCCTCGCTGCCCCATTTTGAATTGTGCCCGTATTTGTGTCCGCTTTCTCTCCACTTTTCCTTCTGTACCCCTCGCTGCCCCATTTTGAATTGTGCCCGTATTTGTGTCCGCTTTCTCTCCCCTTTTCCTTCTGTACCCCTCGCTGCCCCATTTTGAATTGTGCCCGTATTTGTGTCCGCTTTCTCTCCCTTTTCCTTCTGTACCCCTCGCTGCCCCATTTTGAATTGTGCCCGTATTTGTGTCCGCTTTCTCTCCACTTTTCCTTCTGTACCCCTCGCTGCCCCATTTTGAATTGTGCCCGTATTTGTGTCCGCCTTCTCTCCCCTTTTCCTTCTGTACCCCTCGCTGCCCCATTTTGAATTGTGCCCGTATTTGTGTCCGCCTTCTCTCCCCTTTTCCTTCTGTACCCCTCGCTGCCTCTCGCCATTCCCACCGCTGCGTCCCCTGCGGCCCCGCCCCCCTGACTGCCCATTCGCTGCCCCTGCCTCCCGCCTCCCAGCTGCTCCTCCCTCCCACCTCCCCATAAATGGCGGCCGCTGCGCGGTGAGGTGAGCGACCCTTGACCTTGCCAGGTAGGTCGCTCCCCCACCACACAGATCCGCCTGTGCTGGCCGCCCGCTGCTGCTGCTGGTAAGATCGCCCTTCCGTTTGTGGCCTCGGTGCCCGTATTGCTTGCTTGTCTCCCCTTTTCCCTTTTGTGCCCCCGCTGCCCCCATTTGAACTGTGCCCGTATTTGTGTCCGCTTTCTCTCCCCTTTTCCTTCTGTACCCCTCGCTGCCCCATTTTGAATTGTGCCCGTATTTGTGTCCGCTTTCTCTCCACTTTTCCTTCTGTACCCCTCGCTGCCCCATTTTGAATTGTGCCCGTATTTGTGTCCGCTTTCTCTCCCTTTTCCTTCTGTACCCCTCGCTGCCCCATTTTGAATTGTGCCCGTATTTGTGTCCGCTTTCTCTCCCCTTTTCCTTCTGTACCCCTCGCTGCCCCATTTTGAATTGTGCCCGTATTTGTGTCCGCTTTCTCTCCACTTTTCCTTCTGTACCCCTCGCTGCCCCATTTTGAATTGTGCCCGTATTTGTGTCCGCCTTCTCTCCCTTTTCCTTCTGTACCCCTCGCTGCCCCATTTTGAATTGTGCCCGTATTTGTGTCCGCTTTCTCTCCCCTTTTCCTTCTGTACCCCTCGCTGCCCCATTTTGAATTGTGCCCGTATTTGTGTCCGCCTTCTCTCCCCTTTTCCTTCTGTACCCCCGCTGCCCCATTTTGAATTGTGCCCGTATTTGTGTCCGCTTTCTCTCCCCTTTTCCTTCTGTACCCCTCGCTGCCCCATTTTGAATTGTGCCCGTATTTGTGTCCGCTTTCTCTCCCTTTTCCTTCTGTACCCCTCGCTGCCCCATTTTGAATTGTGCCCGTATTTGTGTCCGCTTTCTCTCCACTTTTCCTTCTGTACCCCTCGCTGCCTCTCGCCATTCCCGCCGCTGCGTCCCTGCGGCCCCGCCCCCTGACTGCCCATTTGCTGCCCCTGCCTCCCGCCTCCCAGCTGCTCCTCCCTCCCACCTCCCCATAAATGGCGGCCGCTGTGCGGCCGCGCCGCTGGCGCGCCTAAGGCAAGCCCGTCTGCGCCCGTCCGCGCCTGGACCGCGCCCAGTGCCAAACCCCCTGGCCCCCGCAGCAGCCAACCCACCCACCGGACTTACGACACCGCCACCCTCAACGCACTCAACACCGGCCGCATCCCCGGCTGCCACCGTGCCACCCCAGGACGCACCCACGGACCCTTCGCCTGCCAATCCTGCAAGTTCTCCTGCCTCCGGACCTGCACCACACCCGCCAAGCCGAGCACCAGCAGCAACCACCTGAAGTGCTTCCTGCTCAACACCCGCTCCGTCCACAGACACGCCGTGGAACTTTGGAACCTGCTCGACTCCACATCACCAGACGTCGCTTTCCTCACGGAAACATGGATGAACGCCTCCTCAGCGCCCGACATCGCCATCGCCATCCCGGACGGATACAAGATCACCCGAAGGGACCGCGCAAACCAGACAGGAGGAGGCATCGCCATCGTCCACAAGAACACCATCCGCATCACGACCAACTCCGACGACACCTTCACAGCCGGCGAACACCTGCACTTCCAGATACACACCGACCCCAAAACCACCCTCAGAGGCACCCTCATCTACAGACCCCCAGGACCACGCACACAATTCAGCGAAGACATCGCCGACCTCATCAGCCCGCATGCCCTCCCCTCGGCTGACTACATCCTCCTTGGGGACCTCAACTTCCACCTAGAGAACAACAACTATCGCAACACCACCACCCTGCTGGACAACCTCGCCAACCTCGGACTCAAGCAACTGGTGACCACCCCCACACACCTCGCCGGCCACACGCTTGACCCCGTCTTCTCCTCCAGCAAGGACATCTCCTTCAGCCACACCACCGGACTCCACTGGACAGACCACAGCTGCGTCCACTTCAGCTTCAGCAGGATCACCACGCACCACCACCCGCAACAGTTTCCGCGCAGAAGCTGGAACAAGATCACCACCGACCAACTCACCACATCCCTGAGCCAGAACCCTCCCGCCAGCTCAACGAACCCCAACCAAGCCGCCAGCAACCTCACAAGATGGATCACCAACTGCGCAGACGACATCGCCCCATTGAAGACCCCCAGTCAGACCCGGCAACAAGAAAGCATCCTGGTTCACCGACGAACTCAAGATATCCAAGAAGAACTGCCGGGCCCTCGAGAAAGCATGGCGCAGAGACCCGACTGCAGACAACATGACCACCTTCAAGCACGCCACCCGAAAACACCACCAGCTGATCCACACCACCAAGAAAACCGCATTCAAGGAACGACTGGACAACAACGCCCACAACAGCAAGGAACTCTTCATCATCGTCAAAGAACTCTCGAACCCCAGCGCCGGAAACAACGACATCACTCCCTCGCAAGACCTCTGCAACTCGCTCGCCTCGTTCTTCCACAGCAAGATCGCAGACATACACTACAGTTTCAGCACACAGCAGACGTACCCTACGACCGTTCCAACGCCCCCACCTCCACCCTCCGAGCCTGGACCCCTATCAACACCGAAGACACTATCCGCACGATGAACTCCATCCACTCCGGATCACCAACCGACCCCTGCCCTCACCACGTCTTCAACAAGGCCGACGCCGTCATCGCACCCCACCTCCGGGACATCATCAACACCTCCTTCGTCACCGCCACCTTCCCAGAGAGCTGGAAGCACGCCGAACTCAGCGCCCTACTGAAGAAACCGTCAGCAGACCCCACCCACCTCAAAAACTACCGCCCCATCTCGCTCCTTCCTTTTCCTGCCAAAGTCATCGAGAAGACCGTCAACAGACAACTGGCCGCCTTCCTCGAGACGAATGGATCCCTCGACCACTCGCAGTCCGGCTTCCGGGCCAACCACAGCACCGAGACCGCCCTCATCGCAGCTACCGACGACATCCGAGCCCTGCTCGACAACGGGAAACAGCGGCCCTCATCCTCCTGGACCTCGCCGCAGCGTTCGACACAGTCTGCCACCGCACCCTAGTGCAATGCCTGAACAACGGCGGAATCCAAGAGAAGGCACTGGAGTGGATCATCTCCTTCCTCGCCGGAAGAACCCAGAGAGTCCGCCTCCCCCGTTCAGTTCCGAGGCCACCGAAGTCATCTGCGGCGTACCACAAGGATCATCACTCAGCCCCACCCTCTTCAACGTCTACATGAGCCCCCTCGCAGCCATCGCACGCCAACACAACCTCAACATCATCTCCTACGCCGACGACACCCAGCTGATCCTCTCCGTCACCAACGACCCCACAACCGCCAGAACCAACCTACATGAAGGGATGAAGGACGTAGCCGAGTGGATGAGGAACAGCCGCCTGAAACTGAACTCAGATAAAACGGAAGTCCTCATCCTAGGATCATCACCCTCCGCCTGGGACGACTCCTGGTGGCCCCCTGCCCTGGGCAACGCACCCAAACCAACGGACCACGCACGCAACCTGGGCTTCATCCTGGACTCCTCCCTCTCAATGACCCGACAAATCAACGCCGTCTCCTCGTCTTGCTTCAACATCCTACGCATGCTGCGCAAGATCTTCCGGTGGATCCCCACCGAAACCAGGAAGACGGTCACCCAGGCCCTCGTCACCAGCCGACTGGACTACGGCAACTCCCTCTTCGCCGGAACCACAGCCAAACTTCAAAAAAGACTCCAACGCATCCAGAACGCCTCAGCTCGACTCATCCTGGACATCCCCCGACACAGCCACATCGCCGGACACCTGAGAGACCTGCACTGGCTCCCCATCAGCAAGAGAATCACGTTCCGACTCCTCACCCACGCACACAAAGCTCTCCACAACCAAGGCCCCAGATACCTCAACGACCGTCTGACCTTCTACACTCCCACCCGCCAGCTACGATCGACCAACCACGCCCTCGCCGCCGTCCCCCGCATCCGAAGAGCCACAACGGGAGGAAGATCCTTCTCCTACCTGGCTGCCAAGACGTGGAACTCCCTACCCATCCACCTCCGCCTTACCCAAGACCACCTCTCCTTCAGGAAGCAACTCAAGACCTGGCTGTTCGAACAGTAGCGGACCCCCCTCCCCCAAGCGCCTTGAGACCCTCCGGGTGAGTAGCGCGCTGTACAAATGCTTGATTGATTGATAAGCAGCCAAGGAGGGAGAGATGCGTGGGTATTCTTATTAAAGCAATGTCCACAATGTTTCTGGTTATTGAGAGAAAGCAGTGGGGTCAAATGCTGGAGAATGTGAGAAAATGCTCCTTTTTACATGGCCAACCCCGTTATTTTGTTGAGGTTTCTTATGGGTTTTTAGACTCTGCACACTGGGGGGCACTGCTGTCCAGTGCCCAGTGTATGTGCTCTGACCCCTAAATCTCAGGTTTGGGACAAGTTAGAAAAACAGTTTGACCACTATTCTGTATTTCATTTTGCCTTTTCCCCGCCTGAAGCTCCTGGAGGCTAATTTGCATTAGCCTGCCAGCAGCACCCTGTGAGTGCTCGACCATAATGAGGTGTGAAAACTGCCCCAACAGCAGGACAATGGCGTAAACCTGGTGACAATGTGAGCTGGGTGTGCGGCAGGAGATCCATATCAGCTCTGGAAGGACAGCTGGGCAGGTTCCAGGAAAATCATTACTTAGAAAGGGACAGATTTATAGTTTAGTGTAAGGGGAGACCTGACAAATGGGAAGCCTTTGTTCTTTAGACACAGGGTAGCCAATTGGGCACCATCCTAATGGTAGGGGGAGCTGATCCCAAAACCAGTTTGGGATAGCTTAGGTGGAGGTGACTACACATTTCCCTAAATATACCCCTGTCAGGCACACAAGCTCCGTCCAAGGGTAGGAGCATATGACATTTGATTCCCTATAGAATAGTGCATTCTGGGCCAGTTTGCAGTAAAAGAAATATGGTTTGCAGCAAATGTGAACAGGGTTGGTACTGGGATCTTTTTCTCCATTGATTAGGGAGTGTCCAGAAGCCATCCCCACCCACTGGCTTGTGAAACCTACAAAGCTGACACCTCACCCACAGCTCCTCAGAACACTTTTTGGGCCTGTGGAAGAACAGAAGAAGGACTGCGCCTGCTGTTTGAGATCTGTGAGGAGATCTAAAGGGCTGGGCAAGCTGTTACTTTTATCCAGGGCAAAGAAGTGGACTCTACAGATCAGTTTGCAAACCTTCTGTGTAGCTACAGGCACACAACATTCTGCAAGAGGTCTTTTCCTGAAGTGATCAGTTGTAACTTGAAGAGGACTGGACCCTGCTGGTGGCCTCTGCTGGAGTGAGTCTTGACTCTAAGTGCTGCCCTTGAGGTCCTGGGAGCCTTAGTGGTGTCCAAAATGACCTATTCTTAAATCTCTGAAACATTTGGACTTTGAAAATTTGGGACTTCCAGACCTCCGAAAGGACTGGGACCAAGTACACAAATCAATCCGCAAAAGGCATAACCTCACTGTGCAAGTTGGTCCCACTTGGAATTTTTTGCTGCTCTAACAACCTGTTCAGCAGACCCTCATAGCAAGCCTATCTGACTTCAGTGCAACCTTTCTGGATACAGCCTGCAGCCCTGTCTTGCTGGAGGATTCTGAGCTCCAAAAAAGAGAGTAAGTTCAATTGAAGAAATCATGAACGAGTGAGGGCACAAAAAGTATCTGACCGACAAGTGGGCTTCCCTGTGGGCGAAATTTGAACGTTTACCCCTCTGCACTTTACCAAAACCAACAGCTTCAGAGGGACCTTGTCCATTGGTTTTTTGGCTTCGAAACAACTTCCTTGGATATAGTCTGCACACTTGCCCCACTGAAAGATTTTGACTTCCATTTCGGAGCCTAAGTCCTAAAGTAAAATCTTTGCATATCCGATCCGCACTTTATTGCAGACAGCCTGAAATTGTGCCTAGGTCCCAGTCACCCATGAACAGTGATTACTGATTAGCGCTTTACTTTTCCTTTGTGCCTTTTCTCCTAACTCTTTAAAGATTAATATCTCTGGTTCCCCTTATTGGATTTTTATTGTTTTGGTTTCATTTTGTTCATTGCATTTTTCTCTATTTTGATAAATTGGAGCAAGATTTTTATTGTGTTCTGTTTTTTAGTATTTAGCTGTTTTGGTACTTCAAGATGCTTTACACATTTCCCATAGCTGCTCGGGGTTGAGCTCAGGTTTAAATTATTGAAACATTTGCCTCGATCTAACAGGTTAGTGATTTATTTGTGGAGGACTACCATCCACCCAAATTAATAATTCACTTTCTTACAGAGAAGAAATGCAGAAAAGGGCAGGGTCTGTGTTTATTGTGTGATTGCAATATATTTATATACAACTGGTATCCAGGTATTTAGGTCCCTAAGGTACTTGGTAGTGAGCAAGTGGGAAAGAAGAAGTGGAACAGAGAAAGGATAGACTATGGATGGGAGAAAAGTAAAGGAAGTGATCATAAGAAAGTGAGATGAAAATGGAAGACAGAGAGGGCAGAGAATGAGAGAGACAGGGGAAGGAGAAGAGACTGATAAAGACACCGGACAAAGGAAAAGGGTAGGATGGCAGGGGAGATTGGAGGTGGAGGGAAAAGTGAAGTAGTAGGAGAAACGTCAAGAGTATTGAAGAGTGGGATGAGATTATGGGGTAGAGAGGAAGTTAGGAGCGTAGGATGGGGTAAAGGTGGGCTGTTCATTCTCACTCAATAGGGCTAAAGGGGGTAGCTTGCTATTTTCCATCTACAGGGTCTGTCAGGGGAAGGGGGGTCGGGGTGTGTTGATCACCTAGTTGCCATACTGTCTTGCTAGATATTTGTTGGAGGCATTTAGCCCCTAACAGAGATAGTAGTGTATGTTAAGAAATCGAAGAATTAATCCTTTCGTTTTTGAATGTTGTGGAAGGCTGCTCCTGGTAGGGCTCTACGCTGTAACATCTGATTTTAAATAAACTTACATGGAAACTACTTGGACCAGATCTACTTTTATTCACTACATTTTGGCAACGATTTTGAAAAGAACCTGCGTATTACACCTGGATGATGGAACCTTTGACATTTGGAAACATTTTCTACAGAAATTTGAAACCGGAAGAAACTTCAAGGTAAAGGAGCTTCTTTTGAAATTAACAGCTGCGTATTTAAAGCAAACTGGCATCCCTGAGCCCCACCAGTGACCTTGACATCGGTCGCCCCCAACCCAAGTGTGCCAGTTCTTCCTGTATCTGCTTCAGTGTACTACAGCGTTGCTGTATCTACTTCAACTGTACTGGAGCTGCACTGCCTATGTTCATCTTTTGCCTGTCTTCTGCAATCGTGGACACCAATGGCATTGAGGGAGAGGTTTCCCCTCTGTTTGCGTGGGGAAGAGCGTCTGGGGGAAGTGCAACGTTAAGAGCTCGCCGTGTTGTGAAGGGTGTTTACTCAACAGAGTCCATATTTGACACACCCTCGTGTGAGAGAAGCCCTGCTATCCCTGTTTGTGGGCTGTGTTCTTCCTTCCTCCCTGTCAAGAGGAGGAGCAGCGATGGATCAGGGCTCTTGTGTCCCCAGAGTCCGTGTTGTTCCCAGAGCCCGTGTTGTCCCCAGAGCCCGTGTTTGGAACGACCCCGTCTTGGTTTCAGAAGATGTGTTAAGGAGGGCGAGGATTGTGAGGAGTCCCCAGAGTCTGCCTCTTGAAAGAGGTCTTCGTGGTGTGCTGCAGTTTGGAAGAGGTCTCCCCTCGGTCTGTGTGGAGGGGAGTGACTCAGGAAGAGCCGTTTAGGAGTTTCCACAAGCAGAGGAGTTTTTCTTCCCCTTCGTTTTTTTTATTTTTTTTCAATCTTTCAAAAGTAACCTGGCAACCGTCACCTACCTTAAACTGCTGTTTGTTCTTTCCAGCGCGAGCCTGCCTCCAGCTCGTGCAGCGCCATGCAGTTGTCTCCAGTGAGATCCCCTGTGACGTCCCTGGTGGTACGCAGCTTCCTAGCTGCTGTGGGACGCTATGCTGCTTTGTGGTGCCGTGAGCCACCCGGCTCAGCGTCACAAACGTGCCGCCATCTTGTGTTAGGTACCACCGGAGCGCAAGAAGGTCGAAGTGTTCTGTGGTATCCTGCAGTGCAGTTCTTTATTGCCAACCAAGTTGTTTTCTTTAAATAAAGTTCACTGTCTTCAAGACGTGACCGGGGACGTCATTGGATCCAGCGGACTGGGAATCTGTGCCTTCTTTGTGAGTTTGCTGAATTTTTGGTTTTTTGCACTGGTATGCCACAGGTACTCTTTTCACTTTTATTGGTGGCATCGGGTGCATGTCTGTTTCGGGGCGCTTCAGGACAGTAGAGACATGTCCTTGAATTCCACCGGGATGTGCCTGCTTCTTGTCACCAGCTCTTCTTTTGAAGGAGAAAGGGCTTCAGTTCAATGAGCTTTGTTGTCAGCCTTGTGTATGTTTGGGCAATTTATCTTCATGGTTGTTGGGACAAGCGGTGTTGTTCTCCATTATTGAGTTTACAGTCCCTATGATGTTGTTTTATCTTTGACAGCCCTATGGTTTTCAGTCATCTGGTTATTGTTTTTTTCTGACATGTTTCTATCCTATGTTTGACTGGTTGCCACGTATTTCTTGCTTTCATTGTGTGTAGTATCATTTATACTGTGTGCTTTTACTGGTTACACGGTGGAAGAGTGCTGCGCTGTTAATTGTTGCGTGTGTTTTTATGCTTAGTGTTGAGCTTCATATTCTTTACTACAGTATTAAGTGAAGAGTTTTACACTTTCTTTTCTTCTGTGTGGACTGTTTTTCCACACAAACCACCCTACTTCGGGTTTGGGTGAGGGGCTGACGTGAAGTCTGATTTTCAAGAGTGTGAGTTTTTCATATTGCTTGTTTTTCCTTACTGCTTTATTGGGTGAAGTGTTGGACGCTTTCATATGTTCCGTGTGGAGTGTTTTTTCACACGTTCCACCCTAACTTCGGGTTTGGGGTGAAGGGCTATGTTAAAGCCAGATTAGCTATGAGTGTGCGTTTTTGCTAGTGTGTGCTGTTTTCTTTCACTACTTATTTGGGGGTTGCGTTATGCTTGTGATCGATGTTCATATGTTTTCTACGAGGATGGTTGTGGAACTTGGTTGTTCCTTTCTCGGTTCGTGTGGATGGTTGTTCCACACTTTCCACCCGTGCTTCTGCTTGGGTGAAGGGTTAAGTTCAAGCTGGATTTTTCTAGAATGAGTGTTTTCCCCTAAGGATTGCTGTTTCTTCTACGATTAGGTTGAGTTGTGCACTTGTTCCTGTTCCGTGTGAAGCCCCTTCCACACGTACCACTACGGGTAAGGGTGGAGGGCAATTTTTCATGCTGTTAGTTCTCTGTGGAATGACCTTCCACAGCTTCGGAGTTCTTATTAGGATGGTTTCCTACCACGCCTTTCAGTCTGTACTCTTTCTACCTTATTCTTGTTGGCCTGGCCAGCCAGCTTGTTTTGGTATTGGGGTTTAGTTTGTGCTTTGTGGTGTGGTAGTGTGTGTTTTCTTGGTTTGGTTTAAAGGGAGCGTGTGATTTGTTATTTTGCATGGTGGAAAGGGAGAAGTGGTGAGTGTATAATTGCTGGATTGCGTGGTGTGTTTACTTCTTCCAAAAATGTATTCATTGTTATCTTTCATACATGTATTTTTCTCTATCGTACATGCATGACTTTGCATTTGTTCTTATGCCCCTGTGTTGCATGTAATAATTATATTGTCATCTTTTGCATGCATCATTTATATTGCGATTCTTTTGGAGTTTCATTGTCATTTGTATAAAGAAAGGGAGATGTGTTATACCTGCTGCTCAGCCAGTGTGACTGTGGTGACAGAATGTTGGTGAGTGGAATGTTGGTGAGTGTGTGAGTCTGTTGGTGGATGGGCTGAGCAGCAGGAAGGCTGCTCCTGGTGGGGCTCTACGCTGTAACATCTGATTTTAAATAAACTTACATGGAAACTACTTGGACCAGATCTACTTTTATTCACTACAACAGCCTAATTAGAACACATGTAATAAGCTTCTTGTGTTATTTTAAATGTGTTTTTCTCCACTTCTATCCTTCTTATCAAGGGGAGACTGCACAAATTAATTGAAAGATTGCTCATTTGAAGCTGGATGTTATAAGCTAGTACAAAGCAAGGAGTATAACATGATTTTGAATTGTGCACAAAGGTGGTACATGGAGTGCATCTATAATGCAAGAGAATACTATGTTTGAAGAACAAATCTTGAATATTTAAAGTCCTGTTTGACATATTATTCTCTTTACCCATAACCTCATTAAGACTGCTACTGATCTAGTTTCTGGCAGTCTTACGTTTCTGCGCAAGGAACCTGGTGTTTTTCTGCCTTCTTTCTTTGAAGCACTGCAGCTACGGTAAACTGGAATTCTGAAACACTGGTAGCAATCCATTAGCTCCACCAAGAGTTCTAGCACCGTCCCCGCTTCTTCAGTGCTACTGACTGCACACAAGTTCACTGAGTATCATCACATGGTTGTAAACAGATGTACAGAAATTCTTAACTATATCACACCGTCAATGTGCATATTGCGGATCTGCGAAGCCTGATGGCTCACAATTTTGTATAATATACATAGCTACCTGTAGTTTTAAAACAAGCATTGGCAAAGCCAATCGGTATATGTTTAATGGGCTAATGCATACAAGACAAGTGTGCGCAAGTGTACATGTGTGCATGTGTGAGGAATGAAGAGCAGACAGAGAGAGATTCAAAGAGATATAAAACAGTCTCTCATGCATTACAATGCATGCACTCTATTGGAGAAAGACGAAAGAACATACTCAACCAAAAGCATTAAATGGGAGAGGAATACTTACCTGGGCTAAGACAAGAGGTGATTGGCAAAGTCTTAAGTCAATGGCTGAAAGAAGTTGAGTAAAATATCCAGCCATTGAATAAATGGATCCAAAGCCCAAAATATGCACATTGGAAACAACAGATCTGTTTTGACAGTTGCACTGCCAAACACAGACCTACAAATGAGGGGCGTCAGAGATACCCAGCTAGCCGAGCCCTCCTGCACCAAGTATTGATGACTTAGCCTACCCACACTCTGACCATCATCACTGTCAACACACTTTATTGCACCTCCCCCACAATGTCCATGCTGCCCTGCTTGACACCTACCAGTGTAGGGCCAAGCCTGCTCAACTGCTGGTAGGGCTGTTTTTAACTATCCATTACATGGATGTAGGAAAATTATAAAACTCTGCCTCCTATCTGTATGCCAGAATTTCTCGATTCGCATGTGTCATCAAAAGTTCACACACCACCTATGCAAAATACATGAACTGAGGACTTCATTATACCCCATTGCCGCGCCAACTTCCAGGGCTCAGCACGACTCTGGTATCCAAGAGGTCATGTCTTCTTTGCTTCATGAAAACATTGATTCATTGGTAAGTGTTCTCTTATTACTCAACGTATACATTTCACATTGCTTCAAAGCTAAATAATATTTAACCAAAAGCCATGTGTATATGTACGATGTGTATGCACACTGGGACGAGATTTGAAATTAAAATTAACATTCTTGAACAACTCTTAGAGGCTTCAACAGTGACTTTGTTGAGTTAAGAATTAGGATTGAATGGATGATACTTGACCAGTACTCCAGTTATGCTCACAACAGTGGCATATTTTCCTTCCTATCAGCGATGATGCATATACTTAGAATCCATAGATGATGACTGTAACGTCATACCCACGTAAAGCAGCTGGATCATGATGCAACACTTCACATCTATGTACAAGAAACATGATAAAACATACATTTGGCGTTCTAGATTCAGATTTCTTCGCGGTTTGGGTGGAGATCTTCTTTGTGCTCGAGAGTCATTTTGTGATGCCCTTCTGTATCTTGCCAGGAAGCAGGAAAACACTCTCATACTCGAACTTCCTGAAATACCTGTACACCACAAAGTTGCTTATGTCAACAATTTGATCATAATAGAGGAACTGGGAAGGGCGTGAGCCTGTGCATTATTATTTTACTTGGTACAAAACATATCACAAAGCTCAATAGTAGTTACATTGTATTGTATCTTATCAGAAACATTTGCTATAACTATTTGAATTGTATTATATAATACTGAATACTATACATTGATTTCGAATGACTAAGCAGTTTTATTTTTGTATATTGGTTTTTACTTGATGCAAGTTTTATAAGTTGATTTTAGCTAAAAAATAAACAATATTGATAATGATGATGACCCTAGTAGTCATTCAGTCTGTTTCTTTCAAAACTAATTTTTTATGCTAATGCGGAGGTGGAAGTCGTGTCTAGATTATGACTCAATTGTCATGCATGTTATAAGCTTTTAAGTTTTTAAAGAATCTTTTAAGGCTAGGTGAAGAAGTAAGTATGTGAAAGTATTACGCACAACAAGACAAGTACACATACATAGGTAGAAACTCTTAAAGCACAGCATAGTCAAGAAGTTACACAATTAAAAAACATACAGAACACCATGTGGTGATGTTCTTTTATGAGGTGCACAGAACTGTGGTTTGCCAGTTTTATGCATAAAAGCATCTAACTTATAGAATCAATAAATAGTATGAACAAAGACTGGAAGACAGCTTTTTGTATGCTAGTGGAGGCATATCCTAAACATACATTTTGTACAATTTTAAAACAGTGTTATAAGCATATACAAAATGCAATGATGTGCAATATGGATTACACAATTACTATTGTACTGAAAACTGTATTAAACAATATCTATAAAGGAACTTGGAAGCCCAAATACGGAACCAAACAGTACTATTTAAAAGCACTTGGGTACTGTTTTTGCAATGCAAATGTATGTTATGTATCATTGTAGGAACACAAATAAGGAACATATCACAACTTTAGTTGAATTGTGTAGTCTTCTTGAGCAGGGGCGACCACCTCTTCGGGCATTATGTCACTGAAGTATAACGGGTGGGGGGGACACAGGAGGAAGGTGCTGGATCCCCTTCATTGGGATGGAACTGTGCAGGTTGGGAAGAAGGTAATCCTTCCCCTGAAATACAGGGATCAACAGGTGATACATTTTTAAATTATAATGTAAACTAGAGCTTGCAAACAGTAAGAATTGTTCACCATTAAATCTTTCAGTGTATCATTTATGGTTAACTCTTTTTGAAGTGTAACATTACTATTAACGCACATGTTCGTGCATTCCATCAAACTGTTGATGATGTTCATACTTTTGTTAGTTCCCATGGTAATATAATATATTGACGTCTGATGTCATGAGGTCTTCTCCTTACTTTTCTGTTGTGCCGCTGAACCAAATGATTCATCGACTCTGTAACTAAATATTTTCTCAATTATATTCAGTAAGCTCATTCCATTTCCTATCTGACCCTACCGCACCAATTCCACCACCTTCACATACGACTACACTGCTCATTCCACTATCTATCGTCATCCTCCAAATCTCTTCATCTCATATTCTGCAGTTTTCTGTCCACCGAGTCTCGGTTTCACGTTTCTAACTCCACTGTGTCCCACACAATACCAACTATTTTCCTCCTTGATAAATGACTTCCAGCTCTAGCTCATATTTATAGAACAAACTGCATGTTGTCATTCCTCCATAAGGTGCATCAACAGTCGTCTCTTGTTTTCCATGCCTTACATGCTTATTGCTGCTTGATGTTTTCCCCATCTGCTTGGTTCCATCTAAAACGTGCCTTGACGCGCATGCCATTGCAAGTCAGTTTGTGCTTCAGTATGTTCTGCAGGACCTTCTTCAGAATGATGACTAATGAAAGAACAAATTGGAATTCCGAAAAGGACCACTATCAACTACCTGTACAATACAGGGCGAACTCCATATTAAGACGTGCAAGTTGTTACACCCCCCTTAGCTGGTGCTATCAGAAATGTAATTGAAGGTATCCGCTCCTGGCTAAAGGGGTACCTCCAGACCCGGAGTGTTCATTGTTTCCAAAGCTTGGAATTCCACAATAGTGATCTCCATCACCATCAGAGACACGCTTCTGGTGTCATTCATGTGCTCCTTGGCTTCACCACACGTTGCATTTTCTTTTTTTGCAACGCCATACCACGGTTTCATAATATCCTTTAGAGATCAATAGATGTTGGACGCAGCATTCAACTTCTGCCATGCTCTCACCCATGTAACATTTTATAGCCGCCGAGATGTGCCATAGGAATGAACACCAAAATAGACATTCAACTGTGGCATCACTTAGTCCACAATCATTCCAAAGCCTCTTCTGAAAATTTTACTTTCCTTTTTCAATAGCGCCTTCTTTGGCCATGCCCAATGCAACACACTGATTAACTACTCCACTCTGAGGGTGAGGATACGCCTCACTGTCCAGCTGCAGCGCTGTTATCTGACAAGAGTAAAATAATGTGTTGCTGAGAAGAATGGTTTTGATAGTGCCTGTATAGCTTCTATTTAATTTGCTTTTTCTACTTTTTTTATTTGCAACCAAACCCTTTTTGACTCTGGTCATCACTTTACTTTCATCAGACGTCTACTCTACAACAGTGCTTACAACGCTTACAAAGGGAGTGTTGTGGCACAGTGGCCAGAGCGGCTGACTTAGGAGCGCAGAGTTTACAGTTCGATCCTTGGCGGCAGCTCAGCTCAGCATCATGTGACTCTGGGCAATAGCTCACTTAATCTCCCCGACGGCCCCCAGCGCACTGAAACTCTTAAGGGGGTGATATGTTCGCACTTTACAAATAGGAATTATTGTTTTATTAATATGCCTGCTGCTAGGCCACCAGCCTTTACAGCTGCCTAATTTCTCCTTTTCCCAATACCTCCTTTCTTTTTTCTCCATCACTCCTCCAAATTCTTCAACTTTGTCTTTTCTCTGCTCGTCTTCTTTTGCACTTTTCTGTTCCCCTTTTCTCTTGCTCTCTACCATAAACTTTTTTTATTAGGCACTCTAAGTCTTGATATTAGCAGAATTGCTTTTCACATTTCCAGTCCTTCTGCTCATGTGCATGTATGCAGAAATTCAAATACCGAATTTGGAGGAAATTGAAATAAGAGGAATTAGAACTCAAATACAGCACTGTATTAAGAAATTTTTGCTTAATGCCCAAAACTAGTATATTACAAATAAATAGTAAATGCTTCCTTCGGTTGCCACTCATTTCTTACTTATAATCCGCAGCACCCTTATAAAATAACAATCACTTCACTGGATCCTTCATAATCGTCAACTTAAAACTGCAAGTCATACAATAGTAAACATTTGGGAAACTCTTGCTCAAAAAATTACGTAAAAATACCAAAACGACAAAATCAAACTCGACCACCTCAATAGTGAGAGGCCAATAGTTTTTAAAGAAAGTTCTTTAAATGCATTTTCGTAAACATGACCAAGAGCTCCTGCTATGGACCTACAACCTAGAATGCTTCAGTTGATTGTTAAAGCAGTAGGTTGGGGGGTTGGGGAGGCTTCTTGGTTTGTTTGTGGCTTCAACTTCCGAGTGGGGGTGCTGCCACCATTGTTATGTCACTGAAGTTATACGGAGTGTGATAAACCAAATCCATCAGACAAAGAACCAATATAACAAACAAACCATGCTTATTCAGCAGGACAGTGGTAAGGGAGTGATTAATTTTCGAGCACACTGTCCCAAATATATGACTAAAGCATGATGTGGTAGGGTACTGCCATTAACAAAGAGTGCATTTTGCATTTAAATGGACTCTTGAAAATAGCTGCTAAATTTGCATTAGACATAAAGGGGCATATCATCAAGGCCATGCGATAATTATCGCTCAGCGCTCGTAGCGCGAGGATAATTATCGCCGGCCAACTCTGAATTTTATCGCGGAGATAGCGTGCTATCAGCAACGCTTATCTCCAAAGCGATACAATTCAGAGCGCAAGCTGCCAATTGTGCGATTATCGCTGGAAATACAGCGATAATCGCACAAGGTTTGGCGATAGCTTGCTGATAGGGCAAGACATACTTAGCCATGATATCCACCTTACATAGGATATCATGGCTAAGTCAGTCTTGAAGCAGGCGTAAGGAAAGTAGCGATAACAGAGGCTATCGCTACTTTGCTTGTCGCTCTGCAGGTTAGCGTGCCCGTTGATAATCGGAGAAATGTCGCTTAGCGACATTTCTCCAGTTATGTCAGGGTAGGAACGCCCACTTTGCATCTCATTAGAGATGCAAAGATGGGCGTTGGGGGAAAGGGCGATAATGCAAGGATTCACGCGATAGCGTGACCTTGCTGATTAGGCGATAAAATTATCGCCGCTTTTCGTCCGAAAACGGACGCTAAAGCAGCGATAATTTTATCGCGGGGCCTTGTAGATATGCCCCATAATTTTACTACTAAACCTATTTGGAGCACAAACAATAAAGTGTGGCAATCCGGTTTCTGTGTATATTTATCATTTGCACAGCATACACATAAAGTGTCTTAGTTTGTTTTGATCGTATTAAAATCTTTGTTTCCATCACACTGCACAATTACAAAAAAACAGCGTCTCATTTGTACTATCCTTAATACGGATGCACTTTGAAATATGTGTATAGTTAATTTACAAGCATTTACATTTTGCTGCGGATTAGAAAGCCGTTGACATCCTACAGCCTTTCCTTTCACTCACCCTGTACCCCAGCAAGATTGTGACTTGGATTGCGTTACAAATGGACCTAACATTGCAGTCAAAGGAAAGGTAAACACCAGTCTCCCTGTTTAAAAAATAAGCAGCAAAATTTGTTAGAGACCATTGCCTGACATTGGACCTTCTTCTTTGAACCCCAGCAAATGTGAAAAGTAAAAACGAAAAGTAAAGGCCTTTTTATTGCCCATTCTCCTTCTGAGGGCTGCCATTGTTACTTTGTGTGGGAGCTGCAGCACCTCTCACACCCCTTTTCCAGCACCCTTGCCTCCAGAAGCCATGGGAGGTCAATCACTCCACCATGCACTCCACCAACAGTCCCTATGTAGGTAGGAGGCTTTCTGTTTTTAGCTTTCTCCTGCCTAAAACTTCCTTCAGTCTAATGCAAGTTAATGATTAAATTAACTTCCTTCATTTGTTTCCTCCAAATCTCTCTCCCAGGCGTTCCCTAATGTTAGTAGGCATGCTCTACTATGTCATATAAATACATAAACGCCAAGAGACCGATTCAGGCCGTAGACTCCATATTTTTAACGTAAAAAATGGCTTTATTTTAGCTGAATCACGAATACAATTGCCTCTGCTTTAATATGTCAATGGGGAAAATGCATTCCACAGATTTTTTTCTTAGAATGTCCTACTCTCCTGTTCTAAAATGTTGGCATGTATGTAATATAATTTATAGTGCCCATTGGTGCCTGCATTCTCAGTCACTCTCCTCCTTGTAACTATATAATTTATGGCATTGCTCATTTGAGCCTATTTATCTAGCTAAACACCGCACAGAATACAGCTCCTTTACATTACTCAATCTTCTAATGATGAATAGATTATTTACTACATCAAAGCAAAAAATGTATTCCTTTTCGTGTGCGGGAAGCTATAATGATGTATGAAATCCCTGTTCGGGGCCTACTTTCCCTGGCGCCGTGATATTACCCTGCTTTCCAGATCACACATAAGAGCGCCTGCTGTTCTTTGAAGTCATTAAAGCGAGGGGAAAGGAGCCTGCAAGCAAAGGGAAAGCCCGTAACGAGTACGGAAGCCTGCGCGGGTCATTTCAGACCAGGGAAAAGCGGTCTAAGCATAGGCAGCTGGGCAGCCTCTTCAACGGCATTATGGCGATCGGATATAAATAGCTGCATGACAAATTGGTGTGGATGGAAAGGCGGTGCATCCTTATGCCACGGAGGATTATGAATATCCAGAGAAGCCTTTTGAAATGCCATATGCAGTTTAAAATGCGCAAAATCGCCTGCTTTACTACATTAGCAATCGTTTAACCTCATTACAGCAGAGGAATTTTCAGAGCTCCGTTGAAGACAATGAAGTGGCTCAGGGCCTGTAATGGCTGATATAACCCCCCCCCCCCGCCCTAATATTCCAATGCCTGTCTTTCTGTTTCTCCCTCTCTATTTTAGAACATTTTACCCTCAGTGGGTGGCATGTTCTAATAGCATTTTTTCCCCCATTTCTTTATTGGTTTTACAACATATGGAAAGGTCCCTGAGTTTGCCGCCCACTGACGGCGGGTGCCGGTAATAGCGGGGGAGGGGGGATGGGAGTCGACAGATGACAACGAGGGAAAATAAAATTTTTAAAAAAGAAAACTTACCTTGCGCTCGCCGCCGCCCCCAAAAAAGTGCAGCCTGGGTCGGACCCCCCTAGCTACGCCACTGCATATAACAAAGCCATCAGCCTATCCAGGACTCAGCCTATCACTAGGAACATACACAGTAAAGTCAGAGTAGCGCATATGTCTTGCATCTTCAGCCTGGTACTCAATATAGTTAGATTACAGAGCACCATTGCACAAACATAGATATCGTAGATGTAGTCGGACGGTCTTATAGAGGGTGTCCGAAGCGGAGGGACAGCCCACTCAACAGCTGCTAGCTTACTGTGTCAAACTCGACTATTGAAGGGCCGTTGTAGCTTCTGGCTGGGCACATAAAGGAAGCCACTATGGCAAGGAACTGGGCCAGGGCCAGACTGGCCGTAGAGGGCACTGGGCATTTCCCTGGTGGGCCGGTTTTGGGCCCCTGGGGGGCCTTTTTTGTTACCGGGGGCCGATATTGCCGGCCCCCGGTAACAAAATCGGCTGAAAACGGCCCTAGCAAACCGCTTGGCAGCAAGCCCCCCCACCCCCTGGGGCCAGCTGAGCATTTTGCCAGGGCCGGTTTCAGTTCCCAGTCCGGCCCTGAACTGGGCATGCATTGTGCGTTGGAGAACTGTATCCTAGATTGTGTATCCATAGATATTGTGAATGTTTCTAGGCTGTCAATTGCATTGCGACTGACTTTAGGGCCCATAATGGGACGCAATCTAGTTCTTACTGTCCCATTGCCAGTAGACTCTTAAGAGAACAATCGCAGATGACATACTGGGAGGAATTCATGGGGACGGTCAAGGAGGTCACATGTCCTCCTTAGCTTCCAGGTTCCTAATGTAGAGTCCCAAGTCATTACCCCGGCTCCGGCTCCACTACGTCTGCGGATCTCCGCAAGGGCATTTGATTCAGCCTTTACCCACTTTAACAAGATGTGGAGCCAACATTGCATGTCAGGGGCAGAGTGGGATTTCCAGGACATTGCAATCTTCCGCTTGAACAGTATAAATGCTAAGTTAATGAATCTATGTAGGGATTTATCCTCCTTAGTCCTAGGCCTAATGCTCAACAAACAAGAATCTGCAGTGGCGAAAACTACGCATTCAACCAATGCGGAGGTGGCCTCCGCAATCTTTGCAACCTCCCTCCAAGTACGGGACACTCACACACCATGTTATAATAGCATAATAGCCATTCTGCCTCTGGCTATAAAAGTTGTGAATAGCAGCACCCTTGCTTGTGACAGGCCCCCATCTGCAGGTTGAGCCTGTAACTCATGAAGAGGCCCTTTAACAACTGTTGCAGCCCTTGGCAGCAAGCTACAATACTACACTACGCATTTATTGACATCCAACAGTCCAGTGTGTGCTACCACATCAAGGAAGCTTAGAATTTAGGATTTGACTTTTATACCATTAAAGTTGCATTGTACAAATAAAGCAACTCTTTCAACTCATAAGGCCTAGGGAAAACTGCAGCAAGCGTTTCAGCGACTGAGTGAACATTTTACCCTCAGTGGGTGGAATGTACTAATAGCATAATAGCCATTCTGCCTCTGGCTATAAAAGTTGTGAAAGGCCCCTTTCCTTGTTATAGGCCCCCATCTGCAGCTTGGGCCTGTAACTCATGAAGAGGGCCTTTAACACCTGTTACAGCCCTTACCAGCATCTGCAATGCTACATTGTGCATGTATTCACTTCCAGTATTTCAGTGCGTGCTACCACACCAAGGAGGCTTAGAATTTAGGATTGGACTTTTATACCAATAAAGTTGCACTGCACAAAAAAAACGACTTTTCAACTTTTACGGCTAAGGGAAAATTGCAGTAAGCGTTCAGTGACTGGGCGTACTTGGGAATCTGTACCCAGGTTTTCTTAAGTGCACATTTTGTGAGACTCTCTACAAACCACCACCCGGAAGAAGTTTAATTTGCTTATTAGCTCTGGAGACCATAAGTCCATATCTCTGGGTCCAGGGATAGCCAGAGGTTACTCAGCAGTATCATCATGGTTATTGTGTTTTAAAATGACCCAGGGGTTTGCATAGTGTGGCACTTACACTTGATAATAAAGTTACTCCCTCACTACTAGTGACCCTTCAGCTGCAGCTTGGGCAAGCAGCCTTAGCTTACCGTGGGGGAAACGGTAAGTTACAGGATCACACTTGTTTTGTGCAGTACAAGTACTGTCTAGTCAAAGCTATTGTTTATTTTTTTTAAAAATGGTCTTTAATTACATATATGTAAGCCAGCTTGGTTAAAAATAGACACTAAACTGCAAACCAGGAAGCCCTTGTGCTTTCTGGGGCCATGCTCTCACCCAAAGCCTGCAACGCCTATAATGCTACTTAGAAAAACATTAGCACGAAGGTTACATTTCTACAAAGAAATGTTATGCTTTGTACTAAGCTTGATAAGAGCAATGTCCTTAGCAGCGCAGATGTCTGTAATTGGGCGACCCCCACCCCCCCCCCCGAGACTGCTATCAAACATGTCAATTAAAACACTGTCATTGGAGTTATGCTACTGCTCTTTTACATCTGTAGCTCAGGGTTAAAAGTGGAAAGCTAAGAGTCCAAGAGACAGTGCAGCAGTAATAGCTAATATGCCTAAGGACCACTGCTAAATTCCATCTCAGGCAGTACAGGTCCCTGCTTTCAAATTGAGCCCAGAACAGGGCCTTCTGCTCTGGATCTAGGCTTCTTTTGAGGCTCAGGAATAAATACTAACTTGAAATCCTGGTTCAGGTACGAAGCCTGCTCTCAGATAGTGTGGCGCGCCCCCTTCTGAAGTCCAGACAAATACAAGGTTCTGGTGCTGAACGCTGGTACTTAAGGTCAATTCTGGGTAGTGGAGAGAAGCATGCACCCATACAAAAGGTCTGCATGTTGCAAATCCATACCCCAGCCAACCAGAGTAGGGAGCATCTTTGTGGGCTTTACCTCTGCTTCTTCCCATGAAATGGGGGAGGAGCATGTAGTGGCCAGCAGGATATGCATTGTGATGCGACAGGTGAAACATGCCAAATGAGGTTGGGGTGTTGTTCAGAGGATCCGGAACATGGCTTCCCTGGCTGCTAGACAAGTTTGAGCCATTACATTGTTTCAGAACTAAGCTCCAGACCAGGTAGACTGTAACGTGGATCCCTCAACAATCCCAGAAGGCTACATGGTTCCCAGCCGTATAGAGGTGGCCATGTCCACCAGAATGACTATAACCTGAAGGGGATCCCTCGTTTTGTGCTGCAAATTGCAATCACCTTGCTGTGCCATGGGACAGTATTCCCACAGCACAGACTCCTACCATCTACATATACACATAATCATGCAGCATACAACATTTTTAAAAGGGGTTACGTTGAAGCTTATTTCAAGGGAACTGAAAGAAAGACCTGTGCCTATGAGCAATCAAATCGCCTTCACCCACCTGCAGTCTCTCCATAGCCTAGTGAGATGAATGCAGCCTCACTTTGAAGGGGCGTCCTTTGGGTGCACCCCTGACCTACAGAGTCATCCAGTCTGCTGGGAGAAGCAAATACTTGGGGAGCATTTCCAGTGGGCCGGAGTTCTTTCATCCATTACAAAGAAACAAGTAAAGCTCAAGAGATCTGTGGCTCTTCCTGGATAGTCCCTAAGGTAACATGCAGCTGCAAGCTGACATTATACAAGAAACATCCTTCCTGTCAATGCACAGTGTATAAAACCAGTTTATTTTCTGTTTATTTTAGGTGTTGAGCTGCACAGGCCTTCCATCATTAACAACTCTTCCTTTCTTGATTGACTAGCCGACAAAATAGTGCGCGTCCGGATTGTACCCACAATGCACTCTTGCTCTGTCTGTGAAATACCACATTTCGGAGGAAACATTATATTGTAGCCTTGTTTCCTCTCTCTTGTGATGCTTCTTTCCCATCGACCTTGCATTTCTTCATCCCACACACCCCTCAGTGCTTTGAGACGACCTTGAGGTAGAGTGTGGCACTATAAAAATGACCAACAGTATAGAAAATAACATGGCCTCAGAACTGTATCGGTCTTAGGCAATACTTGTAGCATCTATCAAAGAGTGTGTAGTAGTAGTAGTAGTAGTAGTGTGTCTGCCTGCAGACACAAGAGA
The DNA here is from genome assembly GCA_963921515.1 of Calotriton arnoldi. Lineage (NCBI taxonomy): Eukaryota > Metazoa > Chordata > Amphibia > Caudata > Salamandridae > Calotriton > Calotriton arnoldi. The sequence goes on from CAWUFW010008244.1 coordinate 790,120, forward strand.
AGGACACTCTTCCTGGCTGCTTTGTACTCTTCTCTCCTCACTCTTAGCTTTGTTTGCTTTGAACTCTCTTCTACATACTGACAGCAGCATGGTTCACTACTTTGGATGTTCTGAATATAGTTTCTCATTTGACCTCAGGATAGAATGCTGATTACTGTGTTGTAACTACCCCTTTTATGGATGCTACAAATAACACCTAAGCCCAGATGACGTTCTCAGAATGCCCTTCCTATGGGACAGAACACGTATTGTCCAAAACTCTGTCATTGTGTAGATACTGAATTAAAAGATAGGACCAAGTAGCTTGTTGGACATTGAATAAAAGTATGAAGAAGAATTTGGTGAGTACACAAATGTGAATGAATGTGCTTTCTCTTTTTTCATCTGTGGCTTTTAATAGGGGAATGATACACCTGGTGAGATAGCAAGTGTGCGAATGGACGTTCATTGCAGAAAATCCTACAAATTATCCTTCCAGGCAATTGATTGTCTTTGTTAGAGTTCTCTAGAGATTAAGAGTACATCACAATCTGCCAGAGGGAACAGAAACGTCTCTGGTTTTCGATACAAGCCCACTAATTCCAGTATACTATAATGTGCTTTGTCCGCGAATCAACTCCAATGATTTCCTTGAATGCTGTGGTATCCTTAACTGATATAGGATGGTCTTAGGATTCAACCATGAGAGGGAAAAGATCAGATATGCAGGGTGTGTAGCCAGTAAAATAAAATTCTTATGCACTGGAAACCGAGCAGAAGGAACTCATTAGAAAGTATTGGTGCATCTTGAAATACATAGAAGAAGGCAATCCTAAATTGCTTAAGTGGGGGGGATATCCATATAACTGGCGTAGTTTTGAATTTTATAGCTATTGTGCTAAAACAACTAGTACAAGTGCCCATAGGACTTTATCTGCAAAGTTGATTTTACCATTCAATAAATTATCAAAGGTTTTTATCTGTATTTAATGGAAACTTTGTGAGAATGCGTGGTTTCAACACACAGTGACTAGATTTGAATTTTGCTTTTATGTTAGGACCAGTGTGTAGGAGAGTAGGATCTGCCTCTTATGGTTACCCCCACTTTTTGCTGGTGTATCACTGTTTTTCGACTTTAGTCTGGCTGGGGCCCTGCTACCCAGGACCCCAGCCTAGCTGCTTCCTCTCTAAATTGATTCCCTGTACCTTAAGTACACTTCAGATTGGATTCTGGGGTGCCCTTATAAGTCCCTAGTATATGGTATACTATGTACCCAGGGCATAGGTACCCCAGAGGCCTACCAGGGGTTGAAGCATGTATTGTGCCACCCCTGGAAGGCCCTCCAAAATGACACCACAGGACTGCTACAGCAGCCTGGGTGAGGTGGTGCATGCACCCCTTACTGAGATATAGGTTCACTATATCTCACCTATCACTGCACATACAAACCTATCAGTCACCCCTATGGCAGGCCTTATCAATCCTGAAGTCAGGGTGCTTGGTTTTATGTGAGAGGGTGCCCATGCATGATCAGAGCCCCTCTGCAGCCTTCGGAATCTCCTCTCCGGGGTTGTCTGTGGTGCAGCCTGACCATATACTCTTAAGTGCATTATATCTAAACGGTAAATGCTAACTTTGGGATGGCTGCACGGAAACATGTCGTGTTTGGTGTCAAACACCTTGGAATCATACCCCCACACCAGTAACTGGTGTGGGAGTATGATCCCACCCTTCTAGAGTGAGAGACATTACAGCACCGGTATACCCGGTACCAACTAAACAGAGCCTGGCATCACAAAATGGATGCTGCAGCCACAGACACGAGTCTGGCCTCCTGCTGCTGACCGAAACTCCGGCAGGGGAGGCCTGGACAATAGGTTTCCTGTCCCAGGGAGGTGTTACCACCTCCCAGACAGGCATTAGTGGATTAGGGCTGGGTGGTGCACCCTCTGAGTGCTTTGAAGTCCTGCACTGGGGGCACATTTGGTGTCCTCGTGCATACCCCAGTTCAAACCGGTTGCAGGGGCTGCCAGCCCCTGCTCTGGCGCGAAACTGGACAAAGGAAATGGGTGTAGCCACCCCTCTTTCCAAACCCTCCCATAGGTGAGTCCCCAGAGTTAGTCCAACTCCTTTCTTTAGTATAAGTAAGGGAACCCTGGCAACAAGACTTTAGATATCCCTGGACGAAACTCTGAAGCTGAATCCTGGACCTTCGACACTCTACATCAAGATTAGAGGACTGAAGAATCTCCCTTGGGGTCAAGGAGTGACTCCCCTGCTTGGCAGGCACCAACGAAGCATTTGTCCGGTCTGCATCACTGAAGCTCCCGCCGGACGCCGAAGTCTTTGCACCACCAGAGGTAGATTTCCAGACTTCCCCGAGGCTGCCCTGAGTCCCCAGCAAAGCTGAGGCCCGTAGCTGTCGTGGGTAACGTGGAACTGTGACCCCTGGACACCGAGCACATTTGCAAGTGCACCAACTTCCTGACATCTCTCGAAGCCGTGCTTTGGGTTCCAAGTAGCCCTAGCCCCGAGTACCAACTGCAGCAAAGATCACTGGCCTACACTCCACGAGTGTCCCGTGGGCCAGCTCCAAGTGCGACCGCCCGAGGCTCCTTCGCGATCTCTAGTCCGTTGGCTAGTGGGTCCCCACGAAGGCAACTATTCAACTGCTTGGGCTTTTCTGGTTGCTCCAGACGTGCCCTGACTTATTCTCGCTGGGTGAGTCCCTCAGACCTTGCTGGTCTGCACCGCAGCCTTTTCTTCACTTCCCCGTGACTTGCCGTTGCCAAGGCTTGTTGGGTCCAATCCGGTCGCCGACACCGCAGCACTCGACAGACTTCGTGGGACAGCTCGAATCCAGCTCCTGGTCATGGTCGACACCTCCTGGACCTCGTGGCTGAAGAATCAAGGCACCCGACAACTCACCTGAAGCACCCAACATCTGAGGGCATTCGACTATCGTGCCCCTGGTCACTGGCTAGTGACCCAGACTCTGTCCCCTCTGCTTTCAGGTCTTCCTCTTCCTCGATCCAGGCTTGGATCGCTCCGGACACTCTTCTTCTTCACGGCTGCCGCACTTTTTCAGAGGTCGCCATTGAAAACGACGACGATTCCCGACACCTTTTAACACGTATGCACCCGGCTTCCCTGGGTGAGGTAACTCGAGTATTTCGGTACTCATGTGAGTGTGGGCCCTAGAAACGCTTAAGTTTAATGGGATTAACTGGAAGTCCTCTCCGAAGTGTCCTTTTTCTTTAAAAATCTAACCGCGACTTTCCCCATAGAAGTCAACGGCGATTCGCGGCTGTGTTCTCACACTGCACGCGTCCCCCGTGGGTCCCCTGTGTCACTACCTTGGGGTCCAAGCACTTCTACAGGCTCTAGGCCTTGTGTCTAGCTCAGTCGTTGTTCTTATACCACTATTTTAGTATATGGTTTGGTACGCCCCTAGGGCTCAAACGTGTATTGTGCTAATAACTTCTGATATTCGCCTTGTAACTTGTGTACTTCGAACTCTAGCCTCATAAAGAGACTAGAGGGGTGTGTTTAAGACTAAATACATATATTTTATATATATACCTGGTGTGGTCCTCTTTCATTTGGTCACTCAAGAGATTATAGACTGGTAAAACAAGCTGCTTTACATTCCTCCAAGACTTAGCCTGAAGGCTGCTCTCCATAGCTACCACTAGGATAGCTTTCACTAAAGGTTGTCTTTAACCTATCATCCAAAGGGGTTGTTTGGACTGGTGCAAGGTGCGCACTAGAACTAATGGACAGCATATACCAGGCCAACTTCTCACACAGTGTGTTTTGACTGTGTTCTTTTTAAGTTTCACCTGCTAGCGAAATCTCTTATAATGAAAAACAAACAATCTTAATAGGGGTTTAGAGTATGCCTATTACTTACCTTTACTTACTATTGTTTGGCTCTCATGCCACTCTCGATTCCTTTCTTCCGTTTGGTCAGCACCTCCTCCTGCCTCCAGCTTCCTACTCGGCTTCACGTCTTCATCCTTGTGGTGGAGCTTACCCCAAGTACTGCTTCCAGCAGCCAGTGTCCTTCCACCATCGCGCACTTGTAACAAGTCTTTTTTTTTTTACTTTCCAGCATCCGCATTCTGTATGTTGCTTGTCGGCCCCTACCACCACCTTACTTTCATCGCTGCATGCCCTGTTCATTGCTTTCCTGTCCCTCCCACCACCGCGCTCCCGTCACTGCATGCCCCTTCCCCACCCCATCTCTAGTTGCCTACCTCCATCATGGCTTGTTTTTTTATAGCGCAAAGTTCACTGGAAGCACTTGGAGCACTTAACATGAGCGCCAGTCATATTACACAATGATAGATTAATTTTTACAGGCATGGGGAGATTAACTGAATTGCCCAGAATCACAGGATGTTGAGCTGGCGGCGAGACTCGAACCTGGTTCCCCATCTCCAAAGTCAGCAGCTCTGGCCATAACGCCACAGCCTTTCCATGCTCAGTGTTCTAGCTAGCTACATTTTGACACGCTAGTAACTGCAATGGGCATTTGTTCAAGAATATAAACTGCATCTTAAGTATAGGAAAAATAGCAATTTTAACTTGTTTGAACGTGAATTTTTTTTTTTTACTTTCCAGCGTCCACATTGTTCCGTTGCTTGCCTGTCCCTACCTCGTTCGCTGCTGGCCTGTCCCTCTCACCACCTCACTCCTGTCACTGCATGCCCCTTCCCCAGCCCCTATAGCCTGTTTTATATAGCGCGAAGTCGACCGGAAGGATTTGGCGAGCTCTACATGAGCGACAGTTACGTTACACAAGGACACATTACGTTTTACAGGCACAGGGAGATAAAGTGATTTGCCCAGAATAATAGGATGTTGAGCCGGCGTCGAGACTCAAACCGAGTTCCCCAGCTCCAAAGTCTTCCGCTCTGGCCGTAACGCCACAGCCACTCCATGCTCAGTGTTCCAGCTAGCTACACTTTGACACACGGGTAACTGCAATGGGCATTTGTTCAAGAATATAAACTGCATATCAAGTATAAGGAAAATAACAATTTTAACTTGTTTGTATGTACATAGCTTAAAGTAAAAAAAGCGCTATGACACAGTCTGGCCACCTCATACCACTTTTTTTTTTTTACTTTAAGCTATGTTGCACAGCAGCTAGCACTGCTGTGCAACATTTCAAAAAACATTGACAAAGCCAATAGATCTTGCATAGGCAAAAACTATTGGCTGTGCCAATGCTTGTTGTATATTGCAATGATTTTAATTATTCAAGCAACAAAACTTCTTGACTTGGCATCCCTAGCAAGCAGAATGAAACCTCCAAACCTGATATACCTTGCTACTTCATGCTCCTTCAAAGAAGTAAACAAGAAATGATATGAACAGAGTCAGCAGCCTCCTCGAGGTGCACGAGTTCACCATGAATTGGAAAGAAGTCCTATAGGATGCTGTCTCTGGAGCTCAGTATGGTGTACAAGCCATAAGAGCCTGATTTACAGGTGGTTGATATAGGGGACAGTAAAAATGGGCAGATGACCTGTTGGATGATCTCAAACATACCTGTTTTATTTAGAGGCCGGGAGATGCAGTTTTTCAAATGATGGAGCCCTAATTGGCTATGCTGTCAGGAAACCCTTCACAGAAGAGAAACTCCCTATAGGCATGGACTCAAAAACCCAAATCATTGATTGTGGAACTACAGCACCATTTCTGGCAGCTTTATTCCTCTCTTGGACCGCTGTGCGAATCATCGCGGTAACGGACAGAAAAAATTCTGAAATGTCCCCCATATGCTGGGATACAATTCCCAAAGTATCAGGGACACTGAGGGGCATATGTACAAGCTCCTATCACCACAGGAACGTCATTTTTTGTGACGTTCCCATGGCAATTGGGGCCTTGCCTTATGTACAAGGCAGCGTTAAGCCACTTAACGTGGCTTAACGCTGCCTTGTACATAAGGCACCCTTTCACGCTATGTTTAGCGTGAAAGGGGCGTGCAGTGGGTGTTGTGGTGGGCGTACCACCACAACACCCATTGTATTTGACCCAGCCCCCTATGTACAAGGGTGGCATACATAGGAGGCAGCGCCAAAATTAAGACCAGGAAAACCCTGGTCTTAAGTTGGCAAAACGAGGAGAAATGCATTATTTCTCCTCGTTTTTGCTTTTTCCATGTGTGCTGCCTTGACACATGGAAAAAGAAAAATGCCATTGTTTGTTTATGTACAGGAAGGGGTCCCTTCCTGTACATAAACAAACCTTTTTAAAAAATACCATTTTGTAACTTTCATGTGTGCTGCATGAAGCAGCACACATGAAAGTTACAAAACGGCATTTTAGGATTGTTTATGTGCAGGAAGGGACACCTTCCTACACATAACAAATCCTCCCCTGCACACAGACACCCTTGCACTCTGGTGCAAGGGTGCCTGCGTTGGCGCTAAGTTGTTAAACTTAGCGCCATCGCAGGGGGAAACACAAGGCTGCACCACATTCTTGTAAATATGGTGCAGCCTTAGTGCTTCGAAGTGGCGGAGCGTGTTGTTAAGCCCAGGAGGCTAACGACATGCTCCGCCACTTCTATTGTACATATCCCCCTATGTTTTTTTACTGAAAACAAACTCAGGCTTACAGGCCACGTCCGGAAAAAAAACCAAAAAACCTGCTGACTAAACAGTAAGCTCTTTATACGATGGGATGGGTGCAGCACTGCTAGCTGAGGGGGTACAGCAGTTCGGTGGCCAGCTCTCCAACGTCTAAATGGGGCTGTGAGTAAGAATACTGAAGTTTAATCCACTGGCGGTCCTCACGAGGCAGCACTTGCAGCAAGTGCTGCACTTGTTTGCAACACCTAAATTGCACCAACTTCTAGGTCGAGGATGTGCTTGGAAAGAGGGTGTGACAGGTCATTATTTTTCCTTTCCCTTATTATTTTTCCCTTCCCTCATTATTTTTCCTTTCCCTGTGTCTCTAGACACTCTAAATGATGATTTTCCCATTGTTCTGATAAATAAGGTACTTTTGTTTTCCATGAAGTGTTAATGTTAACTCATTAGCAGAGAGATACTGGCATTTGCATCTGAATGGCTACTGCTTCCTTCTCACCCTTTAGGCTGTTAACTCGTGAATGCCTACAAGAAAAAAAAAGCAGAAAGCAAGGAAATACATTTTATTTTGCATTTTTTCACAACTGTGAGTTTTGGCATTATGACATAGGATGCAATCATCTGTTTTGTGTTGTTTTCGATTAACAATGTGTTGCATTGTGGGGCTTGTAGTCTTGCTTTTAACAGTTTCATGACGGGCTCAAAACCCCAGCATACAAAGTGTTGTTGGCTAAACTGCCCAAATTGGCTGGAGGTTTTATACATGACATGGAGCCACTTGTCAGCTGTTTTAACAGTTTACAAAGTCATCTAGTCCATTTCAACAACTACTTGCATAAACTAAAAGTAAACTCTGCTCACACATTTTGTAAGGGTTCACTCTCTTACTCACATCATGCATTAAAACAAGCATTGGCAATGCAACTTGTTTTTTTCTTATTGTAGTGTAACGTTTATTATCTAGCACCACAACACAATGAAGATATAACATGGAATCATGCAGCACAACCTTTGCTAGCACAAATATTAAGTTAAGGACAGGTGGCAGTACTAGAAGGAAGTCACACAATTCACACATACAGGACAGGTGCAACACAGGTAACAAACACACTAAAGAGCAAGCAACAGGCATTAAAGGACTGTTGTACAATTTCCATAAGCAGATATAAACATACAAGAAGTACAAAACTCCTGGGAAAAACTGCAAAACCTCTTATGATAGTGCCATACATTCATGTACTCATATAGGATGATAAACACTCATCTGCCTTATGTGGTATGCTTCATACTGCGTACCATAGCTTGCGCTGGGAGGCATGCAAGAGTACTACTGTTAACTGGTGTACAATCTCGTAGTTATAGGTTCCCTAGCTTGGGTGTGGTTATGTCAGCCGTTATGTTTTTCCTTTGTTAAACTGTCAGACCTATATTAAAATTGTATGTGGATGAGCTAACGTTATATCACTGCATCAAGTGGCCTTTATTAGAATTAGTGAACCACAACCTTGCTGCCTTTTATTAAAGACTCAAGAGCAGGAGCGGCCCATGCAGGTAAGAGTGATGGGGCGGTGGGGCCGGGTTGGGGGTGAGTCGACAGACAACCACGAGGGAAAATAAAATAAATAATTAATTTTTCCTCGTCGCTGTCTGTCGAAATCACCCCCACCTGTCCCCACCGCTCTTACCTGCACGGGCCGCTCCTGCTCAAGAGGCAAGTAGGTAGTTTTGTTTCTCCTATATAAGCCTTTATTTTTTTAGATGAAGCAGCATTATGGTATATCACACCATGCATAAGAGAGAATTTTGTATAATGTGTATCCTCATTATTTAGTGTGTATCAATTATTTAAAGGTGCTCTCAGGTGTGATGATCATGGAAAAGGAGGCACAGAGAGGAAAAGTAATTGCCTAGGGTCACACTGTTTGGTCATGCTTAGAAGCAAGGACTCAAACCAGGTTTCCTGATTAGACATTGTGCAATTCAGATCCTAGATGGGTATGTCATTCTTTCCCCTTCTGCCATGATGACAATTTTATTAGTGACCCAAGACGCATGTCAGTTGTCTCGTCTCACCTTCACAAAGCCTTTATTGTGGTTATAGACAGAGCAACATTGTGGTCCATTAAACCATATACAAGAGAGTTGTTTTTTTACAGTGCAGATCTTGAACTGAAATATTTCAAGGTGTTCTCAAATTAGATGATCACAGAAAAAGAGGCATAGGGAAGAAAAGTAATTGCCCAGGGTCTCACTGTTTGGTGAAGCTGTGAAGCTGTAACTGAAGCCAGAGTCTCTGGTTCATGGCCTCTCAATGAGTTTTTGCCCTGGGTTCAATAAAAGTTTCTGACTTGCGTCGGCATATTATGCAAGTGCATTTAAACAGCCCTCTTCATAGAACAGGTACTCCTTGGGCAGAAACAGTGCAAGCTTCTCAAGTTCAGAGGGCAGATATACCTAGGGTAGCATCAGAACAAATCTTTCCCATCACAAGACAGGTATAAATTGTGCAGCAGCAGAGCTTTACTTCCTCACTGAAATAGGACAGCATGGTAGTGGCAAACCAATGCTCCCTTTCTCACGGAAGGCAAAATGTGCAATTTTCCATTTCCCGTGGAACAGATCCGACCAGTACTAGGTTTCATCTCTCACAGAACATGAACAATTATTGCATGAGTGACATATGGGTCACAGACAGAGCTCTGGAATGGGTGCTTAAGTCACTGAAATGAATGTATAGGTGGATGACTTCGTGAATATGCAAATTCTTACACCATCCTCACTTAAATGATATTCCAAGTCAGCATCTGGAAAATCCTGCTACTGCCACTTGGTGATCTGCTGTTTGTATTGATTCTATGGTGTTCCATGAATTGAGAAGTAGCCGTCACCATGTAGGTCATTGTTATTTGGAGCAGCCTGTCCACACTGTAACTATGATCTAAACAAGCAGACAGGTGCCTCTCTCTTTGAAAAGGTTTTGAATACACACGCACCAGGCGCTGTGCAATCCCAGGATTGGTGCTGCACCTGTTCAAAATGTTGAGGGCCACCAGTGATTCCATCTGCTCTCATTTGGGGACTGGTTCTTTAATAGCTAGGTTTGTAAGGTTTGGGGTTCTCCATTGATGTAGTGTTAGGAGTACAAAGCACTAGGTTTTTGCTGACTTTAGGCTTGTTATTGGGCACCTTTCTAAGGGATCTGAGGCTTTGGCATAGCGAGGGTGATTCGTTTCTCTAGTTTCTGAATTATGTTTTCCATAGGGTATTGGCTGTCTTCATTCTTAGATTTTTGGGGGTAAGCCATTAAAGCAGTGGATGAGGCTAACTCTGGTGGAATCCTATACTCTCTATCTGCATAAGAAACACCTGCATAGAATGGAACCTAGCTCTTTGGTTTCCACATGGAAAACCACTTTTATTCTGCAGATTTTACAAGGACCCACATTAAAAAGTGTTGTGCTCCTTTAACATTTCTTTTTTTCGTTGACTCTGCAGTTAGGTCATATCTTTGTGCACAAGACTGTTTCCATTGACATCTTGATGAAGAAATTGCTCTATGTTCCCTCTTTCTAAATTCCACAAACGTTTGTCTCGATACCCTGGATGTTTGGGGTCAATTAACATTTACTTGAATTTGTCAGAGGAGTTTTGCCACTGCAATATTCTCATTTGTCAAGCTCAGTGCTGCCAGAAGAAACCTCTGCCACTCTGTTGTCTTCATTATCTGACAGGTGGGAATGGTGTTTGCTACTGCTTATTCACAAGCATGGGTGTAGGACGTTTGGGACACACATGGGATCTATCCCCCCCGCCCCAGATTTTGGAGTGAGGGGGGCCCGAGGGACATGGGTGGGGGTACCAGGGGACATAAGAATCTTCCAGCTCATCTCCATGGTTTACAGGGTCATTAGCACATGAAGGCTGCACCGATAAAGCCTTGTTCTTGACCTGCTGACCTACCACCACTCACAGAGCACCTTCAAAGGTCCTGTTACCGCTGAATGCAGCCTACACCAGTGAGGATAAAGGCGGGGGAGAAGAAACCAGAATTTTCTGTCTGCATCCAGCTCATGGCTATTGATGACTGGGATCTTCATGCACCACCCGCTGTATGTCTTGCCCAGGATTATCTACCCCCCCCCATCCCCTTCTCAGCACTACCCTACTTGAGACTTGAAGTCAAGCCTGCAGAGTAACGAGGAAGCATCAGCCCTGGTGGTGCTTGTCCGCAGGAGAAGATAGGGTCCATAAGTCAGAAACAACGGGTGATGTGATGGGGAACTTTACTATAACTCGAGCCTCAGTTTATTGAAAAGGAGGCATGCAAAAAGAGGGTGAGGGGCGTCAGGCCGATTGTACCAGGGAATCAGGCATTAACCACCTATAGTGCAAAGACCAAAGTACCTGTCTCTGATAAGGCGGGACAGCTAGTTAGGCACTCCCTGCTAATATATGGGCATGGTTAGTTACCATCCTAGCACAACAAACTCAGTTGTTCTTTTTTTTAGTTTTTAGGTCTCGCCTACGCAGCGCACATGCGCTGCATAGGCAAAAAGACCTTTAGCAATTGCTTCGGCTTTTCAGCCAAAAACGTGCACGCGTTCCATTGCCTTCAATGGCAACGCGTGCACGTTTGGCGATTCACTTGCGGGAGCGAGTGGCGCCATATGGTAGCAATTATCGCTCCTGGCGCTGCTCGCTCCCGCAAGTGAAACGCTTTCACTGTTGCCGAGGCTTTTTTTTTACTTTTAGCGCGCGCGCGCTTGTTTTACTTATAGAAAGTATAGGAGTCGCGCCGACATCAGCGCTGATCTCCTATCTTCACGGTGTGAGGACAGCAGCTGCTGGAGGTCTCAGGCGCTCCTCCTTTCAGCATGCTGTCCCAGCCTCATTTCCTCCAGCCGGAGGCTCCTGTTTACTGCTGCACGGGCCTCCTTCTGGTATGTTTTATTATCTTCACGGTGTGAGCACAGCAGGCTAAGAGGGGCCTGTCTCTGGACTCTGCCATTGCTGGGGAGCAGCAGCTGCAGGACAACCAACCAGTGAGTACGGGTGTAGGCTTTCCTTAATAGCAGTGCCGAGCAGGCCTTGGGACGTTCGCTTGTTTTATTTACGCTGCGCTGTTACCACACTAACTGCTTTCTCATTGATGGCAATGGGAACATGTGGGTCTTATTGATGGTTTCTTCTATAGATGGCTCAGTGCTGCCCTAGAACTACACCTATGTGTTGGTGTTTAAATGATACTACAACTGTGCATTGTCTGCAGACAGCATGCTTTTATAGTTTGGTCGTCTGCTGTCACTCTCCTGATATACCTCCCTCAGTTTGTAAAACACTGGCGAAACGCGTCCTTCCATTTTTTTTTTAGAGTTAGATATAGCGCGAAGTTGACCCGAAGGTATCAGAGGCTTTACATGAGCACCGGTTGCGTTACAGACGGCCGCATTAATTTTTTTGTTAGGCACGGGGAGATTAAGTAATCCTTCCCAGGATCACAGGATGTTGACCGTCCCTGCCGAGACTCGAACCCGGTTTCCCAGCTTCGATGTAGAGCTCTCTAGCCGTTAGGCCACATCCTCTCCCTTCCTTATGCGGATACCCTGGCTGCAGCGAGCAGCCTTGTATTGCCGCGGCGCTTTTAGTGTTCTTAGTGTGTCATAGCGTGGCACTGCCTCACATATGGAGCACATTGAGCAGCTCCCTTGAGGGGGCCAGTTGAATTAGCAACCAATTCCTGCTGTGTACTCTTGTTGCTTCTCTTGCAACATGCCCCCTGCCCTAGACTAATTACTGAAATCACCTCAGCCCGAGCACACTTCACCTGTTGTTCATTAACCAGGAGCTCATTGGCGCGCCTCCTCCGACAATATACGAATATACGAAATATTTGCGTATTTTGCTGTGACTGGGAGTGCACGCGCGGCTTCCCTGCTTGAGAATACGGAGCGTGCTTCCACGTGGTTGGAAGCCAGTGCTTTTACAGTGGCTTCACCAGTGACATCGCTGTTGTCAAGCAACTCTTCCCCTCCCCCACCGCTGTGCAGCAGGCCGGCTATCACTGCTGCGTAGTTCTGGTTGTCTGTAAAAGTATGGCGAGCCGGCCAACCACGTGCACCTTTCTTAGTCTGGCAACATTCAAGACCCTCGCTGTGTGGGGTCATAGTGTGCCCCGAGTTCAGCTTTATTGACGTGTCTGTTGAACTCCCTGGAGACGTTAGAGGGGAGCCCGTACAGAAATCTGTCTTGCACGAGTGAAAAATCTCAGAGGATTCGTTCGAGCCATGGGTTAAACAGTGAGTCCAAGGCTTCTCACAATCCGCTGTTCTGCGCTGTCAGTCTCTCTCTGGCATCCTGATGTTGCACTGCCCAGCTAAACACTATGGTTGCATGAACAAGAGTGTTTTGTTTGGCAGTGACCGTAGCATTTCACGACCTGTGACATTTGTTTATTTACTTGGGAAGGGTATATTTTTCATTGTACTTGGTAGCTTCTCAATTGCCAAGTTTTCTTTTTCTGTCATTTATATCGTCCCTTAAGACTATCCACCTTTGTAATATCTTTAAGAAACTGTATCGGTTTCACTGTGCAGGAGTCCAGGAGCAGTTTTAGCTGTCCAAAGTGGCCCTCGTAAATGTTCAAAATTTAACACATGGTTACATTTAAGCGTGATGTCCAAACTACTTTAGCCCTCGTTGTGCCACAAAAAATATAGTAACCCTTTTCACCAGTGATAGTACTGCGTTAAACATTTTTATATTCTTTTTTAATAAGGTTGTTCAGTTATACATATCATCTTAATTATAGAAAAGGTAACAAAAATGCTTACAACACTTTTTACTATAACTTTGCTACACACAAGCCACACTTATCTACAACATAGCTTAAACATAATAGCAAAGCCAATAGCTCTGGATAAACACTTACAAGGTGCCAAAGGCAAGACCTATTGGCTATGCCAATGCTTGTTTTCTTTGGTTTGGGGGGGTAGTCCCACAAGTCCAACCTTTTTAGTTAAAACCCTTACTCCCCTTTACCTCTTCCCTCCCCTGAACCCTAAAAAACCCTTACCTCCTTTCTACCCCTACCCACCCATAAACCCAAAAAACCCTAAACTTTCTTTACATCTACCCGCCCCTGAGTCCTAAAAACCCTTACCTTCCTTTTCATCTCCCTGCACCTGAACCCGAGAAACCTCTTACCTCCCTTTACCCCAACCGCCCAAGAACCCTAAAAACCCTTTACCTCCTTTTATCTCTAGTAACCCCTGAACCCTAAACACCCCTTGGCAACCTGTATCTCTTCCCTCACCTGAACCTTAAAAACATCTTACCTCCCTTTACCTCTACCCACCCTTGAACCTAAAAATCCTTTTCCCACTACCTGCCTCTGATCCCTAAACCCACTTCCTCCTCTTACTTCTACCTGCCCCTGAACCCTAGAAACCCCTTACCTGCCTTTACCTATACCCACCCCTGAACCCTAGAAATCCCTCAACTCCCATTGCGTCAACCTGCCCTAGAACCCTAAAAAACCCTTACCACCTAACACTACCAGCACTTGAACCCTAGAAACCCCTTACCTCTCTTTACTGCAAGCCCTGAACCCTGAAAACCCCTTCCCTCCCTTTACCTCGACCCACCCCTGAACCCTAACAAACCCTTATCTCTACCCGGCCCTGAAGCCAAACAACTCCTTATCTCCACTCACCTTTCTGCCCCTTACCCCTTTTTACCTCTACCTGCCCCAAAATCCTGAAAAAACCCATACCTCCCTTTACCACTTCCACCCCTAAACACTAAAAATCCCCTGTAAGAAATGTGGTCATTAGTTGAGGGGCTTAAGTACCCATCTCAAGGTATAATGACAATCCTTGTCAGGAGTAACTACAAAAGTCACAAATTAAACATGAGCTCAACCCCCTTGGAGCTATGGCAAAGAACAGATGGGCTTATCGTAGATACAATTTGTTAAGTATTTAATCAGTACTAAAACAGTAATAAAGTTGAAATGCAAAACAATAAATATCCCAAAACGAATTAGACATATAGAGTAAAATGTAATAAACAAAACAACACTAAAATGACAAAATCCAACAAGGAGATATGAATTTTAAATATTTTAAGTAGAAATAGCACCAAGAAGCACAAACAGCAAATGATAGTTAATGGTCGTGGTCTCCCGGGACAAAGGTGCGATGTGATGGTGATGGAGCGCGAGTTGGATACACCAACCAGCTTTGTCCTAGTCAAAACTTTTACATTATAACTTTAGCCATTCAAGTAACAATCCACCACAGGAGTGCACTTCCAAAGCCCCGCAGGACCTCAGGGGAGGAAAGTAGAGACTCACAGGGTGGCAGGCAGAGTCCAGACCAGGTCCAGTTGCCACTGATCAGCTGGACAGTAGAAGAAACAGCCTGTTGGAGCTTGTTATCCCTGTAGCTTGACCAGGAGAACGGCACAATCTTGTGGGTGAGGATGATCTCCTGGGGACACCCTAACCAATGGGGTAAGGTTTGTGGTGCATTTACAAGATGGCTGAAGACTTCAGCCACACTGAACTTGGGACACAGAACTGGGGCTGTGCTTTAGGAGTGTATTATGGTAATCCCAGTGTCTTGCCACATCTAACACCGAAATCTAGTTTTAAACACCCAACTAACTAAGACAGAAGTCTGGTAAAATCATAGCTGAGCCTTCAGTGACCAGACAGTGGATATACATAAAGTGTTTTGACTTTCTGTTTCCCTCCTTTGAAGTGCACCCCAAATGTTATAAGCAAAACCCCAGGAAATCTGTTAAACTGGATGTGACACTCTAATGTCAAAAGAGAATTCTCACTCACAGCCCCACCCCGGTAGTCACTCTAAACAGGTTCTGGGGCAGATCTCCCTCCCACTGATGCCTGGCTCACTAGAAGGACAAAAGGGGAGGCAGGCCCAGGTGTGAACTTCCTCTGCCTATGACATGGGAGGCCCCTTAAGTGCACCAAGGGTCTGGGCACAGCCCCCAGGCCATCCTTTTAAGGGGAGGAGAACACCTCCCCACACCCAAGTCCCACTGTCCCTGTCCTTGATGCAGTTCACATCTCACCACTGGGAAGCCATCAAGGTGACAGTTGAATGCTCACAGAAAGGCCTCCAAAGCCTTTAGGCAGGCAAAATGTAACTTTTCTAAAATACCTTTTATGTAATTGTTAGGCAAAATTAGACTTTACTATTACATTAGATTTTCTTTAACTATTAATAAGAATTGTTTCTCTAGCTATTACCAATCAGCATTATAATGTGTTATAATGTAATCTAGTTTTTCCATATAGAAGCAGCAAGTCTAGTTACAGTGAAAATAGATTTTATGTTTTTTTTCACTGTAAAGACACATGGAATATTACAATTCTACATGTCCTACTTTTAAAAAGCATGCTCCCTACCCTATGGGCAATAGGGCTTTCATTAGGGATGACTTATTAATATTTAAAAGTAAGGTTTAGATCTGTTTAAATTGTTTATTTTGACAGGCTCCATTGGTAGTTTAAAATGACACAGCCAGGCTACAGTGGTAGGCCTGGAGACATGCTTTACTCTGTCACTGTAGTGGTTAGTACAATGAGTGTGCAAGCCCACTGGTGTCATTTAATTTGCAGACCCTCTGCAAACTTTGTACCATATATTTGGGACGTTTAGATAAATTAAATGAGTCAATCTGGAGTATACCAATTTTACCATGTTGAAAAAAGTTAGAAGAGGTAAAGTGCACAGAGTTCTATAGAAAGCAAAAAGAAGATTCAGCGAAAAGCCCCCCAAAAATCTGCGGTGGACCTGAAGAAAGGGCTCATTTCCAACACCCCCTACCTCCTCTTACCTCTAGCTGCCCCTTTAAACCCCAAAAGGTTTTATTTTGACAGATCAAATTGGCAGTTTAAAACTACAAAGCCAGGCTACAGTTGTAGGCCTGGAGACATGCTTTACCCTGTCACGGTAGTGGTTGGCACGCTGAGTGCTGCACCCCACTGGTGACATTTAACTTACAGACCATAGGTATACTTTGTGCCGTATATTAGGGACTTATGGGTAAGTTAAATGAGCTTATCAGGAGTATTCCAATTTTAACATGTTGAAAGGAACTAGCAGTGATAGGAGGGGTAAAGTGCACAGAGTTCTATTGCCAACAAAAATAGGGTTCAGCAAAATGGCCAAGAAAATTCAGGGGTGACCCTGCAGAAAGGACAAATTTCCAACACCCCCTACCTTCTCTTATCTCCACCTGCCAACTGAAACCTAAAAACCTTTTACCACCATTTATCATTGCTCACCCATGAACCCTAAAAACCCCTTTAAAACCTTTACTACCCTGTATCTTTACCCAGACCTGAACTCTAAAAACACTTTACTGCTCTTACTACCCTCTTCGTTCGCCCATGCCAGAACCCTAAAACCCCTCTAAAACCATTAACACCCAGAACTCTTGTAAACCTAAACATGTTTTTTCACATTTGATCTAATTAGTTTGAAGAGTGTAAATAACAATAAAACATAGTTGCACATTACGGCTACATGCCTGCTTTTCTATTTCACTTCAGAACTATGCAATTGTATACCTTTATCAGAATCTGCGACTCACAGGCCATGGGCAATTTGGTTAGAGTCAATTATTATTAATATTATTATTAAGAAATCTTATATACCACAACAGCTACCCACAACAGGGTTTCCCAGGGCTTAGAGACAGATAGGGTACAGTGAGAGCTCGCTATCGCAGAACAACCATGTCTTCAACAGTTTCCGAAAAAAAGAGAGTGAGGTACAGCTTCTCAAAGTTTGCGGAAGGTTGTTTCAAAGCTTGGAGCCCTGGTAAGCAAAGGACTGTCCTCCCATGTGTGTCCATTTGATTCCCGGAATCGCACATAAAATAAGGTCACTGGACTGTAAGGCCCGAGTCAGTAGATGAGGTCTCACTAGGCCATGGAGATAGTGAGGGCCAGCTCCTGATTTAGCTCAGTGCACAAAGCACAGGGCTTTAAATTGGATTTGCTTCTCCACCTTGAGCCAGTGCAACTTCTTCAGGAGAGAGGAAGTAGAAGCACTTTTTGGAAGTCCGTAGAGTAGCCTGGCCACCAGGTTTTGGACTACTTGCAGCCTTCTTAGAGAGGCTTTATCTGCTTCCAAATAGAGGCCGTTGCCATAGTTCAAACTAGATAGAATAAGGGCTTGAATGACTGTCCTTTGGGCTGAAAAAAAATGAATCCAAAGGATTCTCTGCATCCATTTCCAGACACCAAAGAAGGTAGCAGCCACTTTTGCAACCTGAGGCTTCCTGGACAGTTTGTCGTCCAGCAGGAACCAAAGGTTGTTCAACTTTTGGGCGGGTGCAGGAAGTGCGCTCAAGTTTTAAGGCCAATGCTGTGGGCCCCATAGGGCAGGGTTCTTTCCCAATACCAATACCTCCGTCTTTTCCCCATTCAGTTTCAAATAATTCAAGTTCATCCATGAGGCAATCCCGGCCAGTCATGAATTGGGCTACAGGGGTATGATCCTGCGTGGAAGACAGGGAGGAGCTAATTTGTGCGTCATCCACGTAGAAAAATATGGTCAGGCCAAAGCTTTCAACCAGGTCAGCCAAAGGTTGGACATAGATATTAAATAAGGCCAGACTTAAGGCTGAACCTTGAGGAAACCCTGATGTACCAGCATAGTGTGTGGAGGCATTTGCTGAGGAGACCTGAAAGGTAGAGTCACTCAAGAAAGATGTCATCCAAGATAAAGCTGTACCTTGTAAACCTATGGTGGCCAGTCTTTCTAACAGCTTAGTGCTTGACCCAGTATCGAAAGCAGAACTGAGATCTAGTAAGATCAGCACTGCCGTCTCGCCGTCATCCAGGTGCTGTCTAAGATGTTCTGTGAATCCTAAAAGGGCGAATTCCATACTGTGACCTTCTCTAAACCTCGACTGAGAGGGGTGTAGCCGGTTATGAGCCTCCACAAAAACAGAAAGTTGTCTGCTGATATACTTTTCCAGGACTTTAGCCATGATGAGAAGCATGGAAATAGGTCTATAATTGGACCAATTCAAAGGATCCAGGTTAGATATCTTCAGGAGGGGCAAAACCGTGGCATGTTTCCAAGGCTGAGGAATGCACCCTGCCTGTAAAGAGGAATTCAGGAGGTCCAACAGTAGCTGCAAAATATCAGGATCCAGAGAGTGAAGCTTAGCTGGAGGAAAAGGGTCTATGGGGGAGCCCAATTTTACACACTGTATCAATCAGTGAACTAAGTGACGGCAAGTCCAGCATGTCCCATGCGTTAAGTGTCTGAGTGGCGGAGGTATGAGGAACAAAGGTGTGAGTTATAGCTGAAAAGGTTGGGTCCTCCATAGTCAAGGGCGTCGTATGAAGGCACGACTAGGCAGACCATGCCCCCCCGATTTAAATGAGAGTTGAATATCCTCCACCTTTTAACAAAGAAAAGAGCCACTTCACTGAGTCAGGAGAGTATAGGGAAGGGAGCAACCTTAAAGGGGTCAGAAAGTTCTTGCACTACTCTGACCAGCGTTTTGGGGAAGCTTTGTGCAGAGGTAATTTGGTCTGAGTAAAAGGTGGCCTGAGCAGTTCTGCAAAGCTCATGATAGTTTTTCATCGCCCTTTTATATTTACATTTTGCTTCTTCCTCATACTTGAGTCTCCAGGCTCTCTCTACATCTGGTTTTCTCAGAGCGCAGCGCCTCAGTAAACCAAGGAGCCAGAGGATAAGTCCTGGCAGGACAGGTGAAATTAAAAGGCAGGACCGTGTCCAATGAGTCCTGCAGCCAGGAGTCAATTCTAATCTGATCACACACGGCCGCATGGGTTAAGTTAGGCATTGTGTTCCTCAGTTGGTGATTACCAGGCTGTAGTTCTGACAAATTGTCTATCCCTCTATCTACAAGGAATGAAGCCAGTCGAGACAGTGAACTGTAGCGCGTGATGATCTGACCACAATAGGGGCACCGTAGTAGCAGTCACAAGATTTTTTAAATTAGACAAAATTGAGTCCAAATGGTGGCCTGCTGTATGAGTTGGGGTGGAATTAATAGGTGTCAGGTTCAGGGTGCTAAGGTCTTCGAACAAAGTCTACCATACACCGTAGAGATTATCTTCTAGGTAAGCATTGAGGTCTCCTAAAACAATAAAGTTAGCAGATTTAGGAATAAGGGGGGGCCAGTGTGTCAGCCAGCTGCATGCTCCTATTCCCGCACACCCCGGGGGGCGACATATTAAGGCACCGGATTTAGTAAATTTAGAAGTTAATTCCAGTGAGAAGGAGACCACTTTGCAGGCTGGGGCAGACAGTTCTTGAATTTTGCATTTATATATGTTTTTAAACATAATGGCAATCCCCCCTCCTAATTTATTGGGTCCATCCCTTCCCCCGATGAAGTAGACTTAGGGGAGGACCGTATCACATCCATCATAGAGGCCTCATAGAACCATAGGGCAGGGTTCTTTCCCAATACCAATACCTCCGTCTTTTCCCCATTCAGTTTCAAATAATTCAAGTTCATCCATGAGGCAATCCCGGCCAGTCATGAATTGGGCTACAGGGGTATGATCCTGCGTGGAAGACAGGGAGGAGATAATTTGTGCGTCATCCACGTAGAAAAATATGGTCAGGCCAAAGCTTTCAACCAGGTCAGCCAAAGGTTGGACATAGATATTAAATAAGGCCAGACTTAAGGCTGAACCTTGAGGAAACCCTGATGTACCAGCATAGTGTGTGGAGGCATTTGCTGAGGAGACCTGAAAGGTAGAGTCACTCAAGAAAGATGTCATCCAAGATAAAGCTGTACCTTGTAAACCTATGGTGGCCAGTCTTTCTAACAGCTTAGTGCTTGACCCAGTATCGAAAGCAGAACTGAGATCTAGTAAGATCAGCACTGCCGTCTCGCCGTCATCCAGGTGCTGTCTAAGATGTTCTGTGAATCCTAGAAGGGCGAATTCCATACTGTGACCTTCTCTAAACCTCGACTGAGAGGGGTGTAGCCGGTTATGAGCCTCAACAAAAACAGAAAGTTGTCTGCTGATATACTTTTCCAGGACTTTAGCCATGATGAGAAGCATGGAAATAGGTCTATAATTGGACCAATTCAAAGGATCCAGGTTAGATATCTTCAGGAGGGGCAAAACCGTGGCATGTTTCCAAGGCTGAGGAATGCACCCTGCCTGTAAAGAGGAATTCAGGAGGTCCAACAGTAGCTGCAAAATATCAGGATCCAGAGAGTGAAGCTTAGCTGGTGGAAAAGGGTCTATGGGGGAGCCCAATTTTACACACTGTATCAATCAGTGAACTAAGTGACGGCAAGTCCAGCATGTCCCATGCGTTAAGTGTCTGAGTGGCGGAGGTATGAGGAACAAAGGTGTGAGTTATAGCTGAAAAGGTTGGGTCCTCCATAGTCAAGGGCGTCGTATGAAGGCACGACTAGGCAGACCATGCCCCCCCCCCGATTTAAATGAGAGTTGAATATCCTCCACCTTTTTAACAAAGAAAAGAGCCACTTCACTGAGTCGGGAGAGTATAGGGAAGGGAGCAACCTTAAAGGGGTCAGAAAGTTCTTGCACTACTCTGACCAGTGTTTTGGGGAAGCTTTGTGCAGAGGTAATTTGGTCTGAGTAAAAGGTGGCATGAGCAGTTCTGCAAAGCTCATGATAGTTTTTCATCGCCCTTTTATATTTACATTTTGCTTCTTCCTCATACTTGAGTCTCCAGGCTCTCTCTACATCTGGTTTTCTCAGAGCGCAGCGCCTCAGTAAACCAAGGAGCCGGAGGATAAGTCCTGGCAGGACAGGTGAAATTAAAAGGCAGGACCGTGTCCAATGAGTCCTGCAGCCAGGAGTCAATTCTAATCTGATCACACACGGCCGCATGGGTTAAGTTAGGCATTGTGTTCCTCAGTTGGTGATTACCAGGCTGTAGTCCTGACAAATTGTCTATCCCTCTATCTACAAGGAATGAAGCCAGTCGAGACAGTGAACTGTACCGCGTGATGATCTGACCACAATAGGGGCACCGTAGTAGCAGTCACAAGATTTTTTAAATTAGACAAAATTGAGTCCAAATGGTGGCCTGCTGTATGAGTTGGGGTGGAATTAATAGGTGTCAGGTTCAGGATGCTAAGGTCTTCGAACAAAGTCTACCATACACCGTAGAGATTATCTTCTAGGTAAGCATTGAGGTCTCCTAAAACAATAAAGTTAGCAGATGTAGGAATAAGGGGGGGCCAGTGTGTCAGCCAGCTGCATGCTCCTATTCCCGCACACCACGGGGGGCGACATATTAAGGCACCGGATTTAGTAAATTTACAAGTTAATTCCAGTGAGAAGGAGACCACTTTGCAGGCTGGGGCAGACAGTTCTTGAATTTTGCATTTATATATGTTTTTAAACATAATGGCAATCCCCCCTCCTAATTTATTGGGTCCATCCCTTCCCACGATGAAGAAGACTTAGGGGAGGACCGTATCACATCCATCATAGAGGCCTCATAGAACCATAGGGCAGGGTTCTTTCCCAATACCAATACCTCCGTCTTTTCCCCATTCAGTTTCAAATAATTCAAGTTCATCCATGAGGCAATCCCGGCCAGTCATGAAATGGGCTACAGGGGTATGATCCTGCGTGGAAGACAGGGAGGAGATAATTTGTGCGTCATCCACGTAGAAAAATATGGTCAGGCCAAAGCTTTCAACCAGGTCAGCCAAAGGTTGGACATAGATATTAAATAAGGCCAGACTTAAGGCTGAACCTTGAGGAAACCCTGATGTACCAGCATAGTGTGTGGAGGCATTTGCTGAGGAGACCTGAAAGGTAGAGTCACTCAAGAAAGATGTCATCCAAGATAAAGCTGTACCTTGTAAACCTATGGTGGCCAGTCTTTCTAACAGCTTAGTGCTTGACCCAGTATCGAAAGCAGAACTGAGATCTAGTAAGATCAGCACTGCCGTCTCGCCGTCATCCAGGTGCTGTCTAAGATGTTCTGTGAATCCTAGAAGGGCGAATTCCATACTGTGACCTTCTCTAAACCTCGACTGAGAGGGGTGTAGCCGGTTATGAGCCTCCACAAAAACAGAAAGTTGTCTTCTGATATACTTTTCCAGGACTTTAGCCATGATGAGAAGCATGGAAATAGGTCTATAATTGGACCAATTCAAAGGATCCAGGTTAGATATCTTCAGGAGGGGCAAAACCGTGGCATGTTTCCAAGACTGAGGAATGCACCCTGCCTGTAAAGAGGAATTCAGGAGGTCCAACAGTAGCTGCAAAATATCAGGATCCAGAGAGTGAAGCTTAGCTGGTGGAAAAGGGTCTATGGGGGAGCCCAATTTTACACACTGTATCAATCAGTGAACTAAGTGACGGCAAGTCCAGCATGTCCCATGCGTTAAGTGTCTGAGTGGCGGAGGTATGAGGAACAAAGGTGTGAGTTATAGCTGAAAAGGTTGGGTCCTCCGTAGTCAAGGGCGTCGTATGAAGGCACGACTAGGCAGACCATGCCCCCCCCCCCCCGATTTAAATGAGAGTTGAATATCCTCCACCTTTTTAACAAAGAAAAGAGCCACTTGACTGAGTCGGGAGAGTATAGGGAAGGGAGCAAACTTAAAGGGGTCAGAAAGTTCTTGCACTACTCTGACCAGCGTTTTGGGGAAGCTTTGTGCAGAGGTAATTTCGTCTGAGTAAAAGGTGGCATGAGCAGTTCTGCAAAGCTCATGATAGTTTTTCATCGCCCTTTTATATTTACATTTTGCTTCTTCCTCATACTTGAGTCTCCAGGCTCTCTCTACATCTGGTTTTCTCAGAGCGCAGCGCCTCAGTAAACCAAGGAGCCGGAGGATAAGTCCTGGCAGGACAGGTGAAATTAAAAGGCAGGACCGTGTCCAATGAGTCCTGCAGCCAGGAGTCAATTCTAATCTGATCACACACGGCCGCATGGGTTAAGTTAGGCATTGTGTTCCTCAGTTGGTGATTACCAGGCTGTAGTCCTGACAAATTGTCTATCCCTCTATCTACAAGGAATGAAGCCAGTCGAGACAGTGAACTGTACCGCGTGATGATCTGACCACAATAGGGGCACCGTAGTTGCAGTCACAAGATTTTTTAAATTAGACAAAATTGAGTCCAAATGGTGGCCTGCTGTATGAGTTGGGGTGGAATTAATAGGTGTCAGGTTCAGGGTGCTAAGGTCTTCGAACAAAGTCTACCATACACCGTAGAGATTATCTTCTAGGTAAGCATTGAGGTCTCCTAAAACAATAAAGTTAGCAGATTTAGGAATAAGGGGGGGCCAGTGTGTCAGCCAGCTGCATGCTCCTATTCCCGCACACCCCGGGGGGCGACATATTAAGGCACCGGATTTAGTAAATTTAGAAGTTAATTCCAGTGAGAAGGAGACCACTTTGCAAGCTGGGGCAGACAGTTCTTGAATTTTGCATTTATATATGTTTTTAAACATAATGGCAATCCCCCCTCCTAATTTATTGGGTCCATCCCTTCCCACGATGAAGTAGACTTAGGGGAGGACCGTATCACATCCATCATAGAGGCCTCATAGAACCATGTTTCTGTAAGAAACATGGCATATGGTGCATGGTCCACCACAAAATCATGGAAATATTGCTGATGTCTGGCTAGAGAATGCACATTGAGGCTAGAGAAACAAAACTTGCTGTTAGACCCAGGATGCAACACTGGCTTCTCATTGCTCCCTAGCAAGTCTCCTGAAGGAGTACACCCTGTGGTGGAGTGAGTCTGAAAGGTTTGGGGATGTAATGGAAAGTTACAGAAGGTGCACATTTATGCACTCTTAGATGGGTCAAGTGAGGCTCGACAGGCCTTGGGCAGCTAGACCAGAGTGCTTTTAATTGTTCAGCCGAGAAACTCCTCCAATCAGGCCCAAAAGGGGCATGGTCCCTGGACACTGGACCCGTTTGGGTGCGGAAGGGCTTGCCGTTGGCGCGATGGCAGTGCGTCTGCACTGTGGCCATCCTGATATAGGGGAGAGAGAAAAACGATTAGTCTGCTCAATAAAGTCCCCAAAGCTGTACCTGTCCCCCACAGAAATGTAATGTCTCCTATGCCCCTGTTCACAAGAACTTACGGAGTAGCCCAGATTAGATCCATTGAAGAACAACCATGAGATTGTCTACTTCCTGGGAAAAGTGCTGGTACTAAGGTCCTGGTAATAACCACCCTAGACTGATTGTTTCCCCATTCGACGTTTCTTTCCGGAACAAGACCTAAAAACCCTGGTCCAATCTCTGGTTCTCTCTAGATTGGATTATTGCAATTCTCTTCTTGCTGACCTCCCCAAATCCCACCTTTCCCCTCTTAAATCCGTTCTCCATTCAGCGGCTCGCTTTATATTTGGGGCCAAACGAAGTGACCACATCACACCCATTTTGTCCTCTCTTCGATGGCTTCCCATTGAGGCAAGAGCAATCTACAAGACTGCCTGTATCACCCACAAAGCCTTGCACACTTCCTCCCCTCGATACCTGGCGAATAAACTGAAAATTTCTGGAGGCTCTAGACCGTCTCGTAATGCGGAAAAGTTACTGCTGGAGCCCCCCACCTTCAAGAGGGAAAGATCGATGGCTCAATCCTTCTCTGGCAATGCGGTGAGAATCTGGAACTCGCTTCCTCCATTACTCAGTACCACCACCTCTACTCAGACCTTCAAAACTGACCTCAAATCTCTTCTCTTCCAAAGACACTTCCAGAACTAATACACCCCTCTTCAAGTCCCTCAAGGAAGTTCTTTCTTTATTGTAAATTTGTAATCTATGCCTGTACAATCGTCATCCTAGTGTGTTTTTTTTTTGCGTGTTTTTGAGTGACTGCCATCTATTGCTTTATTTTACCTCTTCTTGTTTCTCGTTTGTTTCTGTAACATGTCAATTTTGTAATACTCTCCTCATGTAACGTACTTGGTTCTATTGTGAAGCGCTCTGACACCTTTGGGGAAAGTCTGCGCTATATAAAAATGCATCAAATAAAAAATAAATAAATGAAATAAATTGTTATGAGGTTCTGAATAAATTAATGTTGTGATGTTTCAAATGTGTGGGCGTCAGGTGGATATGTATGAAGCTCTGTCACTGATGGTTGGCTTTGGGTATATCCATAAGCAAAGAGGAATGTGCTAGTTGCTTAACATGAATCTTCATTTAAATGAATACAGCAGAGGGATATCTGTTCTGTCAAGTGTCGCATCTCACCAAGGAAGGAATGGGAAGAGTTAGATGGGCACACTAGCAATAAAAATGAGTGTTAATAAGGGCATTTAGGTGGTACACCTGTTTGAACAGTTAGGAGCTTGCACTGTCTACACCTGGAGTAAGAGCAAAATACCCAACACACCTCTACTATAGGAGAGGTTTTCTGCTTCCAAGTGATGTAAACACACACACACATATATACCCCTTGTAAAATACACATTCCCGTCCTACCCTTCGCCCCCATTCTGCAGGTCTCTCTTCAACCCCGTGTGTTTATTTAGGCATTTTGCTGCTCATTACAAGTCGCCTTGCGGCCACTTCAGAGCTTTTCCTCCGGCGTCCCTTTCCTCCCCGCTGGTGTTGCAGGGCTCTCCTGTATTGCAGGGCTCCCCTCCTCCCCTGGTATTGGAGGATTCTCCTCTGTTCCCAGGCTCGTCGTCCTCCTCCTCCCCCTTTCTATCCTCCTGTCAGCAGCTTGTCTCTACCGCTGGCGCGCGGCCCCGGAAGCCCCATACAAGGAACAGGAAGGATCCCCGCCGGAAGACATCCTTGTATGGTCATGCCCGTGTATGGTCATACCCTTATATGGCTCCCGGCGACAGGTTTCCGGGAGCGCGCGCCGCGGAGAGTGCAAGCACGCGCTGGAGACCCGGAAGTGGGTGCGCGTGGCCGTATATCGGACCGCAGCCCCTGGGGAACCGGACAGTGGGACCGAAGAACTGTATTCGTCCTCTCGGCCCTTCCTGTCCGAGTAAGGGCTCCGTGTTCGGGCTCCCTGTAACCTCCTGTCGCGCACCGCGTCACAGGGCCTCCCCACCGTAGAAGGGCTTCCTGTGCTCCATAAATGGACATGTACGTCACGGCGGGGGCGTGTCCAGTGCCTTCAGACCCTTCATATAGAGGCGGATCCAGGGAGACCGAGAGATTCCGAGAGAGAGAAAGAAAGAGAAGCCAAGGCAGGAGGAGAACGACAGGGAAGCCTAGCGCATTCACCAAGCAGGGCACCCTGCCTCCAAAGATCACCCTGCAGCCCACAGTGAGAGCCAGGGGAGCAGAGCTGCAGGGATACCCTCAGCACCCTGGGAGCACTCACAACACCCTGAAACCCCACTCAGGTCCCCTGACAGTGACAGCAGGGGAGAGCACCCCCCGCTTTGACCCCAAAGGCCTCTTATGGCCAAGGCGGAGATGCTCCTGCCACCTATGTCTGACCCGTTCGGCTCGTTCCCGCATTCGCCCACTATGGACAGCACCTACCCAAAGCTGGAGGAGATGATGCTGCTCTCCGTGTCTGGGGGTTCACAGCCCTTCCTGGGCATGGGGACCCCCGGGGAGTCTGGCTACAGCTCCGCCGGGGAGGCTGGCGAGCCCTTCCAGAACCTACCAACAGGTAAGAACCAGGGGCTGGTGCTGTCAAGAGCGTGCAAACCGGGGTATATACACAGGAGCCACATGCACCTCACGTTGTACATTAACACATACACATTGCACTTTGAAAAGTGCACACCTCGCATAGAACCTGCATTCAGACGCATGCATGCACGCTGAGCATTAACACTGCACCCAGTGGCATGTACACGACACCCTAAAACTGTCAGCCCTACACGTAGGACCTGCACCCAAAGACCAACTGCAAAAGGAGGTGCACATTGCAAAGTGCATCCTGGTTTATCTATGCAATACCCCCTTCACTCTGTGCATGCATACGCTATTGCAGTTTCACATGCACCCTTCCGCCCACTGCTGCATGCTTTTCACATTGCCGATGCCACCCGAGTTGGTCTGTACCCTGCAGAACCCTTGCTACATGCCATTCCCCTCATTACTGTATGCCATTCACCTTATTACTGTATGCCATTCACCCCACTGCTGGACGCGTTGCACCTCTTTCCTGTACACCTTGCTGTATGTCACGCACCCCATCTTGTTCTACGCCATGAATCCACACACCTACTGATGTATATTTAGCACATCCCGATGCTGTATAACATTCCCCACATTGCTGAATGCCGAGCACCCCTCACAGTGCTGTATTTCATTTACCCCAATTGCTATAAGGTTTGCACCCGTATGTGCTATGCATTCACACACCCGCTGCTGTATGCATTGCACAGCCCAATTGCTGCATGCCATCCACCGCCTGTGCACAGAATTCACAGCTCTATAATGATCTCACATTGCACCACCTTTCCGGATTAGACGGTTTCCAAGTCTGTGATCAGTCAGTACTGCACCAGTCTGTGTCACACACGCTTTCACAAATGACCGCCCACGCGCTGCTAAATCCACGGGGATCCCTTCAGCTGATCACCCATCCTAAATATCATTAAACACGCAAAATGTACACGCATAGGGATATTTTTAGGGTGTTGGTCATGTTTGGTGTTTTTACTGTGCAAATAACCTCTAGAAACCAACCGGCTATTGCAGGCTACATAAGGGGGAGATTGCATTTTAATGTTGTCATGATAAGATTTATAATACTAGAGCCGGTTAGAAACAGGCGGTGTATAACGCACGTTAGAATGTATTGGCGATCGCAGATTGTGGCGCAGCTGTTGGTTGAACACATGCACTGGACTGGGTGGGCGTATTTTATGCTCGCGGTCCTCGCGTCTTAATTCGAGCTGCTTGCAGTGAGGGGAATCTCTGTGCGTCACTTATGATGGTGCAATCTTCTCTGCACACCAAGCAGCTAAGGAATCCCTTCTGCTGTACTGCATTGTATCATGGCAGAGTCGGAGCCGTTTTCCATTTTTGTTCTAAAAAAGTAGCCCCACTGAAACGTGCATCTTTTCTGTGCTTGTTTTTAACTGTGATATGTAGTGCATACATGCTGAGATCTAACCATGGAATTCCTTTGCCTTCCAGATAACTTCTCCGAGATGTCTTTGAGCAACGAGAAGTCTTTTGTGGAAACCAGTTTCTCTAATGTGACCAGCAGACTGCCACCGTTGGCTTACACTGGCCGCTTCTCCCTGGAGCCGGCTTGCAACAGCACCAACACCTTGTGGCCAGAGCCCCTCTTCAGCATTGTGAGTGGCCTGGTGGGCATGGCCAATCTGCCCTCCACCTCCACACCTTCATCTTCACCGTCCTCTTCGACATCGCAGAGCCCTTCTTTGAGCTGCTCAGTTCAGTCCAGCGATAGCAGCCCAATCTATTCTGCTGCACCCACCTTCCCCAGTTCTGCCTCTGATATCTTCCCTGAACAACAAACCCAGTCTTTCTCAACTGCTTCTGGTACCTCCATTCACTATCCACCACCAGCCTACCCATCTTCCAAAGCCAACTTCCAAGTTTCAATGATCCCAGACTATTTATTCCCTCAGCAGCAAGGGGAACTGAACTTGTCCCCACCAGACCAGAAACCATTTCAGTCACTGGAGGGCAGGGCTCACCAGCCTTCTCTGACACCCTTGTCAACCATCAAAGCCTTTGCAACCCAGACTGGTTCCCAGGATCTGAAGGCCATCAACACCTCCTACCAGTCCCAGCTCATGAAACCAGGCCGAATGAGGAAATACCCCAACCGCCCTAGCAAGACCCCTCCTCACGAACGACCATACGCTTGCCCTGTGGAGTCTTGTGACCGGCGATTCTCCCGGTCTGATGAACTGACCCGGCACATCCGCATCCACACTGGTCAGAAGCCCTTCCAGTGCCGGATTTGCATGAGGAATTTCAGCCGAAGCGACCATTTGACAACCCACATCCGAACGCACACGGGCGAGAAGCCCTTTGCCTGTGACATTTGTGGTAGGAAGTTTGCCAGAAGCGACGAGAGGAAGAGGCACACTAAAATTCATCTCAGACAAAAGGACAAAAAAACTGAAAAGTTGGCCCCAGTGTCTTCTGCTTCTCCTATCTCTACGTTCTCACCACCGGTGACAACCTCTTATTCCTCCCCCATGGACACGTCCTACCCCTCTCCAGTGCCTACTACCTACTCCTCATCCCCCGTGTCGTCGTCATACAGTTCTCCAGTGCACAACTCATTCCCTTCCTCTTCAATAGCATCAACATACACCTCCATTGCTTCCAGCTTCCAATCCCATCTCGCCACCAGTTTCCCTTCATCCATCGTCACCAATTCCTTCAGCTCCCCGGTGACGACCACATTTTCAGAGATGGCATCCACCTTCTCGCCACGGACAATCGAGATCTGCTAAGAACTGAACATGTGGATGCCCCCTCACCCTACTGGTACTTTCAGGCCACTTCCAAAGGTAAATGGTCTGTGACTGTCGGCTATCAATGGCCTACATGCTACAAGCGTGGCCATCATAACTTTTATTTTCAACTGCCTGAAAAAAAAACTGCCATCCTCCTGCTCATCCACCATGGGACTTTAATTTTGCATGGACCGTATATATCATTTCAGTACAGGCCCCTTTGCAAATCAGCGTTTTGATTGCAATTCAATGGACTTTAATTCTATATATACATAGAATATGTATATTGTACACGTGCCATGCTTTTATTTCCCCCTTCCGAAACGTATTGATGTGAAACCCCCCTGGCATATTCATATTGTATTATTTGGAGTTCGCAGGGCGACATTTGGTAAATATGCTCTCTCGTGAAGGCGGCCCGCCACAGGTTTTGCCGCGCTTTTGTATAAGCATGTGTAAGAGTGGTGTTCTGTTGACTCTGTAATATCACCAATGGCCCTCTCGCCTGCGACAACCAGTCCCGTTCGAAGTCTTGGTGCCTTTTCGTGAAGCCTTGCCGATGTCTTGACACATGCATTAGTGTGAATTAGATGCGCGCGCATCTAGCCTTAAGGTCAAAGGGAATCTGCTCAAAGAATGTACTGAAACCGAAAGAAAACGCTAGCGTAAGGGACAGTGAGAGCTGAAGCACAGCTTCATTTGTTTAGAATGTAAGCAAAAAAAACCTCTCAAAGTATATTTTTGTAACTGAAATGTAAATTTATACATATTATATAAATATATATATATTCAGGAGTTGGAATGTTGTAGTTACCTACTGAGTAGGCATGGATTTTGTATGTTATGAACATGCAGTTTATTATTTTGTGGTTTATTTTTATTTTGTAATTGTGTTTTGTTTAAACAAAGTGACTGTTTGGCTTATGAACACATTGAATGCGCTTTTCTGCCAAGAGGATATTTGGTGTACATCATATCCTAAAATTAAAAAAACTGAAAATCATCTTTTTTGCCGTGGGCTATATTTCTTTTTTCCGTCTGCACAGTTTATTTGTTGCCCAATAATGTGACTTTCTCACAATTCAAATAAATGTTTCCAGGCCTGACTTTCAAAACTCTCCCCCATGATGGAAAGAAGACAACTGCTGTCCCGTGAAAAGCAAAGAAGGACAACAGCAACTCGTGTAAACTGTCTCTGAAGTATCACACTCCCCCACTAAACTCCCTGGGTGACCGTACTTCTGTATTACTCCGCCATGAGTCTTGCCGCCAGTACGCCATTTATTTGGCACTCATTTTGTTTTACAGGCTTCAAAAATGATATTGGTAATGAAGACGGCCCGCAATGTTATCATCCCATACACGGGTCCATTAGGAAGACGCAGAGGGGATCTCTGTGAAGGTGTGGTGTAACAGGCAGGGGGTATTTTGAGGTGTGGTATGAAGGAACGGAATGACGGTGGCCAATATAGGGCGAGGCATAAAGCCAGGTTGGTGTGGTATAAATGAGGTACGTGTCCTCTATGAAGGCAGGCTGTAGATGTAATAGGAAGTGAGGGTACCTTATACACAGCAAGGAAGGTTATCTGATGCACCGTATACAGGTATAAAGGGGAGGGTACAGGAAGTGAGTGCCCTGCAGGAAAGAAGGGTGCAGGGAGTTGGTTTTTATGCAGGCGTGACATCAAGAAAGAATATTTGGTGCACTGCATACAGGTGTGGCATGCAGGGAGGGTACAGGAGATGTGTGCCCTGTAGTAATGAAGGATGCAGGTGTGATCTGATGGGAGGGTGTATGTGTGCCTTGTAAGAGGAAGAGTAGAGGGGTGACCTGAACACAGGTAGAGGCGTGTGCAGGGGGTGCACTACATACATGTGTGTTAGGAACGATGGGTGTCATGTGTACAGGTGTGATCCTTTAGGGAGGGTGCAACAGGCACGTGGCCTGAGGGTGAAGGGGTGTCTGGTTAGAATGAATAGTACAGGGATGACCTGAACACAGGTAGAGTGCGCTGTATACACATGCCTGGTGTGAAGGGAGGGTGCCATGTGTACAGGTGTGTAAAGGCAGGAGACAGGTATCCCATGAATATGTGTGGTATGATTTAAGGCTATGTTCGTGAAATTAATGGGAGGACATGTGTGATAGGAAGGGAGGTTGCATGGAGTGCCATGTGCACGTGTGTGGTACGGGGGAAGGGCTAATGGGATGTCATGCTGAATGAAGGGATATGAAAGTAGGACACAGGAGCAGTAGGAAGGGAGGATACAAGGGATGCTCTATATGTATGTGGTGTGAAGGAGCTATAGGAAGGGAGGATGCAAGGGGTGCTCTGTATATGTATGTGGTGTGAAGGAGCTATAGGAAGGGAGGATGCAAGGGGTACTCTGTATATGTATGTGGTGTGAAGGAGCTATAGGAAGGGAGGATGCAAGGGGTGCTCTGTATATGTGGTGTGAAGGAGCTATAGGAAGGGAGGATGCAAGGGGTACTCTGTATATGTATGTGGTGTGAAGGAGCTATAGGATGGGAGGATGCAAGGTGTGCTCTGTATGTGTATGCAGTGTGAAGACAATGTGTAGGAGGGCTTTGAAGTAGGGGTGCAGCGGGCACCCTGTATATAGGGGACACAGGAAAGCTGTTTGTACTTCCTTGTAAACGGGTATGGTATGGAGGGAATACTCAAGTGGTGTGCTGTATGTTGTATGGAGTATGAGTGCCGATGTGATGTGATGGGAGGATGCAAGGGGTACCCAGAACGCAAATGGGAAGGTTCAGGGGTCATAGGAAGGGAGAGTGCACGGGAGCCTTGTATACAGGTATGGGATGATGAACGGGTGGCATGAACACAGGTCTAATAAGATGTGGGCTTGAATGCTGTGCATGCCATGTACACAGTGGTGTAAGGAGGCATACAAGGGTGGCATTTATGTAGGGTGCAGTGGGTGCCCTGTATGCAGATATGGTTTGATGGAAGGATGCTGATGTGATCTGGAGGAAGAGCGTAGGAGGTATCCTGCTTGCAGGTATTATATGGAGTTAGAGTGCAGGGTGTGCCCTGTATACATATGTGGTATGACATGAGTATGTGGGTGGACTATGAAGGGAGGGTGTAGGGGGCTCTGTATATGTATAAAGGAATGTTTTCAGATGTACTATGAAGGAATAGTTCAGGGGTGCCCTGTTTGCAGGAGTGGCTTGAAGACCGCGTACAGGGGCTGCCCTCTACACATATGTGGTATGATGGAAGGGTGCATGTGTTACACGAAGATTGGGGTCAGGGGTGCCCTGTATACAGGCGTGATTTGAAGAAAGAGTGCATGGGCTGGTCTCTACACATATGTGGCATGATGGAAGGGTGCAGGTGTTATATTAAGAGTGGGGTCAGGGGAGCGCTGTGTAGAGGCGTGGTTTGAAGAGAGCGTGAAGGGGCCGTTCTCTACACATATGTGGTATGATGGAAGGGTGCAGGTGTTATACGAAGAGTGGTTCCAGGGGTGCCCTATATACAGGCGTGGTTTGAAGAGAGCGTGAAGGGGCCGTTCTCTACACATATGTGGTATGATGGAAGGGTGCAGGTGTTATACGAAGAGTGGTTCCAGGGGTGCCCTATATACAGGCGTGGTTTGAAGAGAACGTGCAGGGGCCACCCTCTACACATATGTGGTATGATGGAAGGGTGCAGGTGTTATATGAAAAGTGTGTTCAGGGGTGCCCTGTATACAGGCGTGGTTTGAAGAGAGCGTGCAGGGGCCGCCCTCTACACATATGTGGTATGATGGAAGGGTGCAGTTGTTATATTAAGAGTGGGGTCAGGGGAGCGCTGTGTAGAGGCGTGGTTTGAAGAGAGCGTGAAGGGGCCGTTCTCTACACATATGTGGTATGATGGAAGGGTGCAGGTGTTATACGAAGAGTGGTTCCAGGGGTGCCCTATATACAGGCGTGGTTTGAAGAGAACGTGCAGGGGCCACCCTCTACACATATGTGGTATGATGGAAGGGTGCAGGTGTTATACGAAGAGTGGTTCCAGGGGTGCCCTATATACAGGCGTGGTTTGAAGAGAACGTGCAGGGGCCACCCTCTACACATATGTGGTATGATGGAAGGGTGCAGGTGTTATACGAAGAGTGGTTTCAGGGGTGCCCTATATACAGGCGTGGTTTGAAGAGAACGTGCAGGGGCCACCCTCTACACATATGTGGTATGATGGAAGGGTGCAGGTGTTATATGAAAAGTGTGTTCAGGGGTGCCCTGTATACAGGCGTGGCTTGAAGAGAGCGTGCAGGGGCCGTTCTCTACACATATGTGGTATGATGGAAGGGTGCAGGTGTTATACGAAGAGTGGTTCCAGGGGTGCCCTATATACAGGCGTGGTTTGAAGAGAACGTGCAGGGGCCACCCTCTACACATATGTGGTATGATGGAAGGGTGCAGGTGTTATACGAAGAGTGGCCAGGGGTGCCCTATATACAGGCGTGGTTTGAAGAGAACGTGCAGGGGCCACCCTCTACACATATGTGGTATGATGGAAGGGTGCAGGTGTTATATGAAAAGTGTGTTCAGGGATGCCCTGTATACAGGCGTGGCTTGAAGAGAGCGTGCAGGGGCCGCCCTCTACACATATGTGGTATGATGGATGGGTGCAGTTGTTATATGAAGAGTGGGGTCAGGGGAGCGCTGTGTAGAGGCGTGGTTTGAAGAGAGCGTGCAGGGGCCGTTCTCTACACATATGTGGTATGATGGATGGGTGCAGGTGTTATATGAAGAGTGGTTTCAGGGGTGCCCTATATACAGGCGTGGTTTGAAGAGAACGTGCAGGGGCCACCCTCTACACGTATGTGGTATGATGGAAGGGTGCAGTTGTTATATGAAGAGTAGTTTCAGGGGTGCCCTGTATACAGGCATGGCTTGAAGAAAGCGTGCAGGGGCCGTTCTCTACACATATGTGGTATGATGGAAGGGTGCAGGTGTTATACGAAGAGTGGTTCCAGGGGTGCCCTATATACAGGCGTGGTTTGAAGAGAACGTGCAGGGGCCGCCCTCTACACATATGTGGTATGATGGAAGGGTGCAGGTGTTATATGAAGAGTGAGTTCAGGGGTGCCCTGTATACAGGCGTGGCTTGAAGAGAGCGTGCAGGGGCCGCCCTCTACACATATGTGGTATGATGGAAGGGTGCAGGTGTTACACGAAGAGTAGTTTCAGGGGTGCCCTGTATACAGGCGTGGCTTGAAGAGAGCGTGCAGGGGCCACCCTCTACACATATGTGGTATGATGGAAGGGTGCAGGTGTTATACGAAGAGTGGTTCCAGGGGTGCCCTGTATACAGGCGTGGTTTGAAGAGAACGTGCAGGGGCCACCCTCTACACATATGTGGTATGATGGAAGGGTGCAGGTGTTATACGAAGAATGGTTCCAGGGGTGCCCTATATACAGGCGTGGTTTGAAGAGAACGTGCAGGGGCCACCCTCTACACATATGTGGTATGATGGAAGGGTGCAGGTGTTATATGAAGAGTAGTTTCAGGGGTGCCCTGTATACAGGCGTGGTTTGAAGAGAGCGTGCAGGGGCCGCCCTCTACACATATGTGGTATGATGGAAGGGTGCAGGTGTTATATGAAGAGTGAGTTTCCGGGGTGCCCAGTATACAGGCGTGGTTTGAAGAGAGCGTGCAGGGGCCGTTCTCTACACATATGTGGTATGATGGAAGGGTGTGCAGGTGTTATATGAAGAGTGGTTTCAGGGGTGCCCTATATACAGGCGTGGCTCGAAGACAGCGTGCAGGGGCCGTTCTCTACACATATGTGGTATGATGGAAGGGTGCAGTTGTTATATGAAGAGTGAGTTCAGGGGTGCCCTGTATACAGGCGTGGTTTGAAGAGAGCGTGCAGGGGCCGTTCTCTACACATATGTGGTATGATGGAAGGGTGCAGTTGTTATATGAAGAGTAGTTTCAGGGGTGCCCTGTATACAGGCGTGGTTTGAAGAGAGAGTGCAGGGGCCGCCCTCTACACATATGTGGTATGATGGAAGGGTGCAGGTCTCTATGAAGGGGGGATAGGAAGGTGCCAAGTGTAAAGGCAAGTTACAGGTGCGATAAGGGAGAGTGCAGGGGTTATCCTGTATGCGGCCGTGATATGAAAAAGGTGTGGTATAACAGGAGGATACAGCATGGCATGAGTGGAAGGTGCGAGCCTGCCCCATGGACAGCCGAAGTACAAACATAACATACAATGGCTACAGATGTCATATAAAATATGGTTTCAAGGGGTGCCATTTCCAAAGGCAGTGGTGCCATCAACACAGGTGTGATGCATAGCAATATGATATGGGGGTGCTATGTTTTGACGTGTCCAATGAATAGATATCCGACACGTGTGATAGAAAGGCAACAGTGTCATGTATACAGGCGTTCAACATAACAGAACAACCTTATAATCCCCACTAACATACAATAAACACAAAGACGTGTGCTCCAAGCAGAGGGAGTTCAAAGGCAAACCACATAATAATTAAAATCTAGCACCAATTTGTGATGTATATGAAATAAGAAACGCATAAACAAAGAAAGGGGTTTAAAAAAAGTATATGCACTTTCTATTAATACTTAGAAAACTTCGCATAAAAAAAGCATTCAATTTCATGGACGGAAATAGACATTTTAAATAGACAATGCAGAATATAAACAAATGAGGAAGGAGTCGTAAACCATTTCAAGGCAATCACAACAAAACATTTCCGATATGAATAGGCATACATAACAAAGACTGATCCTATAACAAAAAAACATAAAGTGAAGTGTTCACTTTGTTATACAGCTTTTTGTTATGGGATCAATCTTTTTTATGTATGTCTATTCATATCGAAAAATGTTTTGTGATTTTGTCAAGTTGTAACTCCTTCCTCACTGTTGATATATTGTCAATAGAAGGTTTGTATCTACGCCAGGGCCACTGGAATTATGCAGCAGAGAGGACCAAATTATGCGGCAGGGTTGTCTAAATTATGTCACGAAAAAGCAAATTATGTAGCATAATGCAGCACATTTTGTCATAGTATAACCTCACTATTTTGTAATGTTATTGAAACGTGTTAATACTATCTGGGCAAAGGTTTCACCTCATTAGTACCTGTTTGGCACCCAAAGATAGCAAGAAGCAACAGAAAGGTGACCAGTCAATCTCTGCAAACTGCCTTGCACCACGCGCCCTCACGTGCCACCACCTTTTTTAAAAACTTTTGATCTGTTTGAGCTGGAAACAAAAAGATTTTTTTGGGTTAAAATCTGGAGATTATGCAGCAGATGATGGGTTTTGTGCAAATGCAGCAAACCTATAATTATGCGGAAACCGCCGAAACCTCAAAATTCTCAAAATTCCAATGGCCCTGAGCTACGTCCCTGAATTTGAATGATTTTTTAATACCATTATTTGTAAGGAATAGTAAAATATTTTTTAACCCCCTATCTTTGTTTGCCCCCTTCTAAAGTCGTATACATTATGAATTGATGTTAAGATGTTATTTGCTATACTGTACGTATTTGACCTGCCTCCGCTAGGAACACACGTCTGTTGTATTTAATGTATACAGGTGTCGCATAATGGATACTGCGTTCAGGTGGTGCCTGCTAATCTGATGTATAAAAAGATGTAGCGGGGGGAGGGGTGGATATGTACAGACGTGGTATGCATACAAGCTAAGTGCAGCGAGGAGGGTTTCCTAAATATACATTTAGTAAACGGGAGGATGGACATGGTGTCCTGCATACAGGTGTAATAAAAAGGGGTGATGTGTGAGTATGCCATATATGTAGGTGTGGGAGAAACACAGTGCGTGTTGTGTATACACGTATGGTATATAAAGGGATGGAGTTAGTGCCTGGTATATAGGTTGCAGATTGATATCCTGTATACAGGGGCAGTATACACAGGTGTCGCATGCCATGTATACAGTTGTGCTATGCATACATACATTTAGGGCCAGATGTATAAACATTAGGAATCCTGATTTCCTAATTGCGATTCTCTCTAGAACGCAATTAGGAAATTGGTATTCCTGATGTATGAGACTCATTGAGTTTCATTTAGGGATGCCTTGCGGGTTGCAAATCGATCTAATTTATGAATACTAATGAGGTAGGTCACAGTTTGTAACACATTAGGAATTACAGCCATCACAGGGATGGTGGCCTGCTGAGGTCAGCCGACCACATGTCTGTAATTGCTTTTTAATAAACACTCTTTTTAAAAAAAAAAATATGTAGCCTGTTTTCCTTAAAGGAAAATGGAATACATTTAAAAAGAAACAAAATAAACCTTGAAGTTTCATTTTTTAAGAGTAGGCAGTGATCCGTGGAGCCAGTGCATGCTCTTAAAAATACTATTATTTAAATTTTCAAAGGAGAAGGGGTCCCTTGAGGACCCCATCTCCTTTGCGAATGGGTTACCACCAGTTTTAAAATGGTGGTTAAGTATTACTGTTTCGCGACCAGAATTCAGTCGCAAAACAGTAATACATACAATACCGATTCTGTATTTGGAAGGGATACCCTAAACACGCCCCATCCAAAAACCCAATCGCAACTTGTTACCAATTCACATTTTGTACATTTGAAAAAGCATTTTTCCTGTCACAAACGGACCCATTCTGCGAATCGGGACGATTGCCCGATCTGCAGAATGGGTCAGTTTGCGACAGGAATGCTTTGTACATCTGGCCCTCAGTGTCAGAGATGTCCTGTATATAGGTGAAGTATAAATGAAGGAAGTTGGGGCTGTCCTTTCCACAGTAAGATCAAAAGTGCAAATCAGCAGCTAAAAATGTGTCGAATTAAGGCAGCATGAAGGAGTTAAGAATATACATAAAGAGCACATGTGGTCTTTTTGGCATCACACACAGAGGCGTCATGTAAACGTAAACACCGAGCTAGAATCCACATAGAGTCAGAGTTGGCAATCAAAGTCGTTGAGGTTAAAGTACCCCGCCTTGCGTTATAGTCATGTTGCAGGTCACTAGCGTGTTGCGACCATAGAAGACGGAAGTTGAAGGGCAATAGACCTGTGAGGTGACTTGTATTATTCTATTTGCAGACGCCGGGGAGTATTTTATTCCTTCTAATACATGGTCACACCATCAATCTTGCCTTAAGCCTCTGATAAAGGGGACATCTGGTCAATGATGTCACAATAAGAATCAAAACCCAAGCAAACGTCATCACACAAATTAATGTTCTGGAATGCTTATTGGTGGTGATTGTTAGCAATGCCAAGGTTCGATAAAGACAACATTTTGTTTTCTTACGCTGGGTGCCCTTTAAATCTTCAGTGACTTGCACCTTCTCATGAAAGAAATCGTCTGGATGCAGAATAAATAGGAAATCTATACTGTTAAAAAGAGTAAAAGATGAGAAGAAAGGGATGTGAAAAGCTAGATATTCCATGTATTGTTTTCGCAGCAGTTTTTAATCCTGCTCTGTCTGCTAGAACCAGCAGCTAACGCTGTCACCTTGCAAAGCGTTTTCTCCACTAACGTTGTGAAGTGTTTTTCGGTATTTTGCATGCTACACAAACTGGGTCATGCTTGCTAAATTGCATTTTGAGAAAAAAGTTCTGCAAAACCAGATTTTGCGAAAAACACTTCGCTTACAGTGGAAGAGATAAAAAAAAATAGTTGAAAGAAAATTCGTAAGCAAAAACTTGTTTTGCAAGATATTTCCCAGGAAGACATATATACTTTGCAACCTTTGTGAAGTTAAAAGACTGCAATCTTCTCAAAACTTTGCAGGAGAAATTGTAATTTCTGTTTCTCTTAGACCCACTGCACTGTGAATAAACTATTGATGTAGATTAGTGATGTCATTTAATTTATTACAGATGAGTAGTGATATCACAACGTGCATTTCTTAATAGCATTAATTACAGTTTTGCATACAGTGTACGCAGGCTTCCGTGTATTGTAAGATATCTTCCATGAGTGAGGTTTCATTTTCACGTAGAGTAATGTTATTTTGTAAGGAAGAATTATCTGCCAAATGGATTTCATTGGTTGACCCAAATGACAAGTTATCAGGAATGTACCGTGGGAAGATGTTGCTGTAAAAAGCAGCCCTGCAATAGCGAGAAAGAGCACAGGGAGGCCTAAGTATAAGCAGGGCCACTGGAATTATGCTGCAGGAGAGGGCTAAATTGTGCAACAGGGTTGAGTAAATTATGCGACAAGAAAATGCAAATTATGCGATATAATATGGCACATTTTACTTCATTATTTCATCGTTTTTAAACTTGGTAACACTTTCTGGGCCTTGGTTGCATTACATTAGTACCAATTTAACACTCAAAAATATCAATAAGCTACAGAAAGGTGACCAGTCCAGCCTTGCAAAGGTCCTTCCACAGCGCTGCAACATCTGCAACACATGTTGTCACATTTTTAGTAACTTTTGAACCGTTAGAGGTAGAAACAAATTTGGGGCATATTAGCAAGGAATAGCGATATTTATTGCTAAACGCGCTTAGCGTGAATCCTGTTAACGCCGCCTATCGCTGGAAAATATCGCTGAGATAACACCCTATTAGTAAGGTTTATCTCCATAGCGATAATATTTCCAGCGATAGCGGCAAAATGCGAGAATATCGCTGGAAAACCAGCGATATTCTTGCATTAACGCTAAGGTGGATTCAGCATTAGAATCCACCTCCTATACCTTAAACAGGTAAGTCATAGTCAGTAGCAGGTGTTAAAATCTAGCGATAAACGCGCTTAGCGCGATTTATTTTATCGCTTCGCCTGCCTTGATAATAGGGGTTAGTGGTGTTAGCGACTGTTTACAGTCGCTTTTAGTGGGAACGCCTACCTTGCATGTCATTAGCGATAAATATCGCTGACATGCAAGGCGATGTAATTCCCGGCCTCTAACGCCTGAAAGCTGTCGCTAACGCCTGTTAGCGACAGCTTGCTAATAGGGCGTTAAAAATATCGCCGATTTAGCGGCAAAAAGTGCCGCTAAATCGGCGATAAAGCCCTTGATAATATGCCCCAAATTTATTTTGGGTTAAATTCTGCAGATAATACAGCAGATGATGGGTTATGTGGCAAAATCGGCAAATCTATAAATATGCGAAAATCGCCGCAGCCGCACAATCGCATAATTTTAGTGGCCCTGAGTATAAGCCACAAACTGCTGGAGCCCTTTTTCAGTCTCTTGTCTTGCACAGGCCTCTGTCTGTTCAGCTTTCCTAGTGACTCTGATCCCAGAGTTGTGAGAATCCATCTTTGGCCTCAAGCCTGCTACTGTGCTTTTACAACTGTTGATGTTCGATATGTCACTGGCCATCTAGACCACGGCAAGTAGTATACCGCTGTGGCAGGGAGCTGCGCGCCCTACAAATCTTTAATAATAATAATAACTGATGTTTTGTCCGGCTGGCCCACAGGCCATAGGCCAAGAGATGGAAGTAACCAATAATCAGAACTACTGTTAAAAACAGGGTTCAGATGCCACATTTTCTTTTGGCATAAATATGAATTAATTTTCAGCAGTTCCATATAGTGCATCATATTATGCATAATTTCCAGATTTCAACAAATACGTTTCTAGCTCAAACAGATCAAAAGTTATTGAAATTGTTGCACGCAGGGTGCAACATACCAGTCCATACATTCCAGAAGGAAACTGGTCACCTTTTATCTGACACTGCTGCATTCAAGCATTTACAGAGGTCAAACAAAGTGCTTTTTTTGCCTGCAGCAAGAAACACAAACCTAAAGCACTCTAATTTAATTTGGGAAAATGGATCCACCTTTAACACGAAACTGTTTTGTTTCACTATCGCATACCTGTCAACTCACACGGTGCCACAGTGTGACACACCATATCGGCTCCCATCACACAGTCTCCCGGTGAAGAGCCGATATCACACGGTGGCACCGTGTGACACACCATATCGGCTCCCATCACACAGTCTCCCGGTGAAGAGCCGATATCACACGGTGGCACCGTGTGACACACCATATCGGCTCCCATCACACGGTCTCCCGGTGAAGAGCCGATATCACACGGTGGCAGGGAAAACGAGCTGAAAACCACTGTAAATAGCCGATTTCCAGCTCATTTTCCGAGGCTTTGAACTACCGACGTTCATTAAGGGGCATGAAAACACCCCAGGACATCGGCACGAGCCTCAGCAAGCTTTTCTTTTGGGAGGAGGGGGCTTGGGGGCGCGGTGGGGTTCAAAAGGGCCTCGTAGGTACTTCTCGACACAAGGTTACTGCACCTTTCAAGGCACCGCCACCACCCCCACATGAGATTGTTCTTCAAGTTGGCAGGTATGCTATTGCACAGTATCATACATACATAAGCTTCTCCAAGCTGCAGTCATTTCAGGAGGGTGTGCAGGCTTTGGAAGACTCCTAAAGATGCCTTGGGCCCAAAAATACCTCGCACTTAAGTACATCATAAAGTGTGCATCATAACAAACATTGGCAAAGCCAATAGTTCAGACATTTAGGTGCTAACTCGTGCATAGAACATGTGTGCATGCCTGCACATTAAAGCCAGGCCTATTCCCTTTGATAGAGCTTGCTTTGATTAAAAGGTAAAGAAAAAGTCTGGACATGTTGTAAATAAATTTTTGAATTAACTCTTTCATTATGGTGTTGTTTTCAGTTTCAGCTTTCTACTTTCGAACACTACACAACCTTTGAAAAAGTAAAAGGAGACGTGACGCGTCCAGACAATAAACCTACATCACCAAGGAGAAAAGCGAAGGCTAACCTGCACCACCAACACCCAACTCTCGGAAAACGCTGCAACGCTGAATGTGAGGGTAGCTTCACAGAGGTTACCTGGAATACAGTGATACATATTTGGAAGAAAGAATATTACCATTATTTCTGCTTGCATAAAGGTGCTGCATAATGCATAAACATTCTGGACGCTTTAGCACAGTGGTTCTTAACCTGTGGTACTGAGGACCCCAGGGAGTCCGCAATGCCTATTCAGGAGGTCTGCGACAGTTTTTCAGCAATAAATAACATTAAAATTTGTAAGTTAAAATTAATAAATTATAAACAAATACAGAAGCAAGTTTGACAATTTGAAAACTTTTTCTATATTTGTTTGTGAATTACACAAAATATTAAAATATTTGAGCATTTATTTGGTTTATAGTTGGATTTGTATTTTATATATTGTTTTGATGTTCAAGTCATAGAAATTGCTTGGGCCGGGGTCCCCGGCTTTCACTAACAACTCAGTGGGGGTTCCCAGATTCCAGTAATGATTCCGTAGGGGTCCACAGAAGTCAAAAGGTTATGAACCGTTGCTTTTAGTACATAATGTGTATGAAAAGAGGCTTTTCCTGCGCAGTGCTGATTACATTCTCTTTAACATACATAAGAAATGCTTAATTTTAGTCCAATATACATTAAAAGGTAGGGTGTGTTTCTTATAAAAGTCTGTAGTGGAACTGTCCAAACCAAGGGGTGAATGCTTCATCCTGTCGAGTAGTGTGGAAGAGGCATTGTTGGTCAATGACATTTTGGCCTCATTAGGAGGGAAAACGCTGCTTGCCGCCCACCCTTGCTGGAGCTAGGCAGGGTGACTCCTTGCTGAGGCCAGCCTACCCGATGCTGGTGGATTGGGGTCTCACCCTAAGAATGTTTTGAGTTCTGTTTGTGTTTTTTTTCAATAACGCGAACAATCTTGGTAGCAGCACTCCGACGATTTGGGGCCTAACCATCTTGCAGCAAAAACAAAACGCACAAATTCCAAAGACAAGGCTTTCAGCCTTTAGTTGGTGAAACGTCCTACCTAAAAGCTAAGGGCCATATGCATGGAGTATTTTTGCATCTGAGCCGTTTGTAACCGCAAAAAGGCTTTGATGTATAAAACCCAAATTGCGATTCGGTAACATGTTGCGAAATTGCAACTTGCGTTTGCAATCAAATACCGATTTGGTATTTGGAAGGCAAGTGTTTAGGGCTTCCCTTCCAAATACCGAATCAGAATGGTATGTGACAGGATGTTGGCAGCAAAACATCAATACTTTGCCAACTACTGATAGGTAGTGGTAAGACATTCTCAAGGGACCGCTTCCTCTTTATGAATGTTGGAAAGACTAGTTTTAAGATTAGGCAGTGGTCCCGGGGACCGCTGCCTACTCTTAAAAAATGTTAGTAATACTGTAATTTTTTTTATATGCATCCTGTTTTCCATTATGAAAAATGGGCTGTATTAAAAAATGCTTTATTTACAATTAAACACTGACATGGTGGTCTGCTGACCTCAACCCTGTGATGGCAGGAATTCCTAGTGGGTAGCAATTTACGACCGACTTCATTAATATTTATGAGGTAGGTTGAATTGCGACCCACTTGAATTCGATATTTTGCAAACTGACTTATTACCATATAGGTTGGTTCTCAGATTATCACACTGGTTGCAAAATACTAGTCGAAAATTGCGACCAGTATTTTGCGACTAGTGCCACGAACATCTGGCCCTATGTTCCAAATGGCCAGAATCTTGAGCAAGAGCAGCTGCGAGACAGAAAAGGTGTCTCTGAGCCCATCCTTAAGAGCCCAGTTAGAGCAATGCTCTATGTCCATGACTCAGTGGCGTAGCAAATGGGGCGGTCTGCCCCGGGCAGCACGAGTTTTGGGGGTGCCGCAGGAATCACCAGCACCCCCCTCCGCTCTTACCTGTGGCCATTGCGGATTCAACAGCACCCCCCACTCTCACATACAGCCACCATGGGGCGGCAAACGCACGCAGGGGCCGCCATAGGTTAGCTAAGCCACTGCCATAATGGTATCTCCGACTGCATAATGCGTGACTGTGGCATTGCAGAT
Source organism: Calotriton arnoldi (assembly GCA_963921515.1). NCBI lineage: Eukaryota > Metazoa > Chordata > Amphibia > Caudata > Salamandridae > Calotriton > Calotriton arnoldi. Next base: position 834,979 of record CAWUFW010008244.1, read on the forward strand.
AGCCATAACATAACATGTGTATTTGTGAAGTGCACGTTCACCCGGAGGCATCTTGGCGCTGAATAACAGATGTTTATTGTTACCCAACTCAATGGTACTCATTTTATCGACCTCAGATGGATGAAAGGCTGAGTGGACCCACTGGGATTTGAACCTGTGACCATGAGGTCAAACACAGGCCCCTGCAGTGGATGCATTAGTCCACTGAGCCACCAGACCCAGCTGTGGCATCGCAGATAGCCATGCTCACTTCATTAGTGTGTACATGTCCAAGATAGGGTAATGTTTTGCGTACATGTTCGTAGCAATTTGTGTTCAATGTAGTCTGCAGATATGGTACAATGTTTTATCAGAGTGGGGCAAACCAATTAGTATTAATTGAGTTTGAGACACCTTGCATTTGCTGTAAAAAAAGGAAACAACCACAACCTTACGTAGTATGCCTTGCAACTCTTTCTTCCACCGCCACTTCTTCCTAGCCAGTTATTCAAAAGAGTCTTTCTTGAGCTTGGTGGCCTGCTGAAGGATTATGTCCAGCTATAGTGGTTGCCTGCTGTGTCTGCAACTTGGCTTCGGAATTTTACTGGACAAATGGTGGTGGTACACCACTAAAGTGGTGGTGCAACAGCAGGTGTCACTTACAAGACCAGCAATGTGTCCATTTGCTGTAGATGTGATGGAAGTGGCCTCCCTTGTCACTAAAGAGCACCAAAATGGCAGGCGCTGCAAGAGTGAGGACTCTAGGATCTGGGCCATTCATGAGAGTGATGGATCAGAGTCTTGTGTAGCTAACGTGCTGTCAAACTGATACAGAAGACCCTCCCGGTGAAGACTAGAGTGTTGGCATAACAAGGTCAAAACAGGTAGATGTTTCCTGTGTGGAGACAGTGGATGGCGCCTGAGTGAGAGACCAGGGCAGTAGAAGGACAGCTGTTTGGAGGCTAGATGACAGTGGAATGGCGAATGAACAGTGACAAGCAGTGGCAAAATCAATAGGTTTGATGGTTGCACTCAAGCACTGACAAAAGCAATTAAAAAATATCAGCTCCGGTACAAAAGAATACATTTTTTTTGCTTTGGGTGTACAATGCATGGATGAGATAAAGAATTTAATGTGTGATGACAGAGTGTACTTTTCATATCATATGTAAAATAGTCCATCTTACTTTCCAGTGAAGAGAAAAGTATACACCCAAACATCCAATATAAAGAAGCTGAGACTAAATATTCCTATAACTGATCCAAGATGATAATGACAATGCCTCAAGCCAATGTCTGAAGGTTCCTGAGATAAAGTAGGCAACGGCAGAAGGAAGCTTAACCAAATCTCCTAAGAGTATGTATAGAATACAATGGGCCTGATTCCGATGCGGTTAGGAAGGCCTCCAAACGGCATTTGCTCCGTCCAAATCGGATCAGGAACGTATCTTTCCGACTCACTCAGAAAGGTTTCCGACCGTCCCAGTACGATGCGAGTTAGGCGTTAGGAATATCCCAATGCGAACCCGACGGCATTTGGAATGACCGAGCCGTACGAAGCAGAATCGTACGTCTCTATGGGCTGCGTTTCCGACCGACCGAGTACGATGCTGGATTTGGACAGCCTTTCCGAATCGTGCCGTCTGACTCGAATTGGCAGTCGGAATCAGACTTTGGGGGCCCGTAGTGGGCCCCCCTGCCCCCAGAGCCTTCCCAATCGAGTCCGTGAGGGTACCCATGGGTCCCCCCCTTACCAGCCATGCACAGTGTGGCAGGCACCAGGGGGTGCCCGCCACAGGGTGCCCAATTTTCCCCAGCCACTCCTTTCTTCAATGGGAGCCATATATTCGGTGTGAACAAAGGCTCTCATTGAAGTCAATGGGAGTCCAACCAAATCGTATCTGGAAGCATCCGGATGCATCGTACTTGGTCGGTTGGACTCTCCCGATCCGATTCGGTCAGAAACCATTCCCAAACCCATTTGGCCGGGAAGCTTTCCAAACCGCATCAGAATCGCGCCAAATATGTTTTTCATGAGTGGAGCAAGTACCATAAAAGGTCAACCTCAAACAAGCATTGCCAAAGCCAGTAGGTCTTGACTGTACGATGCTGAGCTATTGGCTATGCTTTTTTTTAAATCATTTTATTGAAATTGTATATAAGATATAACAAAACATCTAATCTTGGCACCAGAAAGCAGTCTATTCTTAAGCAATGTGCAGTTAATAAGGTAATACATCACAACTCAGTAATATATCTACACCACACTGGCCAAAGCAACGTAAGCAGGATAATGTAGCTTTTCCAAAATCTGGATTTACGCTTATTGAGGTCACAGTTAAATATGCAACACATAACAAATTTACAAAATGGCTTCTAGCTCTTTAGCAGCTTCCAGATGTCTTTGGGGTGCACAATAGTGTTACAGTTGTCCATCAGTTCATTGCATACACCAAATCTTGAACCCATGCTGTACGTTTGAGTGACTTAGTGCTCATTCTGTGCATCCCCAATCATCTCTTAGCCAGCAGGAGTACCATGGACATGAATATGTGCACTTTTCAGGTATGACCTCTGTAGGGCCAGCTGGAGGGCCAGCACGGGGTATGGAGCAATTTCAATCTCAACAATTCACTTAGGTAGTCAAATATTTCCATCGTAAATTCTAGCACCACAGGGCAAGACCATACAAAATGAAGGTTCGGTTTTTCACTCTACATTTTTTATGTTCCACAATACCCCTTGGAAAAAAATTAGACATTTAGGGCTAGATGTACAAAGCATTTTTGCATTCACAAATGGCTCGATTCGCAGAATAGAGCCATTTGCATCAGCAAAAATATTTTTTCTGATATACAATGCCCAAATTGCGATTCAGTATTTTGTTACCGAATCACAATTTGGGTTTTGTAATTTGGTATTTGGAAGGGGCTTGTTGAAGGAGTCCCTTCCGAATACTGAATCGCATTGGTATGTTACAAGTGTTTTGCGACCGAAATGCGTTCGCAAAACATTGACGATTTGACAATTTACCCTCGACTCAAAATTGGAGGTAACCTATTTGTAATCCGCAAGGTGTCTCCAAGTGACCCCTTCCCCTTTGAGAATGGTTGTAGAAATATTTTTTAAGAGCAGGCAGTCGTCCCAGGTAAAACAGGCTCCGTTTAAAAAAAATTGCTTTATTTAAAAGCAATCACAGACATGGTAGTCTGCTGACCCCAGCAGGCAACTATCCTTGTGATGGCAGCGAATCACAGTGGGTCGCACATTGTGACCTACTTCATTCAAATGCATGAGGTAGGTCTATTTGCGACCCGCTCCAAATCGCTAAATGAAACTCAATGAGTTTCATACATAAGGAATAGTGATTTCCTAATTGAGACTCACAAAAAATCGCAATCAGGTAATCACTATTCCACTTTTTATACACCTAGCCCTAATTCGGTGTAAAGTACAAATGATGGATACATTTGAATTGAATTAATTTATGTCTATAGGTATAAAGAATATCTTTAACCTGAGCACAGCAATACTTCCAGCATGAATCAGATAGTGGATGACCCAAATTAGTCTCCGAGGCTTACCTGGATTTATACTATTGGATTTATCCATTGCCCACATAAGGTAGATTGTCTTCCATGCATCACCTCCCTGAACCATCTTATTAAGTATAGCGAGTTCTATACGGGTTGAGGAAAGCCTGGGGAGATAGACTTCCTAGTCAAACGTGTCCTATAATACAGTAGAAGCGTCTGTCACGCCTGCAGATCCAAGGGCCACTGAACTACTAAGATGGCCGTTATTCAATTGACGCGCAGGCGCAGGTAACTTAAATACCGGCTCCATCAGAATGACGGCGCTTCGCGTCTGTTCTTTCCTGCTCGCAATTACTCGTGCACTAAACTTCCGGTCCGACGCGTTCCCTCACTTCCGCGTCGCGTTCGTCGACTGCCGGCGGCTCGCGTCCAAGCTGCAATCCTCTACGGCTCGTTTCCTGGATTCTCCTGTTCTACCAGGGAGACAAATTCACTTACCTGCTCCTTCTCCCCGCCTGGATCACGGATTCCCGTTCTCTGGAGCACTCTTCACCTGCCCTTCAGTCCGGTGCCTGGAAGCCTTGTCAGAAGATAAAGGATGGACTTTTAGAGACCTTTTTCACCGTGGTTACGGTAACAGCGCCCGAAGCGCTGCCAGTTCTTTTTATAGTTTATTAATTGGAAGCGTATTGATGTTTCTCTCGTTTACCTGATGTGGGGACCCGCATTATCCAGGGGTTGTTCCCTTTATTGAAAGTTCTGCTAAGTCCCTAAAGGAAGCGTAAGAGAGGAAGCAAAGACTATTGTTATAATTTACACACACCGCTTCACAAGTCCTTTTAGAGTAAAGTAAAGTCTACTAGAAGAGTAGGACATAGTGGTTGGGACGCCAGAACATTTCACTGCTATCAGAAACAGAAGAAAGGGATGTTTAGGTAAAAGCAGCTCGTGCACATAAGGCAGAATAGAGGGTGTGCTTTGTTCTATCCTAACGTATATCCCCTCTTATTTCACAGCTCTCTACTTCTCTTGGTGCTCTCTGGCTGCTACTGAACTACGAAGAGGACTTGTCTTCCCCTCCTTCCCTTGTTTTGTTTCCCTTCTTCCCCGAGTTGCCTGTTATAGCTCAATTCTACATTGGGCGTGTAGGTGATTCGGGGACGTTGTGGACCATTCTTCAATTTCATGGCGATCCTGTGGAAATACAGGTGAGATTTTGACAGAACGCGAAGCCTTGAAAAAGAAATTACCTTTCTTTTCCACCCGAGCGCCATGGAATTCAGTCAGGTGACATTGGCTGATTTAGCTCACATGATGGGAAGTTTGCAGGCTGAAACTCAAGCCCTGTCCACTAGGTTAGATGTATTACAGCAAGGAAGAAATTCCGAAACCAGGCAAGAGATACCGAGTACTAGTGTTCACAATCCTGTGATACAGGTGTCAACCCCTCAGTCTATTCCTTTGGCACCACCGGAGCGTTTTTGGGTGATACCACTAGATTCGCGGCTTTCATAAGCCAGTGCCAACTTCACTTTATGTGTAAGGCTAACTGCTTCCCTACAGATCAAGCTAAAGTGGCTTTTATCATATCATATCTTGGGGGTCTGCGGCTAACTGGGCAATACCATTAATAGAAAGGAATGATCCTTTGTTGCAGAATTATAACGCCTTTAAACAGGAACTAAAAAAACTTTTCGATAGACACACATTCACTCACTCAGCTGACACTGAACTACTGACCCTGAAGCAAGGTACTAAGGACTTAACAAGTTACATATCTACGTTTCATAGATTAGTAGTAGAAGCAGGGTGGCCCGAGGAAAAACGCAGTGCTCTGTTTTACAAGGGGCTAAGGGACGACCTAAAGGACGCCCTTGCCCAGGTGGTAGACCCTCCAGAATCCTGCCCGGCTCTTATTGATTTGGTGGTTAAATTGGACCACCGAATCAGTGAAAGGAAACGAGAGAGGGGCAAGTCAGAGCCCAGATGGGTGTCTTATCGCGAAAGGAAACCAGAGCCGGATAAAACGGTAGAGGAACCTGAGCCTATGCAAATTGGAAGCATAAGAGGTCCTCTCTCTAATGAAGAGAGACAAAGAAGGCGAGAAAGACGATTGTGCCTGTATTGTGGTAAGTCGGGACATTTTCTTAGAGAATGTCCCGTCAAACCTAAACAAAGAGGGTCGGAAAACTAGCACGCCTGAAGTCTATAGAGACAGAGACTTCGGGTAGTTCAGGATTACTTGTCTCATCTTTAGACATACCATTAAACCAGTCTCGCCATTTCATGCTCACCTCCCGCATAGTGTGGGAACAGCAGGCGGTGGAGGTGCAGGTGATGATAGATTCTGGTGCTTCAGGGAATTTTATGGACACACAGTGGGCACAAAAGTGGAAAATACCCCAGGTTTCTAAACCGCTTTGGGAAGAGGTCACAACCATTGATGGTAGCACACTAAAATCTGGGCCCATTACACACTCCACTGTAGAGTTGCTTTTGGTTATTGAGCAGAAACACCAGGAATGCATAGCCTTTGATATCATTCAGTCCCCCAATTCCCTGTTATATTAGGGATACCATGGCTAAGTAGGCATGGTCCTTCAATCGACTGGAAGGCTATGACTATTACTTTTGATCACGATTCTTGTAGAGATCATGTTGGTCCCGCTGCAGAAGAGCCGAAGAACAGTGGTGCTCTAGCAGTCATTGTTGACAACCCATTACCTACAATCTATCAAGATCACAAAGCAGTGTTTGACGTAGAGCAGGCCACACGTCTTCCACCGCATCGAGTCTATGATTGCAGGATTGACCTGCAGCCTGGTGCTCGCATACCCTGCAGCAGAGTTTACTCTTTAACAGAAAAGGAGAATGTGTATCTACGAGACTACTTGGATGAAATGTTGAGGATTGGTTTTATTCGTCCTTCTAGATCCCCTGCTTCATCCTCTCTTTTTTTCATACCTAAGAGGGAAGGGGGCCTTAGATGTTGTATAGATTATAGAGCCCTTAATGCAATCACAGTAAAGAACAGATACCCATTGCCTTTGATTTCCTCCCTCCTTGATCAGATCAAGGACGCACGTGTGTTCACCAAACTAGATTTACGTGGTGCCTATCATCTGGTGCGCGTCAAGGAGGGAGATGAATGGAAAACGGCTTTTTGCACTAAATATGGCTTATACGAGTACCTAGTAATGCCTTTTGGGCTCTGTAATGCTCCTTCAGCTTTTCAGTTTTTAATCAACGAGGTGTTGAAAGACATGCTTGATAAATATGTTATAGCCTATATTGATGACCTCCTGATATTTTCCCCAACTGTGCAAGAACATGAGAGACACGTAAAGAGAGTTTTGGAACGATTACAGGAAAACCAATTGTATTGTAAATTGGAGAAATGCCAGTTCCATGTGCAAGAGGTTAGCTTTTTGGGTTTTGTTATCTCTCTTCAGGGACTTAGCATGGATCCACACAAGGTAGAAGCAATCCATCGGTGGCAGGCCCCTCAGACAGTGAAAGAGACACAGAGTTTCCTTGGTTTCGCCAATTTTTACAGGCGATTTATATGTGATTTTTCCGACCTCGCTTCTCCTATCACCAAGTTGCTAAGAAAAGGGAGTGCTTTTCACTGGTCACTTGAAGCAGAAGACGCGTTCAACAGATTAAAGAAGGCTTTCACACAGGCTCCTATCCTAAATCATCCTGACCCCTCTAGTCCCTACGTAGTTGAGGCAGATGCGTCCCAAGTGGCAGTTGGGGGATTCTGTCTCAAATAGAACGCTCTACAGGAGCCCTTCACCCAGTGGCATATTACTCCAAAAACTGACACCTGCGGAGATGAATTATTCCATAGGGGACAAGGAGCTATTAGCCATAAAGAAGGTCTTTGAGGAGTGGAGGCAGTACTTGTTGGGTGCAAATCACACTATTACAGTTCTTACAGATCATCGCAACTTACAATTCCTGAAGTCTGCGAGAGCGTTATCCATGAGACAGTTGAGATGGAGCCAGTTTTTTAGCGAATATGACTTTATTATACAATTTCAAGCTGGAAAAAAACGGCAAAGCAGACACCCTGTCTCGTTTTGGATACGAACCCATGCCTGCTTTAGAAGAACCACCCCCTATCATTCCCCGAGATCGCATTGTAGGAGTTCTGTGTTCTGATGTAGATTTTGTAAGGCAGGTCCAAGAAGCACAGACATCCCCAGGTATGGATGAAGTAGTGAGCACACAGGAGGTTACCATAGAGCAGGAATTAGCTTATGTACAAGGTGGGTTAGTACTCCCCTCTCAAAACCTGAGATCACAGGCCTTAGAATGGTGTCACACACATCCTCTTGCTGGGCACCCTGGATACAAGAAAACCATGGACTCACTCAAGAGATATTTTTGGTGGCCCACGATGGGAAGAGATACAACACATTATATCCAGACTTGTCATGTGTGTGCTCAGGGTAAAGCCTCACATCAAAGACCGGCAGGGCTCTTACAACCATTACCAAACCCCCTTGTCCCTGGCATACAGTCTCCCTCGACTTCATAGTCGAATTACCTCGTACAAAGAACGGAAACACTACCCTTTTGGTGGTAGTAGATATGTTTTCGAAGACAGCACACTTTATCCCCTTGACGGGGCTTCCCTCTTCAAAACTATTGGCCTCGATATTTCTACAACAGGTGGTACGCTTACATGGGCTCCCTTCAATCCTAGTATCCGATAGGGGGCTCAATTCATTTCCAAATTTTGGGCAGGGTTGTGTACTCTCTTACACATAGACGTACGATTATCATCTAGTCACCACCCACAGACCGATGGGCAGACCGAGAGAGTAAATCAGTGTTTCGAACAATATATCAGGTGTCAGGTCTTACACTCACAAGAGGAATGGCATGACTTAGTATGGCTAGCAGAGCTGTCCTATAATAATAGTTATCATTTTTCCACAACATATACACCCTTTTATTGCACCTACGGGTATCATCCTAGAATACTGTCTATTCCCCGGCTTTCTTCTTGTTCCATACCGGCAGTGGTAGATATGGTACAAGATATACAGAGGGTACACAAGTCCACACTGATAAATCTTGACAGGGCCAAAGCCAGCTACAAAAAAGGGGCGGATGCTCACAGAAGCCTAGAACCATCCTACAAACAAGGGGACGAGGTATGGCTGTCATCAAAGAACTTAACCTTGAGAGGTTCCTGTAAATTCAAACCCAAGTACATAGGGCCTTATAAGATTTGTAAGATAATAAACCCAGTGGCCATGAAGCTGGATCTGCCTGACTCTTTGAAGTGTCACCCGGTTTTTCATGTATCCCTTTTGAAACCTGTAGTCCCAGGGACTCGTATTCCTGCTACTCCTGGTCCGGTCATGGTGGACAATGAACCAGAATATGAAGTAGGAGCTATCATAGACTCCCGGAGAGTGAGAAACAGACTCCAGTATCTTATACATTGGAAAGGATATGGAGTCGAGGAACGCACTTGGGAACCTGCCGGTCAGATACACGCCCTCGCTTATTGCGGGCTTTTCATAGGCTCCATCCCGACAAACCCAAGCCGGTGGGGGGGGCCGTGGGGGGTGTACTGTCACGCCTGCAGATCCAAGGGCCACTGAACTACTAAGATGGCCGTTATTCAATTGACGCGCAGGCGCAGGTAACTTAAATACCGGCTCCATCAGAATGACGGCGCTTCGCGTCTGTTCTTTCCTGCTCGCAATTACTCGTGCACTAAACTTCCGGTCCGACGCGTTCCCTCACTTCCGCGTCGCGTTCGTCGATGCCGGCGGCTCGCGTCCAAGCTGCAATCCTCTACGGCTCGTTTCCTGGATTCTCCTGTTCTACCAGGGAGACAAATTCACTTACCTGCTCCTTCTCCCCGCCTGGATCACGGATTCCCGTTCTCTGGAGCACTCTTCACCTGCCCTTCAGTCCGGTGCCTGGAAGCCTTGTCAGAAGATAAAGGATGGACTTTTAGAGACCTTTTTCACCGTGGTTACGGTAACAGCGCCGAAGCGCTGCCAGTTCTTTTTATAGTTTATTAATTGGAAGCGTATTGATGTTTCTCTCGTTTACCTGATGTGGGGACCCGCATTATCCAGGGGTTGTTCCCTTTATTGAAAGTTCTGCTAAGTCCCTAAAGGAAGCGTAAGAGAGGAAGCAAAGACTATTGTTATAATTTACACACACCGCTTCACAAGTCCTTTTAGAGTAAAGTAAAGTATACTAGAAGAGTAGGACATAGTGGTTGGGACGCCAGAACATTTCACTGCTATCAGAAACAGAAGAAAGGGATGTTTAGGTAAAAGCAGCTCGTGCACATAAGGCAGAATAGAGGGTGTGCTTTGTTCTATCCTAACGTATATCCCCTCTTATTTCACAGCTCTCTACTTCTCTTGGTGCTCTCTGGCTGCTACTGAACTACGAAGAGGACTTGTCTTCCCCTCCTTCCCTTGTTTTGTTTCCCTTCTTCCCCGAGTTGCCTGTTATAGCTCAATTCTACATTGGGCGTGTAGGTGATTCGGGGACGTTGTGGACCATTCTTCAATTTCATGGCGTTCCTGTGGAAATACAGGTGAGATTTTGACAGCGTCAAATCAGTATTACCACCCATGGCCTTGCAATTTTGCAGGTCCCAGAAGCCCCCACATGGTATGAAGTCACCCAAAACTGCAATTTCCATTTCTTTCAACTGCGGCTGGGAGGAGAGTGTTACATATGATATCCAATAAAGGTGAGCAGATCACACTGTTTTCAGCCTGTCTCGCTATTTTCCACCAGGCCCAAATAGTTACTCCAATCACGTGTGCATCGTCCATTCGAGCTGCTGGCTTTTTACATAATACTAATAACAGCGAACAAGGTTCAGCTAGTTTACTTTCTATCCTCACGTGCATTAGGGAAACCTGTGCACCAAACCAGTATTTAACATATTGCGCTTGCGCTGTTCAATAATAAAGAAATGGGTCTGGCACTGGCAGGCCACTTCTCTCCATTCGTTGTATCAGGACGTCCCCTTTTAATATGTGGCTGCTTGCCGCTCCATATCAGCCTCAGAAACACCTGGCTAAGATGGCAGGAGAGCTAGTTCCATTTGAGAGGATGTGGCGCTGTGGCCAGAGCTGCCGACTCAGGAGCTGGGGATCCGGGTTCGCGTCTCAGCGTCGGCTCAACATCCCATGATTCTGGACAAATCATTTAATCTCTCGCATGCTCATGTACACCGCCTGGATACCCTCACGGGTGATAAGCCGCACTATATAAATCTACAAATGATTATTATAAGCGGGTGGGGACGATGGTGAACTAATATAGACATGTTGGTAATATTACCATATTGATGAGCGAAATCCGCCCTAGTAAAGATAAAGGAAGTGATAATCAGAGCTCAATTTATAATTTAAGTCCCAAAGTTCTGCTTTTGCTTCTTTACTGCATCCCTGGTCACATGTATAACTAGATATTTCATCCCATTGGCCCGCCATCAAAGTGGGTGCTCTCCATTAATTATCTTAGAGTTATCTATACCGGGGAATAATTCCGATTTGTCCCTGTTAATTTGTAGACCAATATAACCTTCAGATTTAATGACATCCCTGATGATTGGGGTCACATTAGTCTCTGGGGTTTGGACATATAATACAATGGCATTTTTTTTTGTTTTTGGAGTTTTATTTAGGCAAACTCGACCCAAAGGTATCAGAGCGCTTTATATGAGCATCCATTGTGTTACAGACGGACACATTTATTTTGTTAGTGTTGGAAAGTGGATTATTGTAGGGGCAAATGTAGGTCTGCCACTGGCAATAAGGACACTAACACAGTATAGGGCTCAGAATAGGTCTTAGAAAATTATTCCTATGCTCAACCCTTGGTAACGTGGCTGCGAGCAGGCAGGCTTAACTTCAAAGACAGGTATGTAAAGCATTTAAAAATACCAATTCAGTAAATAATTAAGTCACAACACAAAATAAAAATCCAACACCAATTTATAAAAATAGGAAATATTTTTATCTTTTAAATGACACCAAAACGAAAAGAATTCACTGTAGGGAACCAGAGATATGAATTTTTAAAGATTGGTCACTTTCTAGTGCTTAGAAACCAACAGTGCCCCGTTTAGTCATTTTGTTGACTCTGACAGGGACACATTCACTTTTAGCAATTGTTCTGGAGGATCTCTCACCACTCTTGTGCAGCCCTCTCCAGCTTGCTGTGTCCAATTAGAACTCCTTCCTGAAGTTCTTCTTGCGGGTCCCAAAGTATCCAAAACACAATCCAAAGTTCTGGAATCTCCAAGAGGGTCCTTGAAAGTGTGAGACTTCAATTCCCGCAATCCACTTGGACAAAACTCTTACAAATCCCCTGGTAGTACTCCAGGCTGGGGATTCTTGGTAGTGATGGTCCAGGTGAGCTCTGTTAACCTGTAGCTTGCAGGGAGTCCACTCTTTAGTCCTTTTGAAGCAGGTTTGATCCACAGGGCTGTAGTTTCAAATGGTGCAAAAAGGCGCAAACTTCAGAGTTCAGGCCTTTGGAAATACACATCAAACTCTTCAGTGCAGACCCTTCTGATTCTCTTGAGTTTCAAGCAGCAGATCTGAGAGGCACCGCCCCTCTCAGATACTTATTCAGTGTTCTCGGGGGTCAAGCAGGAGGGCACTCCTGTCCAATGAGCTGCAGGGTTCCACCCAAAGGTCTGACCACTTCCTGCAGAGTGTGGCAAAATGCTAACCCAGAAACCACTATTCTTCCAAAATTCAATATGTCAGAATTTTCAGCAGGGAGAGAAGACCTGGCTAGACACACCCCTAGGATGGCTATTCTCCATAGTCTCTCTCCCTTGCATCTGCTCATTCCTTCCTTAATCCTAGCATCTGGCTGGAGGTGAACAGGGGTCCTCCCCTTCGCTTGAAGTCCATGATTTATGACTCCTCCCCCTGCTCTGGCATTCCTATGCCTAGCAACCTCTCCTCCCCGAGAGGCTTCCTAACCCCAGGGGTCATTTATCACCTCTTCAAAGCAGCCAGGCTCACCCACTTATCTCTGACCAATCAGGGCAGAGCAGTACAGGGTTGAATTTTGGCTTACAGATAAATGAAGTCTTATAACTTCTTGTCTGTACATTTTACAATAAATTCAACAATACCATATTGTTGGATTTATCATTACCATTCTACTGAGCCCTTTAATCCTAGTTTTATGGCTTTTCTTTCTACAGTTATTAACTAATAACCGTTTCCAATGTTAACCTATGGCATGGGATTTGCAATGGGAAAAGTGACTTGGGTCATTTTTCCAGCACCAGGGCTTATAAAAACATATTTTATAAGTACACTACATATATCTACAGGACCCCCACCCCAGGAACACTTAGGGGAGACTTTAAGGGTTCTGAATATGTAAAAATATTGCAGATCCTCCCTCCACAGTGCTCCTACCACCAAAGTCGATTTTGGACAGCACTTTATCACAATGTAGGGAGTGAAATATGCAATTTCACTTTACCCAGGGCATATAAAACTCATTTTATAAGGGTCCACCTTATAGATACCTGAGCCCCTACCCCTGGGAGACCCTGGGGGTACCTAATATGCCCAGATATTGTAGGTTAACCATTTTTAAGTGCCCCAAACACCCCCAAGTCGAGTTTGGGCACAATTTACTTTTTAAAAGCAGTCCTGCCACACAGAGCCACTTTTAAAATGACCTCAGGCTTCAGCAGTTCACACATGCAAGTGCAGAAAGGTCTGCTGGCCTATAAACTGCCATGCCCTATTATATACTAGGGACTGATAGGTAGTTTCAATCCCCCTGCCCTAATATGTACTAGGGCCCTATGGGGTAGGTCATGCCAATCACAGGGGTACCCCAACCCTTAGTGTACCCTAGTGTATGTAGGTGTTTTCACTGTATTCTAAGTGTTTTCAGCATAGCACTGGCCCTGGGCCTGGTTAGGCAGATCCCAGGGTCAGTCAGAGTCAGTTACCACCAGTACCAGTCAGCAAAAAGTTGGGGGGTGCCCAGGGCACAGGATGACTTTGCAACAGTTAGGCACCGAGAGATTAAGTGATTTGCCCAGAATCACAGGACATTGAGCCTCCCTGCCAAGACTCAAACCCTGTTCCCCAGCTTGGAGGTCGACGCTCTTGCCAAAAGGGGCCTCCCCCTAATGTAGAGGCCACGCTGGGAGTAAAACTCATGGAGTAAGCATGCAAGAGGCCAGATAGCCAGAGCAAAAGCATATGAATAGAGATTATTACCTTTCACGTGGGCCAATGTGCCTGTATATAGTAAGTCTACTAGACTAAAAAAATACTTACACAGGCCCATCAGCCTGATACGTTCCTGCATGAATGACCATTTCAGTGAGTCAAAAACTTTTTCAATGTCAAGTAGGATGGCCACTGCTGGTAAAATTTGATCTATCCGGTGTAGGATGTCCATCAATGTATGTGAATTGAAGGCTGTTGACCTTGGGGTATAAACCCGATTGCATATCTGCAGTTGTATCCTCTGTGCCAGGATTTTAGCAAGAATTTTATTATCAACATTTAATAGTGAAAGCAGCCTATACGAGGGACACAGGTGGGATCGGGGCCTGGCTTCAGGTGTAGAGTAATTATGGCCTCTACCATTGACAGAGGTAGTCTACCTTTGGCAACAGCTGCCTTTATATCTGTCCAGCAGCCTTGGATAGGACATCAGAGAATTGTTTGTAAAATTCCACCGAGATGCCTTCGCCTCCCAGGTCTTCACCATTAGTGAGACTGGTTTTTGCACTTTTAACATCCTCAATAAAGAGCATATCCAGAAAAACAAAATAGTCCCCACTTTCAACCCTATAACAAGGGGCACTGAGTGAGCGAGTGTGGCAAGTGACCCTCACAGTCATTCGGCAGATTGTTCTCCCTGAGGAAATTCTGAAGTTCCTTCTTTTTTTCCATCCTTTGTTAAGTCTTTTTTCCATCTTTTTTCCCTTCCTCCTTCTTTACATCTGTCTTTCTGTTGCATCTTCATCCATCCTTCTGTGTCTCCATCCTCTTTTCCTTCCTTCCTTCCTTCCTTCATCCTTCATTATCTCCATCCATGCTTTTTTCCATCTAGCTTCTCTTCCTTTCTGTTCATTCGTCCAATTGTTCTACTCTCTATCCATGCTTCCATGCTTACAGTCATCCATGTCCCCATTTGTCCTCTCTCCATCCTTCTCTACGTCCATCCATCCTTCCATTCATCCGTCTCTTCATCCATCCACCCAACCATCTTCTCATCCATCCTCACTCCATTCTTCTGTAAATCCATCTATCCTTCCATCCCTGTTATGTTATGTTACGTTATATGTTATGTTATGCTATGTGTATTTTAAAGTTTACTATCACCCGCGAGTGTATCCTGGTACTGAGCAGGTGTGTGTGCCTGCCCTGCCTAGGACTGGTTGGTTAATTGAAAAGCCAGGTCTTCTGCTTCATACAGAATTCAAGAAGAAAGGAGGAGGATCTGATGTGGAGTGAGTGGTCATTCAACGCTTCAGGAGCTGATGTGGATGCTGTGTGTGGGTGTGGTCCGAGTTCGGCCAGCCACAGGTTGGAGTTCCATGAAGAGGTGTTCTTGCCGAAGGTCACTTCTTCTGTCTTGTTATTGTTGAGCTTGAAACATCCCTTCATCTCTGCATCCATGCATCCATCTCCCCATCCATCCTCTCTATTCTCTAAACCACCCATCCATCCATCCATCATACCTACCACTCGCCTTTCTTCCCTCCATTGCTTCCTTTTGTGCACTCTTGTCCCATTTCCGCTCACTCGACAGCTGCATTAACTTGTCTCTTATAGAAGTATTTATGAGCTTCTATCTGGAGACCAGGGTCTCCAACGAAGAAAAAGGAGCTGTAAACAATGTCAATGCTTCATGTTACACAGCACTACCCAGTGACACCCCTGCCCCAACTCAAGCTGTGAAAGTAGGGATTTCAGGATGCCACCGCCCGAAGAGTTGAGAAGTTCTCGCATATCTTCCTCAGTCCAAGCAAGAGCAACGTCATTAAATAACCTTCTAAATAACATGAGGATTAGCTCGAACAGGATGCATACAATTGCTTGTAATATTGCCTGAAGATATTTAGGATATCAGGTGGTGTTTTGTAATGGAGCCATCACCCGTGGAGATGCCCGATACCTGGGTATTGTCACTGTAGGCCCTAAATACACATGCTAACGTTTTACTTAGCTGACCTCCTTCCCCAAATGCTCGGGCCCAGGCACTCCTGCCCAGATATAATACCTCACAATCTGCTGCCTGCCTTGATTCTTTCAGAGTAGCCTCTATTTGAAGTAGTATGGTCGTATCCTTGCTTGAGTAATAGTCAATTTCAAGACTTTATAGCTCCTTCTCCAGCTGTCCCAGCCACGTACATAGTGACCTAAAAATACCTGTCTCTTTGAAGATGCATGTGCCCCAGATGTATGCTTTGAACACTTCCTATAATGTTTCTGCATCAGATTCCAACCCTCATTGAGCGTGTAGTATTCTAGAATACTGGATCTAATCTCAGATCGGAAAACCGAATCTTGTAGTTCCGTTCCCTTTAATCTCCAGTGTTTAATCCTGTGCATGGGAGATGGATTATCCAATGTAAACCCCACTAGAGAGTGGTCTGATAACTTCCAGGCTGAATATTAACTTCTCAAACGTTTTCCAATAGGGATTGTGAGGAAAGCCATAAGCAATTACAGGAACTTTTCTCATTTACTGAAGGATAGTACATGTATTTCACAGCTACAAGATGTAGAGTTCTTCATGTGTCTATGAAGCATTTAGGCCTGGGCGGTGAACTCTGCTCCATTCGTGAAGTTTGCAGAGCAGAGTTTTTTCTTCGCTTGCACTAGCCAATGCTACGTTGGTGAGAGAGGAAAATCCAATGCCAGACCACCTCCCAGAGAGATTTCTCAACACGGGCAGTCGCGGATGGTCACGACCTCTCACGTTCAGAAACCTTCAGTTTGTGTTGAGGAAGCTGCGGCTCGAGTAGAACACCTACCTGAGAGGCAGAAAAAGGCAGGACCCTCTTGTGCTGTTCATGATGCTGTTTGCGCTGATTTTCTAGCGTTGGACAAACACCCAGTGCTAAAAATCAGTGCAAATGGCGTGATCGAACACACTCCGCTGCTTGTGGAACTCCGCTTAGCGCGGCGGAGTTTTTGGTCACTTCACGGAGTTCCTCATAGCAGAACTCCGCGAACTCCACCCAGGCCTAGAAGCTTTACAGTGCATGATATGGGACATCACACCACTTGATTTTGAGGAAGATCTACGAGCGTCAGAGGTTCTGTCTTGTTGTGGAGTCAGGGCTAAATTGAAGTCACCACACCATATCATTGGCATGTCCATTAACCTATGGCATTTAAACATGACATCATCAAAAGATCTGGTGCATCAACATTGGGGCTATATATATTTACCAGTGCAAACAGCATTGAGTCAAAACACCCCACAACTATTACAGCGGCCACTGCAAATCTACTACTCAATCCTGTAAACTGAAGTTAATTGTTTTCCACCCCTCTGGAGTACGTTGAGTACCAAGGCAAACACATGCCCCGGCCCCATGTGAAAGCAAATGTGGATTGTGCTAATGGTGATATGTGCGTCTCTTGGAGTAGAGCAATTTCATATTTATGATGATCACGGTAAGCAAGTACATGACAGGCTTTACCAGGGTTATTAATACAGTGTATTTTCCAGGTAATTATTTTCAGCCTGGTGCCCATAGAGAGTCATATTCCAAGAGTTTATGTGACCTAAAGGAATGCAGGAAAATGTATGTGTGTTTATTGTTCCATTCACAATATATTCTCCTAGTCACGTTTAAGTATACAAACAATCAGTTTAGCAAAGCACACAACTACCCAAATCCCCACCCACTCATGCCAACAGCAGTTGTTAGCAAACAATCCCCTAACCACTAAAGAAAAAACCACCCAAGCGACCCACATCATCACTGCAGTTGCACTTCACGCATGGGGGTGCTTAAGAGCGCACATCTCGATCGGGGTAATTAACATTACCCATCACTATAATGATGCTAAACTTGTTGGATCCAAACATCCAGCAAATAACAATAGCACTGAAAACATCATCAAAAAGTCCATTAGAAGGATGTGGTCCATCAAACCAAAGTGAGCAATCGTTATCCAATATTGTTAGTAGCAAAATATTCAGCAATGTCAACTGTTTCTCATGAACACCCAGCCATAATGCACTCATTCAGAGGGACGTGCACAACACATTCGACTTATCTAGATAGACAAGGATGCTTATACGCGTGACTCGCAGTTGATCATTGGCATTTAAGCTAGAGATTGTAGTCCTTCGATTCACTTGAATGGATCCTGATCTAATGGAACTGGTTCTCTTTCCTCCTCTGGGCTTCAGATGTGTTTCAATGAACTCCAGTGCTGATTCGGCTGACTGAAAAAAATACATGTTTCCATTATGTCTAACTGAGAATTTGTCAGGATACAACATTGAGCACCTAATGGATTTCTTTCACATCAGATTCTAAACCTCGAGGAACGACCTTCTGGCTTCTTGAACCAACACAGTAAAGTCGGGGTAAAATGCAATGGTGGAGCATTTGTATTGGAGGTCAAGATTTGGTCTGTTCAGTTGAAGAACAAAATCCCTGTCCCTGTAATTGAGCAGGGATACAATTATTGGTCTTGGATTTTGGCCTGGTTGAGGTTTGGAAGAAGTCCTATTGTCTGAACAGGGACTCCAGCAAGGTGTACACAAATATTTCTATATTGGACACATTTTCAGATTCTGCCACCCCCATGATTCAGATATTATTTCAGTGTGAGCGCCCCTCCAAGTCTTCATTTTTCGGTTTGACTGTTTAAATCTCATGCACCCGTTTGCCAAGGGTATCTGTTGACTCTGGGTTGGAGTCTTCTATGTGGGACAATCTCACATCTGCCTCAGCCAGGTGTTATCATGTTTGTCAGTTCTTGCATCCTACCTGATAACAGGTGTTTTCCTGCTGTTCCACTGCAGGTCCTCCAGTCATCCCATCCCCACACCCCTTTCCCACCCCAGTCCTTCTCCTTCCCGTTTTGTTACAGTAATTTCTGAGATGAGTTTTATTCTTTTAATGAGGATGCTGAAACTTTATTTGGCATGGTACTGCATACTGTTTCAGTAATACTGCATTGGACTTATGTTTGCAATGAAGGATTAGTAATGTTTTCACCAAAAAATATTAGCACCTTAAAGAAGTTCTTTCCTGTTGCATCCTATGGCCACTGGGGATGTCTGGTACAATTATGCATTCACCTGGATATGCTTCCACTTCAAAAATCCATGCTACCCATGTGCAGTGAAAAAAGGTTATCAAAGGTTCTCCATGGTCAAGTGCACAGTGGCAACTGGCAGCTACCGTGGGGGTGGATGTGCGCACAAAATTAAATAAAAAAGACTTACCGAATGACGTCCTTGGCTCCGGAGCTCTTCTTTCACCGATGCTAACAGGAACTGGATGCTGCAAGTCCCTTAACCAATCCTGGCGCCGCTCTCATGCTGTGAGAGCAGTGCCCTGATTGGAGGGCGCGGCCTCACTCGGCGCTCCACAGTGCCCTGGAGGCCTGCACTTACTCTAACCCAGCTGTCTTAAGACAGCTGGGTTAGAGGTTTCAAATTGTGCATGTCTGGCTGGACATCGCAAGACGGCCGGCCAAAGGGCCATGCGCACTTTAAAAAGTGCATAGCCAGCCTGTCCTCCTCCCTGCTGCTGCCACTCAGAAGCGGCCCGCCCCCGTTCTGCCACTCGGTTCGGGGCGGGGGATGAACAATTAAATGGTAATAAATTACCATTTTATTTTTCATCTTGAGGGCTTTGGGCGTGAATTTAAGGGGGGGCGACACTCCTCCGCTCCAACGGAGGAGCCGCCCCTGCAAGTGCATGCTCTACTCCCCTTAGTCAAGAATAGGAAAGGCTCTTCCAGGCCTCCTGACTGGCATCCATGTTAAGATCCTAAAACGTAAGCATCCTTAGTCGAGATAGATGTCCAGCCTAGAGAATAGGAAAAG
The DNA here is from genome assembly GCA_963921515.1 of Calotriton arnoldi. Lineage (NCBI taxonomy): Eukaryota > Metazoa > Chordata > Amphibia > Caudata > Salamandridae > Calotriton > Calotriton arnoldi. Next base: position 854,583 of record CAWUFW010008244.1, read on the forward strand.
AGGAGTCTAATAACAAAGAGGGATTGGTTGAAGCAGGGGTCAGGTGAAAACTGCACGCCAATTTCTGTCATGCTGCTTATTAGGTGTACCACCGCTGCTCTACTAGAAGAAGAGCGTTGCGCGGAGTCTGATACCCACAGAAGAGCCAGCCATTCATGGTGAACATATTGTATTCTATACATAAAAAATACAATACTGAGATAATAACAAGGTCAAACAATAAAAGAATTCTTATGTGGATTTCTTTATTCATTCACTTGATTATTTTCTTAATACAGCCTTCTGGGCTTTTTTATTCAATGCATTGAAATCAGATCAGAGGAAGGAGGCTAAGTGCGAAGACGCGAGCCCCGTAACTTGGAGAACCTAGGCGAAAGAATAAGAGTTTCTAACTTATAAAGCATTGAGAATCTTCAACGGAAGAGAATTGAATAAAAAGCCTTGAAGAAGCGCAGTGTGCGTGAAACACCTGTTGGCTTATGCATTATGTATTACAATTACCACACTGGTAGGGTACCAGTGCACGGAGAGTATAGCGCCGGGCAGTATTCCTGTTACCCACAAATATTGTTGTATTTATATTGTATTCTATACTTACCTTAAGAGGCTTTGGGTCAGACCTCTGCAGTCATTGGCTTCTTTTACTCCAGAACCTTCAGTTGTTAACTTGAGAAACTGTAAATCACAGGACTATTTTAGTCTCACCATTAGTGGCATCTGTGATTCGTCCTTCCGCCTCCATTGAAATGCATGAGGGACTATTTTAAATCAAGAATCAGTGGGAGAATTCGGAGTAATACTGGGAACTGAGCGCTGACAAAGGCATCTGAAAAATGAATGCTACAAGAAAAAGAGTTTCTTTATTTTTTTTGTGGTATCCATTTTTTAGATGGTTTTATCTGCGCGTTAGTAGAGTAGGCTTGTATATTGTATGACATACCGACGTCGGATCTGCATGCCATGCAAACGTCAAACCTATTTACTTCACCAGTGGCTGCTGCCTCTGAACGGGGGTGGTGGGGCGGGGGGGTCGGGATGAAAAAAAATAATAATAAACGTACCTACTTTGCCGCCGCACGCCTCTCCTCCGTCTTCTTTCTCATCTTCTTCCCGGCTGCTGCCTGCAGCCTACACGGGAAGCACTGAGGCTTCCGACTCTGCCAGCCAATCACCACGCTGCAGGAGTAGCGTTGAGATTGGTCTGAGCAGCCTGTTTGGCTGCTCAGGCAGTGCCTGGGTAGGCTGGGTATGTTCTCCACGGGGCTGTTCAACACAGCCCAATGGAGAACATGCCAACTACACATGTCTGTTTGGCCAGCCCTAGACGGCCGGTCAAAGCGTCATGCGCATGTAGGGAGGGAGTGCTCCCTCTGTGCAAGCCAGCCCCGCCCCATCCGGAGTCGCAAATGGAAATAAAATTATAATAACTTCTTGTTATTATCATTTTATTTTTATTTTCCACTGCTCAACGAGCAGTGGGGCGACGATGCTCTGCCTTAGCGGAGGAGCCGCCACTGGACTTCGCCAATGCTTCTTCTTAAAGCCAGTGTTGCTGGGGAGGACATGAAATAGATTTGGCCATGCCTCACCTTGTGCTTGCTGGGTCTAGCTCAATCTTCCTGCTCGTGGAAGGCTGATAATAAAACATATATGATTCGCAGAACTGGGATTTCGACATTAAATACATGTATACAATGAGCACAATAGGATATTTCAGCTTTTTGAAAAGGTGTGCCAGATACAAACAACTAGCTGCAAAGCAGGCAAACATTTGTGCCACGCAAGATGCAGCGTGCCCTACTGAGAACGTGCCCATACAAAGGAATGCCACCACTTTTAATTTGTGTGCCAGGATTTCATGCCCACTGCAGTTCCTATGTCAACCAAACATCCAGCAATTATTTGTGGGACTGCTGTTAATATCATAGAAAAGGTGCCAGACTACCAGTCCTGCCCAAAATGCCAGTATGTCAGGGGTCATCATTAATAATGAAAAAGGGCAGAGTTGCTCACTGTAAGAGGAGCCACACTATTATGCCCATGAGCTGTTAAGAGTGCCAGGACTGCTGCCAGTTGGTAATCAAACATGCTGATGCCTCATACACTACTGGCATCTGCTACGTTAGAGGCACTGCCATGGGGCCAGAGTCCACGTTGTCCCAGTATGAAAAGAAAGCATTGCTACAGACGTTTCCCTCTTTCTTGCCCATGGATGTAAAAACAGGCAGCCCACTGTGGAAGTATGTAGAGCACCAGTGTCATGAATCTATATTGCCGGGACATATAAAGTCTCACAGTCATGCTAGATTCCACAATTCTTTGGTATGGAAAGCATAATTTCAATACACATTGCTCGGTGTGGACAGCACCATCATTATGCCAAAATCCAGAGTGCCCAGGTATCTACAGGAACACTCTCAAGCCAAAAACACATTTTCCACAATATGTAAAATCCTGTTTCAATACAAGGATATTTCCTTGTATACTACTGATCTCAAACCTTGCCCCTTATCCTCCTCCTACTCACAGATGACTGGGCTGTAAGGGGTACAAGGGCTTCAGATGCATGCACTTGGACTTTCAGGACCAATCCAGTACCGAACCCAAGCTCCTCAGGACCCAGTGATGGTTTAGATAGCAGCTGCACTTCTCTTCGTCACTTCCAGTGGCATAACAAAGGTGCCTTGGTTCCTAATGCTAGAAAGGAAAATGGTCCTCTGACCGTTGGATGGGTAGTACTATACAACAACAATGTATTATCCAAGAGTACATATGTTTACTGTTGTATTTCTGTTACCAATGCTTGTTTTTATCCCAAGAATTTAGAATGCATGCAAGCTTCTTTATTACATACTTATTATTCTTTAGCTGACAGTTTGTTCAGTTGAACTCTGTTCCTGGAGGCTACTGGATGGGCTCTTTGCTCTGCAACAAAAATTCATAACTTAATTTCAATATAACATGAAATTGGAGACGTGTTGATGGGATAACCGTTATCGAAAAGAGAAGAGCCCATGCTGGAGCAGATCTACAAAGAATAAGTCTTCGAAGACAAAAGACATTGACGGTGTTTGGAGGAGAAGGATTGGCGCTGACAAATTCCGGCATTCGATGTGGTCCATTTCAACATTCTTCGTAAGGACTGCTGAAAGTGCCAGTTCTGCTAGTCAAGCATTGACTTTAGGCCGCAGCCAGTGGACGTCATTTGGCTGGCTCTTGTAGGCCCATGTATGTTATTTCGTTTGGCAACATGGAAGCCTTCTTGGAACAGGACAAGATAGGCAGTACAATAGCGTATACATGCATGCATACTACATGCATACTACTTGGCCACCACGACCATTTTGGATCCGTCCTATAACTTGTTTAGGAGGAGAGTGGAGCTGAATCAGAAAGTTTGTTATTACTGTTTTGGAAGGATTTCACATCTGTTTGATATCTCGTCGAGCAACAAGTAAGTACCTATAATATGGAAGAAAGTTAGTATTCATATACTTTGTTCCTTCATAGACCCTCCTAAGAAAGAGGTGTGGAAAAAAACAGACATTATACTGTGGAGATTTGCATTAATTCATGGTCACAGAGTAATTTACATCTCCACTCACTGGAAATGTACTATTGTTTTATTTTATCGCCTGCCGGATAAGTCATGGCATCAGCACATGGCGTTTCAACCCCCTATAGCATTTCTCCAGAATCCTTGGAAACCACTTGTCAGGTGGAAGCAATGGTTTGGAAATTATAATGTTGCTATAGCGCTAGACAGATGGATTATGACAGGAAATTTGCAAATTTCTTCAACGCTTTAGGATAAAAGGGGCAAACATTGTTTGATCATCTACCAGAAATTGAACATATACTGGAAGAATTTGGTACATGGAATGTGCACAAGGAAGCAGTGAAAAGATTAGAGCAACAGTTTTCTGAGAAACCAAATGTCGTAGTGGAGCAGCACACAATTTCTATTCCAGGAAGCAATATTCTCATGAAACAATTGATAAATATATACTGCTGAATTAAGAGAGTCTTCTTGCGAATTTGAAAGAACAATTGACCAAAACTTACAAGATTAAATTGTTCCAAACTGCTATATAAGGAAAGTGCAGGAGAGTTTTCTATGTAGTAGGAACCTTAGCTTGCAGGAAACAATACAAATTACAAAAGGTATTGAAAGGTCTCTAGCATCTACAAAAGCACCAGGTGGTGAAGCATATGTTCATACTCCAATTAGTAGTGTGAGGATCGAAAAAACAAGACTTTAATAAGCTAAGGCATAGGAGCAATATGAATTGTTATAGATGTGGTTCTCCCACACGTGTAGGAAACAATACTGAATGTCCTGCAATTGGAAAGAAGTGTAAAATGCAAGAAAATTGGATAATTTTTGTAGAGTTTGCAATAGTACTGAAAGAAATGGGAAATTACATTTTGTGCAAGAAAATGTTGAGGAGGTTAGTGATAGCCTGTCTAATGTGGTATTAATGGTAAATGTGGGAAATGATTCTGGTGAAATAGGAAAGAAACAATGACCATATTGTAAAATAATCATTGATGGGCAAAATGTGGATGTGTTGACAGATTCAAATCCTCCCATGACTATTTTAGACAAAAACACATTTAAATAGTAATGTAAGAATTTAATGTTGACCTTAAAGCTGTAGCATATGGAGGACATAGTATACAAATGGTTGGATAATTTGAGGTTAATATACAATTAAAAAAAAATCTATTTATACTAAGATCTACATGGCAAAGGAAGGGAGACATATTCTGGGATGGGTAGATCATAAAAGATTAAGGGCCTTATTACTAGTACCGCAGACCTCAGGACTGCCATTCTCGTGGTGGCAGTCTGACCACCGCCACCACTGCGGGTCTGCCTGCAGGATTCTGAGTGTGTCGGTCGGACCGCCACAGGACCACAGCCTCTGCCGGGATCCAGGATCTCATGGTGGTCATGCAGTGGAAAGGGGCAGGAATATGCTGGTGATGCCGCTGCAGCACCGCCAAGCATATTCCGAGTTAGCTTTCCACTGCCCATTTCATGGCAGTGAGCCCGCCATGAAAAGGATGGCGGAGAGGCAGCTATGGGGGCCCTAACAGGGCCCCTTGCCACTTCTGGGCCCGGGGGTGCATGCGGGGGGCACATGTAGTGCCCCCCTGGAATCGCACCCTTGTTCCTGCACGGTGTGGAATGCACAGCATGGTGCATGCAACACCGTACAGGATCATCCTACAGGCGCTGTCACTGTGGCGGATGGCTGTTAAGCACCTCCTATGAGCCTTACACAGCCGCCTTCATGAGACCACCACAGCACCGCCTTCCCGCCCTGGATTCAACTCAGAATCCGGTGGCTGGGCGCACCGCAGGCGCAGCGGTTCTCCTGCAGGCGCAGCGGTGGTGGTGCTGCAGGAGGACTGCCAAACTCATAATAAGGCCCTAAGCATTACCCTATACCGGGCCACAAACTCCAGTTTTGTTAGATGAAGATCTGGTAGATAAATTAAATAGTTTACTAAAATAATTCAATGATGCCTTTTCAAACAAAATTGGAAAGTTAAAGGGCTATAAACACAATTTTTTTTTAAAAAGGTGCTATTCCTGTGATGAAACAAGTTAGAAAAGTGCCATTGAGTGTCAGAGACAAATTGAGGTTGGAAATAGAGGAATCATGCAAACAGTTGATGCAGCAGAATGGAATTCTGCAATTGTTATTGTTTGAACAAAAGGTGGGCAAGTAAGCTTGTGTGCCGACTTTTATTTAAAAAAAAATTGTGGAATGCTTTCCTTTGCTATGAATTAATGAAATGTTGGCAATGTGAGGTGGGGCAAAATATTTTACAACCATCAATTTAAAGGCTGCCTGCCAACAAATTCCTTTGCCCAGATAATCTCAAGATTTAACAGCATGTATTACTCCATTTGGGGCATTCAAATACTTGAGTATTTCTTTTGAATTGGCATCTGCTGCTAGTGCCTTTCAAAAGTTAATGGGGTCATTGTTTAAGAATGTTAAAGCAGTCTTGGCATTTCAAGACAGCATTTTAATTTATGCTGAAGACATTGTTACACATAATTACATCCTGCACACTGTTTTGTCTATTTTAAGACACAAAGGTATGAAGGTACCAAGAGATAACAGAAGAAGTGAAATAATTAGGTCATATTGATTACACATTTTGTCGATGCAATACTGAAGCCTGCAAGACCCATGGACAACAATCAATTCAGAGTTTTCATAGGAGTGTGTAATTATTATTCACGGTCCATCCAAAGTTATGCTTATGTTATGGAATCTTTAAAGAAAATAAAAAGCAAGAATGTACAATTCAATGGAACAAAGAAATTGGAAAAATATTTATTATGACAAAAAACAAATTGCAAAAGCTTCTACATTGAAATCTTTTACTCAAGGTCATGAATGCTCAGTTACAGCAGATGCCAGTAATGTGGGTATCGGAGCAGTTTTGGTTCAGTATTTTGATGGTGATAAATGCACAATCGACTTTGAGTCTAAAACATTAACTGAAGCAGAGATAACATACAGCAAGATAGAAAGAGAAACAGTTACCTTTTGTTGGACTGTTGAAAATGTTAAGACATATTTGTGGGATAATCACTTTATCTTAAAAACTGACCACAGCTCCCTTATATACATGATGGGTGAACAGGGCTGTGGCAGATCATCTGCAAGGCTTGTAAAATTAATCTCGAATTTTCAGGAATACAACTTCAGTGCAGAACACATTGCAGGTAAATTGAATGTAAGAGCTGAATGTCTGTCAAGGTTGCCATTAAATGATAACTGTACAGATTTGAGTGAAAAATGATAATTGTGTGAATGTCATATAGCAACTGTTGATATTTTGTAGTTGCAGAAGAAGAGTGAATGGTAAAAATGGAAAGTGAATCTATCTTGCAGAATGTCTGTGAGGATGTGTGCACAGGCTGGCCTAAAATTAAAAACATGCAAGGCGATTTACAAGTTTTTGATCAAATTTCTGTTGGAACCGAGAGTTATTTCAGGAGTTTTGTTAAAGAGTGAAAAATTCATTCTTCCTGAAAAGCGGCGCTATAAGTTCATTTCACTTTCTCATTCTAAAGCTGTATTGTCACAAAGAAATCCTTTAGAAAGAAGGTTTGATAGCCAAGAATGGATAGTCAAGTTGATCGTTTTGTGAATGTTAATTGAGAATGTTTGAGATCTAACAAAAAATGAAGTGTTAGCAGGACACCTCTGGTACCCGTTCCTTTCCCAAAGGACCGTGGGAAAAGATAGCTATAGATTTTGCTGGACCAATAATGAATTTGCTTGAAGAGAACCAATATATAATCGTTGCTGCTATTTATTATTCAACATGGATCTACTGTGAGTTTGTATGTGATGCTAATACAGAAACTGCTATACATTTTTTGAGAACTTGTTTAGATTTGAAGGATCACCTGTTGAACTAATTTCAGACAGTGTTGTCCAATTTATAGCGGGAAAAATTGAGAATTTTTAAAACATGTGATATGAAACACTATACTTTTGCAGTCGCATCTCCTGGAGGGAGTGCTGTGGGGCGGTGGGGAGGGGCAGGGTGGGGGGTAGTAAACTCCGGCATACGCCCGAACGGAGTTAAGTACATAAATAAATAAATAAAACGAATTACATGCGCACGCTGCAACGCCAAATGGCGATGCGGCGCGCGCAATGTAATTTGTTTTATTTATTTATTTATGTACTTAACTCCGTTCGGGCGTATGCCGGAGTTTACTACCCCCCACCCTGCCCCTCCTCCGACCCGCCGCCCCGCAGCAATCCCTCCAGGAGCCGCGACTGTACTCTGACATTGTGTAGTCCACAATCAAATGGTCTAGTTGAAAGGTCAAGCAGAATTATAAAGGAAGCAGTTCAACTTGGAATTGCCCCTGGTAAAGATGTGGAATTCATGGTAGCAGAGAAAATTTGGCAATATCATGGTGCACCACACAGCGCAACAAGGGAGACTCCATTTAAATTGTCAAGGGAAGGGAGAATTCGAAAAAACCACGGATTTCCAATTCCCTGGACCGTGTAAAGTAAAATGTGTGAAAGAAGGCTCCGTGGAACTCGAGGATGGGTGTTGTTTCTCGAACAGTGACATCATTGTGCTGTCTAAAGCACAGGCTAAGATATTTCAAGAAAGTTGCGTTGATTCCTTGCATCTATTTGGGAGTGGATCAATGGATTTGGAGAATAGTGCATTTGATGGGTGGCAAAAATGATGAGGTGAAAAGACAAAATACCATTTTTGGGGAGAGTGATCACCACAGAATAGACAATTACATTTTTAATGAGAATACTTCATTAAATGACCATACCATTCTAGTTGCATACATAATGAAGAAAGTGATACTATGCATAGAGAGGTTTGAGCAAGTGGTTTTGTGCATTTCAGATCAGGAAGGATTGCCAGAATTCCATCTCATTTGGATGATTATGAACTGTATTGATCTGGTATATAATATGCGCCTTTAATTTATTACTACTTTTTACTGGAATTAATTTGTCATTTATGTACATAGTGATCTATATTTCCATGTTTTATTTTATTACAGCAGAGGACATGAAGTATTCAAGATTATATTTGTTTACTGCTATTACATTTCTGTTACCAATGTTTGTTGTTTATCCCTAGAAATCAGAATGTGTGTAAGTTCTTTGTTACATACTTATTATACTTTAGCGGACAGTTGAGTTGAGCTCCGTTCGTGGATGCCTCGCGGTGGGCTCTGTACTCTACAACTAAAATTCATAAGTTACTTACCTCTGCGTGTGGCCATTAAGTTATTTCGATAAAACAAATACCCAGTATTTACTGGGCCCTGAGGCCACTGCACCTGCTGCACCCCTGGTAGCTTCTGTTTCTACTTCTGTGGGGATGCCGGGCAGACTTCTGGCCCGGGCACCTCTCAGATAGTCCACAGATTGAACCTTCTCCTACTTAGTTTCACAGTTTGTATGTTGTTACAGACTGGAAAATCATGCCTACATAATGGATGCTACTTTGAGCCAGTGCAGGCACTGACAGGGTGTGGCAGTTGTGATATGTAGTGCTATAAAGTCACGCAACCTGCTCTGTTTTTTAGGCTGCGGCAGTTGTGTGAAAAGCGAAGCATGTGAAGAGTCAAAAGAAGGCATCTTCAGCTACTATATTCTGCGGTGGAAAAACCATTCCCCGTTTTGCGAAGGGATGTGTAAGGCCGTGGGTATACGGCACCACTGAGCTGCGGCCCACTGACCAATGTCCTACCACCAAGCAACGTCATGAGGACTTCCTCCCACACACTTTCCTACTCCTCTAGCGCCCTGTATTTATACGTGTGTATATATAAATATAATATAATACCTGTAAAATACTTACATTTTCGTTGTAAAGACATTTGTTGTTAAGATGTTGTTGTAAAGGCATGGCGTTGTTTAGGCAGTCGTGGTTCCATCATACAACCATAAATTTCAGCAGGTTTTACCTGCCGGAATCTATCAGAGAAAAACTCTGAGGATGTGGTAATTATCTCACATCTTGTAACTCCGATCCCTGAGCAAACTTGTTCGCCCGGGGATCAGAATTTAGCCCTTAACTTGTAATGAGGGCATAGAGGCCTGATTTGGAGAAAGGATGTAATAGAGAACCTTCTAGCATTGGATCCTCCGTCTGCGCTTCCACTTGTCGAGCCACTCAATTCAGAGCTCCGTCAACAAAGGCACCTTCTTCTCAGCCATCAAGTCCAGCAAGGTTCAAAGATTTACTCATAGCGGTGGTGGAGCTACTTGAAAGACTGCTTCGGCAAATGGTGGCTTTGGGGTCCCTACTATGCAGGAACACACCCCCTTCATGTAATGTAAACAAAATATGCCTGTACCAACAATGTAGCCCTACTTTGAGGATACAATCCCACCATACTGCACCAGCTTTGCTACAGTTTCCATCATAAGCGTCCTCCTACCTCCAGAGTGGGGCGTCCCATGGTGGAAAAAGCAGCTTTGAAGGAGAAACATCTGACGCCATGTCAACCAATACGTATATGTAGCATTTTCTTAACTTTTTTACATTTTATAGATTTTGGATCCAGATGTGACTTTGGGCTGGGCCCATTTCACTAATAAGTAGGTCATTGGCTCATGTATTTTACCTCAACTATTCACACCTGCTGTAAAAGGATTTGCCCTCTCAGTGCTCAGCACGTGACACACCTTTACTGCAAAGCACGTGGATATGAGTAAGGTTTTCTGTACCCAACTAGGAAGCAACGGAGTGCTGAACAATGGTGGAGCTCAGGCAAGATTCAAGTCGTAATAGGCAGGGCTTTAAGTGGGCGGGGTCTTGCCGCTGCTGAGCACCGGCAGTTCTTAAAAGTAGGTGCTGAGACGGGTCCCTATCGGGCTCTCCGTTTCTGCCCTCGCCCTCAGGTTGGAAAAGAAAATCTTAACTCTACAGCAGCACCACTGCTCAAAGACTTTGATGTAACTTCAAAGAGACTCGTTTTAGTTCTTACACAGTCTCATCATCTCAGAACAGAAGCATTTTCAATATTATATACAACAAAGCCATAGTTGTTGCTTATTTATCTTATGCAACTAACAACCATTGACAAAGCCAATAGCCCTGGCCTGCTGTAGGTGTAATGTTACTTCTTGTATTATATATCTGGATGCAATGACAGAAGCAGATAAATACCAGTCGGGCGGCACACTATGCTAAACACAGATTTCTAGCTTCCGTGTTTTTAAGCGACGCCCTAAATTTCATCAGCCACGCCGCTTTGAGAGACCCCCCAGTTTTTTCATCCCAGTTAAAGCCCTGGTAATAGGGGTACTCCAAGAGGTCAGGGGACAGGAGTCTTCAGCTTCTCCCTGAATTTCAGGAGGGTCGGATCAGTTCTGATGTTAGTGGTATGATGCTATTTCATGTCCGGGGAGTGGAGATGGAGCAGGCCTCCCTTCTGGTTTTTTATGTTTTTTTCCTAATTATACATTTTTGTCCCCAGTTTTGGCTATGCTTGTGAAGTCGTGTGAAGTCGGACACAGTGGGGAACATTCGCTTTATCATAATGGGCACAACATTTTCCAACTTGGGTGAGGCCTGGTCAACCCTGCTCAGCCCCCAGGAGCACCAGATTTCCTTCCACAGAACGGTTTTGACCAGGACATGGTGTAGCCAGAAATGCTGGAAGCAGACACTGAAGGTAAGACGTGAATGGAGGGAGATCAGATGGTGGGACTGGAGGGACATTGGCTGCAGGGTGGGGCAGAAACGGCTTCATCCACAGATGGGTGGCTGGAGTTGGGGACAGGGGGCTGCTGCTGTGGGGTGGCAGTCCACTGACTCCCCTACATGGCACTTTGCCTCAGCGGGATCATTTTCACACTACAGCGATGGGCCACAGAAGATGTCCCTCTTTTTTAGTGAAAACGATTTGATTGAATCTAGATATTTTCTACATTACATTTCACAATACAGTCTGGAATTATTTACACATACATGTGAAAGGTCCTACTCATGGACAACTGACAGCAACCCCGGTCCCTGCTTTTAACACTACAGCCTCCCTCAATGCAGATCAACATGCAAGTTCTAGTGATGGCCTAGATTGCCTCAAATCCCCAATTGATATATCTGGAAGACCATTCCCTTGAATAACTCTATCCCAAAGCTCGCAGTTTCTTTGGCCTTGTTGTGCTCTTTTCAACCCATGTCAAGTGGTCTAAAACTGGTTGCCATATCTGCTTGAACTTCTTAAGTTGCCTATTATTGTCATACATTATTTTCTCCGTTGAGGACGTCATCTACAATTTGGAATGTCATCTCAATAGTGTGGGCAGATCAGTTTTTTTCCAGTCCGTTGCGATTCATTCTTTAGCCGCGGTCAACAAGTGGCTCACCATTACCATTGCGGACCTCGCCATGTGATCTGCCCTCTTCTCTCTCAACTCCAATATCACTACATCAGGTAAATTATTTATGGGAATGCCTATTATCTGTTTGGTTCTACGAAGCGCCTCCTTCCAAAAATGGATCAATTTCACGCGTCCACTATATTGCTAGGTGGAGCCCTCCACATCCCCATATCTCCAACATTATCCATGAGGTATTGGGGTACATTTCTGTTAGTTAGTGCGGTGTGAGATACCAGTTGTACATTGATTTGTATTATTGTTCATGGGGTATGACATTTTTGTAGTTTCTCTCTTTGTCCTCCGAAGGCTTCTCCCACTCTTTGGGCCAGATGTACAAAGCATTTGTTTGCTCGCAAATGGACCGATTCACAGAATCGAGCCATTTGCAACTGAAAAAATGCTTATTCAAATGTACAAACAAACAATTTTGATTCTGGCGTATCGCAGTTTGGGTTTGTGACCACAGAATCGCTATTTGGAAGAGGCATGTACAGGACATTCCTTCCAAATAGGAATATGGATGGTATGTACTAAGGTTTTGCGAATAAAATGCAGTCGAAAAGCAGTCATACTTTCCCTCCAACTTAAAGATGTTGGTAACCCATTCACAAATGGGTACGCGTCCCCTTAGGACACCTTTCCCTTTGAGAATGTTTTTTAAAAAACATTTTAAGAGCAGGTGATGGTCCCACGGACCAATGTCTTCTCTTAAAAAATAAAAATGAAACATTTCATTTTTTTTTATTTTAATGCATCCTGTTTTCCTTTAAGGAAAACTGGATGCATAAAGAAAAAAGATAGCTTTATTTAAAACAAGTCATTGACATGGTGGTCTGAAGCAGTGGCGTAGCAAGTGGGGGGGGGTGGGTGCGGTCCGCCCAGGGCAGCACGAGTTTTGGGGGCAGCAGCCTCCACACCTCCTCCCCCTGCTCCTTCATGTGGCCCGCGTCGGACTGCAATGCAGAAACTGGCAGCTAAACCCCCCCCGGCTCTTTCACGTGGCTGCCGCGGGCGGCAAAAGCAGTGACCGCCATGGGCGGCACAAGGGCTAGCTACGCCACTGGTCTGAAGACTACTCCATCTCTACTGCCTACATACCAATTCCACGGGCTGACAGAGTAAGGGCCGGCAGAGAGTTGATCATGTGCCCGCCCACCTGATTTAGAGTGTACAACACATGATCTGTTTTTACTTTTACAAACTGCCACCCAAAACGTGGTGGTATGTAAAAGTAAAAACTTTTCAATTAACCCCGTGCCATGGGAGAAAACTCCCATGGTGAGGGGGTCGTCGCTTCTTTTATTTTTAAAAACAAAATCATGTTTTATTATATTGTTTTTTAAAATAAAAAAGAAAATGAAAGAGGGCAGTGTGGCGTTGTGATGTTGATGGACCCGGACTGCACACTTTCAATGCATTTATAGGTACCCCCCTGATGGCAGATCCTGTAAATTCAAGAGATATCTGCTTGGCCAGCGGACAAATCTAAATTTGGCAAGTGGAGTACCCTCGCCATGGCAGGAGTAAAGTATTCACCCATGGCAACTGTACTAACATGGTCCACCAAACTCCAGATCAGGGCCTATGTCATGGAAGATCGCAATTTTACTGCTTCCGTATTTAATCTCTCTTATAGAGCGAGTGGCCTAAATTATTTGTTCTTTCAATTGGTAAGATGATCATTTTTATACAATGTCTCCCGAACATCCCCCTGATTCTCCAGACCTTCTCCTCACTGTGAATTCTCTCTACCCCCATGCGGAATCCGATTTCTTTTTGCAAGATTTTCTGGAACAGGCGGTAAACCTATTCTTCCAACTCTCTTCCCTCCTCGCCTTCTTTCATGTTTGTGATTCTCACATCCTTCCTCCTGGATCTGTTTTCTAGATCTTCACATTTCTCTGAGAGCTTTTGACCTGGGTTTCCAAGGAGATTATGGAGGTGGTCGCTACCTGGCTAGCTTCTGATAGAGATTGTATGGTTTGTTCCATGGCATCTATTCTCAGTCCCAGACTATGCATATCTTTTAGTTTTGGAGATATCTTCCCCTAGATGTGTTGAGAGTTTGTTGAGACCTTTGGTCAGTCAGGCAGGATTGCAAATCCTCTGTAGATAGTGTTGAAGTATTAATAATTCCAATTTTCAAAGTTGCAGTGCGACTTGTCTCACTCCTTTGTGTTGGATCCCTCTCGCCGCTGTGCAGAACACACAAGTACAGCAAGCTCTCTTTGGAATTCTTCCCTGGCGCCCACATATATTGGCAGCTTTTTTTAATGTTTACACTTTGCGAGCGTTGCATTTTGCTAAGCATGCAAAGTTGTAAAAAATTGCGGATTGGGGAGTGACACAACTAACTATACAGACCTCTCGAATGCTTCTGCTGCACTAATGTTGATTGGTTTTCCTTTGAGGGGACCACGGCACCTGCTCCAACCCGCGCACTCACTAGCTACCACCAGGCATTGAATGAGTGTGGGCTCCTCGTGAGCTTTGTGCCCTGGCTGCTGAGTAAGTGTTCCCTGGCCACATTTAGTGTTTCCCTGAACCTGCCGTGCATTCTGTGGTCCTGAGCGCTAGTCAGATCCTGAGCTTGTGTACATGGACCATGAAATGCCCTTGTGTGACTTCTGAATACCTTAGAAAACCCATAAGTGATCCAAGGATCTCAGCACATCCTATTGCCTTTAAAAATTGCCTTCCTGTGGGTCTGATGGAGTATTTGCTATCACTAGGGCCTGTGGTACCATTATTTTAAATATTTGGGTGAGCCTAACTCTAAATAAAAGACAGTCCAGGTCTTTCTGAGTAGTCCATCACTGGATTTTCTTGAGCACAACCATCGGTTAGAGATATAGCTGTTTATGATGTTTGCGTGCTAAATCTGATTCACTGACTAGAGATAAACACGCAGAGGCTTACAGTGTCAGACTTCCACGACTGAGACTGGTAGATTCTGTGACATCGATCCTGGATTGTCAGGTACCCAAGAACATCATTAAAAGTTAAGCACAACCATCGGGAAGAGAGATACAAAGACTTTAAAAATGTTTTTTTTATTAACTTCTATATCACCTTCATTGCGCCTACGAGCAGAAGGATGACTATTGCTTGTGCTGCAGATGCTGTGGTTGGAGGGCTAGGGGTTAGATCCACCCGCGGAATCCCAGCTTTGGATGACATTTACTCCCCAAAAAGGGCCCGTGGGGCCCATATTTCTTATTTGTATTAGGGCCCAAGGCACTCTTGCTACACCATTGCATTTGAGACATTGCTTTGGATTAGGACTTGTTTCATAGAAAAAAGACTGTAAGGAGTTAACATGATGGTTGGTGGATTGGGCGCTACAACATGGGTCCTTCCAGCTGCTCTTCTCAAAGCTGACAACCGAATGTTCTTTAAAGGTGTCCCAGAGGCACCTCCATAGCCTCACCTGTTAAATTCCTTCAACTGGTTGGACACTTCCGGTGCAATCCATGGTACTGAAATTGACATTAGCCACTGTTTCCTGTAAGAAAGTACCAGAAGAGGGATTTCCACAGTTCAGTAACCACACTCGTCATTATAGTGTTCACAGACTTTAGCCCATTTGCAAACACTGGACTGAACCAAAGCTACACTGACCTGAGTCATAACTTTGGATTGGTGTGTTCTACATTCACCATACTATCATTGTTGGTCCTAATGTTTTTTTTAAACTAATTTTAGGCACTATTGATGCATTATTCAGTTTTCAAAGTGATAACCCTGGGTCGCCATTCCATCTTCACTGTGGCTGTGTTACACTGTATCTTGCCTCAGCCTCCTGACCACCTCCCACGAGGAAGGATTTCACTGCTTAAAAAACTAGACCAAGGAGTCAAGGAGGTTTGAAGTCCTAGCTTTCTGCCACAGACCAAGTCTCCAGCCTCTTGGCCACAAAGGAGCACATGCATTGTCAACATTATTACTAATTTCATCCATTTAACTTCACAGACATGATAAAAAAGGCCCTCAGTTGCCCTTTCTACCTCTATTTACAGGGGCCATGAAGGCTGTGGTGGGAAGAGAAAGTAAGCCGGGCTCTAAGAACCATGGTACTTTCTGTTTCGAGCTTTGTGTTAACCCTGCCCCCAGCAACAACTAGAAGGATGTTGGGAGACTGAAGGTGTGGTAAGGGGTCAACCCTGTAATGTCACAGGGGGAGGGGGTTCAAAGGATGTATATCATCACACTTTGACTACTCCTGCCATTTTGGAGAATTAAAAGCCTTGTGCTAAAATCCTCTTCATACGGAGGGGTGGGCCTTCCTCCGGAGCACAAAGGGAGGTCTAGAAGACAGAAGACGGGCAAGATGGAGGACACTGGACATGTCACATTTTAAGTGTTAAAAAACAATAGAAGTTTCATCAAAGGGGGATAGCTAACTTTTCTACACAAGAAGGGTAGAACATGAAGAGTTTAAAGGCCAGTCCCCTACATTTTTGTCTTACTTTGACTGGGTAATTTAGGTCAGTTTCTGTGCTAATTGGTAAATACAATGTTAAAGGCCATCTCCACCGTGTGTAAGGACCTTTATTCAGTGGCGTGACTCAAAATGATGGGGCCCCCTGCAGAAGGTGATGAGGGGCCCCCGAGTCTCCCATATATCACAGATATTTGTTGGTCTTGGGGTCAATGGGGCACACTGAAGGGTTCAGCCCTCCTGTACCACAAGGGCTGCAGGGCCTGCATTACATCCCCGCCCTTATTAGCATGTCAGGCTATTTCACACAGTATTCGCCATGTACTGTCAATGAGGGTACCGCGCACGTACCTGCCACGTGGCCCCTGCCAGGTGACGCTGTCTGACAGTTTGACTTGGGCTGTGCCTGTTATAACAGGACCCAGGCTGATTTGCGTAAGTTTGGTTCCTGACTGGAACTTGAATTAATTCAAGCATTGCAACCATTGCTTTTTTGATTTTCTCAGCAAGGTTCCCTACGTTTGAGGATAGGTTTGCCCACAGGTGGTTCTGTGCCTACTGCGCAGAGGACTCAAGCTGCACCTCTCCGGAGAGCCCCAAGATGGCTGAAACCAGGCCCAATTCTTTTCATAACCACTCAGACTAGATAATATGGCCTTGCATCTAGTGCTTAGATATTAGAGCCTGGCAGCTAGTGCTGAACTGTTTACATAAGGTTGGCCTCTATCTGGAGTGGCACAATGATTAAAGAAATGGTGCCCAGGAATACACTTCCATAGTAATTACCAGTGGTTGAGATTAATTCAAGTGCCTCACTATCCCGTTTTTGTTTTTCCCATGTGTGACACCGTCAGCCTGTTCTGGCTTTTTATTCAACAGAATGTTGCATGGTTCGATTTTTTAGCCTATATGCACAGTGATGAAAGCAAAACCATGAATCCCAGAACGCAGTATTGCTGGTTAAAAAGTATGGGCCTGCAACATGTGTCGCACGGGATGTTGGGCAACTTTGCAGGTCTGTGGTCTAGCGGTGTCTGCAAACCGCTCTTTTCAGGCAGGGCCGGCCTGAGGAACCATAATCAGCCCTGGCAAAAATGCGCAAACCAGCCCCTCCCTTTGCCTCCTCGCGCAATCTGTCTCTTTCCATGGATGCATGCTCCCATCCATTTTGTCTCTCCTCTCTTCCTCCTCTCTCATCACTTTCTTTCTACCTCCCCTCCCTCTTGAAGCCTCCGTTTGCCTACAGCAATACACCTTGCAGAGGAAGCGAAAGGGACAGAGGCACCAATGGCTCCTGCCCACCGGGAAAATGCCCGTCGGACCCTGTTCCCAGGTAGAGACGGCCCTGTATTCAGTGGTCGAAGTGGGGGGGGAAAAGTAGGGGAACTGTGGGTGGAGAATTAGAGGGCGGGAATAACCCAAGGATTGGGTCAGTGGGCGTAGTCAGAGGTGTGGCCAGAAAGAGATAATCATTCTAATTTTTAGTATTTGTTTGGCATTTCACTACCCAGTTATAGCTTATTACGTTATTTAATTCAACCAATGGATACACGTTTATATAAGGTATAATATGAGTTATTGACATTCAGAAAGTGGGATATGTTTCCAATCACAAAATGCCCCAATACGCTTAAAAGTGGAATCGCAAGCCATTTGTCTCCAAGCATGGAGTTTCTGTCATCAGCACTTCTCCCTTTTTCTACAAGAGCAGTTCAAACATGAATGGCAAAATATCCTAGTTTGCAAATGTTTTCTATATAATTATGGCTATGCAATATTTGCAAAAGTTTGGGTGTACGCGCACAACCTTGTATTCGGTGCAAATATCAAAATAGACGTTGGAAATGTATTTGCTTTAGATGTGCTCCCGGGGTATCGCTCTCTGTTCTAGAGCGTAGAGTAAACAAATGAATACTGTAGCACACCCGGAATGGGATGAGTCCCCCTAGGCACAATCTGGACCCTATAAAGGGATTTTCACATTTAATAATTCAAAATTAAGAGAATGATCCAGAGTTTGTGGTTGAATATTCCATGTATTTTTTCAGAATTGTATGAACTTGAGTTTCAATTCATAGCAATCAAGTGTTGTCAAAAAGTCATCAATAAAAAATTTCTAAATCATAATTGTCCTCCTTTGCTTTATGCGTCCCAATGCATTTCGGGCGCCTGGCCCTTCGTCAGGGGACAAATCTATGGTATAGAGAAAATTAAATACAATGAGGAAACCCCATTCCGGGTGCGCTACAGTATTCATATGCAATATTTGCCACATAATGCATCATCTGCTGCATAATTTGACGATTTTAACTAATAAATTGTTTGTAGCTCAAACGGATCAAAAGTTACTAAAAGATGTGACTTGTGTTTCTGAGAAGTGGTGGGCCCTTTGCAAAGGTTGACTGGTCACCTTTCTCACTGCTGCATTTGTAAGTTACACTGGTACCAATAAGGCAAAATGTTCGCAGACTGTTAGCATGTGTAAAAATGTAAAAATAATAAAGTATCAGAAAATATACTGCATTACGCTGCAGCCTTTCTTTTGCTGCATAATTTAGTCAACACTGTGGCATAATTTTGTCCCCCATTGCTGCATAATTCCAGTGCCCCAAAGCAGGCAGCACATGTTAAAAATGCTTGTGCATGAAGCAGAGAGACCATGAAGTTTGTGAACTTAGTTTGGTTTGCGTGCAAATCCTGCATTGCCGATCCCTGGTGAGTTGCAGCTACTACTTTTGAAATAAGGCCAATGGAGGTACCAGTGGGTGAGGTGAATTGGCCTCAAGGGCAGGGGCGGCTTTAGCGCTGGTGGAGGCCTGTGCAACAATATTTGTTGGTGCCCCGCAATGTCTCACTTCGCCACGGATTTCCTCACTACCACCCTTTAACAGTGCTTCTCAAGTCTCCATAACCACACTCTCTCTCTCTCAGATACATTTAATTTGATTTACAGCGCCACTGATACCAGTGTAAGGTGTCAGAGCACTTTACATCACATACATTACACAGAGACAATCAATCATACATGTGTAAATCACTGTATAGGAAATGTTACATAAGATAAAGGACTACAAGGTGTAGGAGTCACATAACAACCAGACTAGTAGGCAGAATAGTTTAATAGTGGTTGGTCTGGAGAAACACAAACTCTGAATTTAGAACGTAATACCATGGTTGGGGGTTCTCTTTAATAACCAGAATTGATTTCTATCCAAATGAACCCTTTTTTGCAACATTAGGATAATCAAAGACTAGGGAAAAAAACAATGCTCTAATTTATATCTTGCAGTTTCCATTCAGCTCTTAGATGACAGTTAATAGCTCACTGTTCTATGTTAGGATTTCAACTTATAAACTGCAAGTAACAAAAGGATCTCTCTGACAAAAGCAGTAACCCACTGACCTATTTACATTATGTGCACTTTGTGATCTGCATGGTACATGTTCTCTGCAGCAGGCACATTAACCCTCTACGCTACCTTTCCACGAGTCAAAACTTCCACTTGACAAAACTCTATCTCTCTCTAGGAAGAACATTAATCACCAGAATTATCATGGCATTTTTATTGTTGCCGAAAATTGCTGGAGGCCAGGAAGGAGGCAGCAAGTGTTTTTAGAAACATAATATATTTGCAAACATGACGCCCCCAACCGAAGTCAGCGCGCGATGCGATCACACCGGTTGCACCGCCCTAGAGCTGCCCTGCTCAAGGGTCCTGTGACCTCGGTGACAGAGTCACAGTCGCTCTAGGGTGTGCTGCTTCAAAGGCCTGATTGCAAGGCTGGAGGTGAACTTCAGCATGGATTGTAGTGCACAAGCCTTGAAGGTTAACCCACACTTGCCATCGCTATAGTTCACCTGCTGGTGCTAAGACACCAGGGCTTCTAAGGTCCTGCGGGGCCTTCTAAGGTCTAGCATGGGAATGTGCTCCCTCAGGAGAGTGGTCTGGGGGACTGGTCATGAAGGCTGAACCTGGTTCCCCAGTTTCAAATTCTGCAGCTCTGACCATAGTGCCACATCCTCTCCCCCACTGAGAGAAACTCGCACCGCCTTCAACTACAACCCAATTGTGCCCCGCTATAAACACCTGGATGCGACTCAATTCAAATTATGCACTAGACAAGAGTAATATGCTGCCTAAAAAAAAAGTAACAACATCCTGGAAAGAGCAAACACTCAAGGGAATGCAAGATTAAGTAAAGCATGTGAAATGTAAGAAGGAACAGCATGGTTACCTTAACGCTTTTACACTCATTATTCAGAAATCAATGAGTGTTTATGCCTGAAATGTTAAGGACATGACTACAGGGCCCAGAAGGGACCCGTTTCAATGTCTATTGCTTATATCCTTACAAAACATAAGCAGTGTGGTTTAAAAAGACCACATCTGTGAACACAGAGCATGTACACAATTTGTTTTCCACTCCACCCATCAACCAGGTATTGCTGTACCTCCAGGACTGGTGCACATCCCCACCAGGGGAAAACAAGGTTGTTCAAAGAAAGACGAGAAAACAAAAGTAGCGCTCCAGTGGCAAACTCTGTAAAGTGGCGCTAATGTGTTTGGATGTGAATAAAATCAATCTGGCCACTTTGCGACCACTCTATATTGCTTTATTTAGTTTTTTTTTCACATTTTGAACCACTTATTTCTCTCCGTCCCAAGGCTGAACTTTGGAATAGAAAAATGTCCGAAAAAGACAACATTTCCAGCAAAAATGTTTTTCTTTTTTGGATCCATTTCACGGAGGAACAAATAAACGAAAGGAGGAAAGAGAGGGTAAGAAACCGTTTCTTGAAGTCACGGTTTCCAGTAAGTGAGGAGAAGCAAGACAGAAAGAGAGCGAGGATGAGTGAGAAAGAGGAGGGGGAGGGGGGGTTTTGAGGCAGCTGCCAGCAGCAGAAGTGGACACTGTCCATGTCTTCTCTGAGGAGGAAGGAAGAGACGTTGCTGTTCCTTCTCTGGCCGCCCCGCCCGTCCCTGGACGTGTGTCTAATATAATAAAATAGGGGAACGGAATCTATCAAATTAAAGAAGTAGGGGCACGCCATGCCCTGCCGATCCCGCCCACTTTGACCACTGCCTGTATTCAACTTCGCCATAACACGTGTATCAATCACCCTGTACCGGACTCAGTACTCGAAATGGAAACAGAGAGGAGCAGGCACTCACTGTCCCGGGGTACCTGTCTCCTGCTGAGAAGGGCCCCAGTACTCTCCCAGTAAAGGTACTGCGCCCCTTCTGAAAAGTCGCGGGACTCTCTCTGTCAAATTAAAGAAGTTCTGGTCAGGGCTTTAAGTGGGCCGGGTCTGGCCGGTGCTCAGCACCGGTAGTTCTACAAAGCAGGTGCTGAGACGGGTCTCTCTCGGGCTCTCCATTTTTGCATTCACCCTCAGGGTGAAAAAATAAATATTAACTCTGCAGCAGTACCACCCTTAACTGCCTATTAGGTAACTTAAAAGAGACTTTTACTGTGTAAGTTGCACTGGCTCCCCATTAAGCAGAGAGTGAAGTTCAAGGGTCTCTGCATTGCCCATAAGGCAATTTATGGTAATGCCCCAGCCTATATCAAAGATCGCCTTGAGAATTATGTTCCGGGTCGTACACTGCGGGCATTACAAGCCTGTCGCCTGACCACTCCATGCTGCAACACGGTATCCAAAGGGGGTAGAGCATTCTCGGTCTTACTCCCACAACTTTGGAACCAGCTGCCTGACCACCTTCGGAAGGAACCTGCACTCCTCCCCTTCAGAAAACATCTCAAAACTGTCCTGTTCAGGGAGGCCTTAGGTTCTTCTTAAACTACCCCTTCCTTGTAAAGCCGTTATGTTACTACCAACTGGCCTCGGGCCTCTCTCGCTAAAGCGCTTAGAGACCTGCCGGTGGTTTGGCGCTGTATAAAAATTAATTAACATAACATAACTTGTTATAGTTCTTTCAGTCTCATCATTTCAAAACGGAAGCATTTTCAATGTCCTATACAACGAATCCATAGTTATTGCTTATTTAGCTTATGCAACTAAGAACCATTGACAAAGCCAATAGTCCTGGCTTGTTGTAGGTGTAATGTTACTTGTTGGATTATATATCTGGATGCAATGACAGAAGCAGTAAAATACCAGTTGGGCGGCACACTATGCTAAGCACAGATTTTTAGCTTATGTGTTTCTAAGCCACGCCCTTAATAGCATCGGCCACGTCCCTGTGAGAGACCCCCCAGTTTTTTTTATCCCACTTAAAGCCATGGTTCTGGTATATAGTCCATTTAAAGCACTGACAAGTTCTGATTTTTAGGTCTCGCCTACGCAGCGCACAAGCGCTGCATAGGAGGGACCTCTTGGCATCGGTCAGGACTTTTTTCAAACTCGTGCATGTTTTGCACTGTTCTCTATTGCCACTCGTGCACGTTTGGCGTTTCCCTTGCGGGAGCGAGCAGCGGCGCCATCTGTTAGCAATTATCGCGCCTGCCGCTGCTTCCTCCCGTAAGGTAAACGCCGTACATGCACGATGGACTTTCACTTTCGCGGCCGCGCTTGTTTTCATTATGAGCGCTTTTCAACCAACACGCGTGAGCCAGCCCATTATATGCTGCATGACACTGTCCCACTTAGTAAGCGCTTCAATGTAATCAAGCACTTCGGACGCCACACTTGTAATTTATGCACATGCTTATGCTTTTGGGGTTTTTTAATTTATGCTTAATAGCACCCGATTTGTTCGCTCTCCTCCCTATGCGCCGTGTTCATCAAAGAAAGCCGTGCAGCCTCTTACTCGCACGCGCCTTTGTTCCTCACTCCATACCGTTTGTGTTGTTTGTTTGATTTAAGTTTGCTCGTGTCGTCAATCTACAGCTCCGACAGCATGGCATAGAAATCTGTGCCTTTTATTTTCTCAAGACGCGCCGCGCTTCATGTTTCAGCGCACCTTTTATTTTATCTGCACGGTATTACAATAGTAGCGTTTGCAAACATCTGTCATCACTGTTGTTCCACGATCACCCTCTGGATATCGTTTACATGTACAGGTCCTTGTGCTTAATGTAACTACGCTTATCAATAGACGTAGACATCGCCCACATGAATATGTGCAGTTAGCGGCCATGTTTAAGTAGGGCTGTGATCGCCAGCATCCCAACACCACCCATTCTCCCACTGGAAGATGATTTGTTTACATGCAACTAAGGAACACAACAAGACATTCCTGGTGGACGAGTCGTCCAGCGTGGGCTATGTCCAACTTCGTGAACGAGCTGAAATTCGTGAAGAATCTGCTGTCAGACTTCCCCGTGGTGCCCTCTGCTACCAGAGTGGCCATAGTGACGTTCTCTTCCAAGAACAACGTGCAGTCCCGCGTGGACTACATCTCCGCGAGCCAGTCCCACCAGCACAAGTGCTCCCTGCTGAACAAGGAGATCCCGGCCATCACCTACAAAGGAGGAGGAATGTACACGAAGGGGGCTTGCCAGCAAGCGGCGGTAAGGCTATGACTGTAACCTGTTCGTGCACCAAATTGCCCTTTATAACTCCCTCCACAGAGAGCAGTGGCGCCACGCACTTAACATGAAGTAACTCCACGTGCACGTCAAACTGTAATTTATGGTGACGTCATACGTGCGCCTTGTCCTGAATGCTATTTTTTTATGTGATAAACAAAGTGCTTGAATTGCAAATATAGAAGTGCAAGTGCTCGTTATCTATGTGTACCAGTTTGATAAATAGAAGTGCTGGTTACCCCCTATTAAATTGGACATATGCTGATAATTGCTGACACTCTCCCCTTAACATTTAAGAAGTGCAGGTACTGAGTGCATGACGGTACAGGCTGACCATTTTCAAGCAATGCATCATCACTCCACCAATGCCCACCTGCCCTCCCACCGGCCACCTCCTAATAATCCCACCACGTGACCCAGCCACTGCAGGGAACCTCACACAATGTATCCCTGCACTGCACCACCACCTGCCCTCCCCTTGTACACTAGACAATACCCCCCCCGCCGCCCTACCTGCTCACCAACCAC
The DNA here is from genome assembly GCA_963921515.1 of Calotriton arnoldi. Lineage (NCBI taxonomy): Eukaryota > Metazoa > Chordata > Amphibia > Caudata > Salamandridae > Calotriton > Calotriton arnoldi. The sequence continues at coordinate 878,970 of CAWUFW010008244.1, forward strand.
CCTCTTCAGCTATGTTTCACATAAAGCATTTTTCCACCACCCAGCCTCACAAACCCTCCTATCAGCCACCACACACCACTTTCCCCGTTTGTCTTTTGTTGTCTCTTTCCCAATCACTTTGTTTGCACCTTCCCCTCTTCACCCTCCTCCCATCATTTAAAGGCGTCATCTAAAGGAGCGTTCCCCGCCGTCCTCTCGTTTACTCGTGGAGAGGCTCCTGCGTTATCTTCTCCTCGATTTGAGACCCCGCCCCGCTGTCCCATTTCAGGGGTGGTCCCCAATCTCGACTTTCATTTATTTGGACAGAGGCTTTTTTTCTCTCTTTGGGTTATTTGAGGAGTGGTCTCAGCTCAGCCCTAATTTATTTGCAGAATGATCTCGGCTCACTTATTTTGCTCCCTTCCTAGTGTTCCCTTGCTCGTGTCCCTCTGCTCACTGCTTTCTTGCACCAAATTGAGGAGTTTTCTCTTCTTTCAGGCCCTCATCCCACTCTAACTACCCCTGGCTCTTATTTGAGAGGCTTCCCAGCTGTCATTCCCTCTTGCTTGCACCCATTTAAATAGTTGTTCGTGTTCCATTGAACCCCCACTTCATTTCCCCCCTCCCCATTAGCCACCCTTTCCACCACCTCCGCTCTCTCCTTCCCTGCTTTACCACCCCGATTGTTTGCCCCTACCCCTCCTCCTGCTGCCCTGCTCCACCGTCATAATGCCTCCTAAATACTGCTCCTCTCCTCTCATCTCCTCTCTCCTCTTCTCCTTCTCCCCCTCCTCCTCCTCCCCTACCCCTCCCCTCCCCTTCCTCCTCCATCTTCTTCTTCCTCTTTCCTTCTACCCCACTGCTACCATGCCGTCTCCACTCCTGCCCCACTTCTGCCCTTCACTCTCCTCTCCCCTGGTAAACTGCCCCTAAGATCCCTCCCCATCTGCCCCGATGTTGCTATGTCCTCAGATCCCTCTTCTCCTGACTTGCTCCCCTGTTCTCCCCCCTGTCCTGCTCCACTGATGCACTGCTCCCTCCTCTCCTTCTGCCTGGTTATTTGCTCTCTCACTAACTCACTAACTAACTTACTCTTTCACTAACTATCTCAATCCCTCTCACTAACTCTCTCACTATCTAACTCTCTTTAAAAACACTAATTCAAACTATCTCTCTCTCACGGACTCTCTCCAAACTAACTCTCTAACTCTCTCTCTCTCTCTCTCTCTCATAGACTCCCTCAATAACTAACTCTCTAACTATCTCTCTCTCCCACTAAATAACACTCTCTCTCTCACTAACTCTCTAACTCTCTCTCTCTCCTCTCACTAACTAACTTTCTCTCTCACTAACTCACTCTCTCACTCACTAGCTTACTAACTCTCTCACTAACTCTCTCATTAACAAACTAACTAACTCACTATCACACTAACTGTTACACAGGTACTATTTCCCAAGCTTCAGCCTCCTGTTTTTTATGCCGCCCCATAACAAAACAAGCATTGGCATAGCCAATAGGTCTCGCCTATGGGACCTTATAAGTGTTTAGTTATCCAGCACAATATCCTTGGTGCAACAACATCAACTGTTGCATAGCTAAACACTTATAAGGTCCCAAAGGCGAGACCTATTGGCTATGCCAATGCTTGTTATTGAATGGTCAGTTTCCTGCTCTGCAAGCGGTGGGAACGCAGGAGCTCCGGGTGGGGGCGCTAAGTGGCTCCATGTGGTGGGGTCTGCGGGGGCCGGGGGCGCTCATCCTGCTTCGCATGTGGCTCGCTGCTCGGGGATTTTTGGGGAGTGTAAATCCGTGCCTGCTGATCGCCCGCTCGGTGAGAAAGAATCATGTTGGCTGCAGAGAGCAGCAGCTGTTTGTAATTCAAAGCCGAGGCTGCGCTGGGACAGGAAAACCCTGACATCAGGGCTGGCTCGCGGCCAGGGCGGCTCACTCTCCTAGCGCGGGAGCCCTCCTTTCCCACAGCCCCATCCCCCCTGTTGTGTATATACATATATATGCACACACTATGTAGCAATAGAGGGTGTATCTGCACAGCCCCACGCGTGCGCATTCATTTATCTCACCCCATCCGACCGTACAGGTGTTTTAAAAAAATCCCGTTCTGTCCCGTTGCAGGTGTGAGCGGCACCTCCCGTGCTAGGAAAAGCAGAACTGCAAGTTCCAGAATGCAACGGAAAAGGCACAGGAGAGAGTGAACTACACCTGACACGGGCTGATTGAGAAGGTGTCTGGGGGGGTTTCGTATATTGTATTGCATGCCTCACGGTACCGGTGCAGTGAGGGTCTCCTGACATTAAAATCCTGCTCTGATTGCGACCTTCCATAGAAGGCCATCAGATATGATCAGAGGCATAGGCATCATTGGTGCAGCAGGTGCGGTGGCACCGAGGCCCAGAGCCATAAGGGACCTATTGAGCCCCGATAGTTGCTGTATTTTATTACCCACCAGGACCGTGACATCCTCGGTGCGCTACAATATGATCAATGTTTTGAGGGTCTCGGGGTACAAAATGCGATTTTTATTCATTAAAAGGGAGCGTACATAAGGGCTCTCTCCAAAGGATCGTGTTGGCCTTGGGGCAGTTTTAGGGCGCCTCTTCTGCATTCCCACTCCAGAGTGATGTGGGTCTCTCGTCCGCACCTCCAAATCCTCCCCACGGCGGGTGCGTCCCTGCAACAGTGCGGCCCCTGTGCACGGCGAGGTGTGTCCCTGCCGGAGTAAGGTGTGTCCCTGCCGGAGTAAGGTGTGTCCCCGCTGGGGCGAGGTGTGTCTCCGCGGCACTCCTGGCCCTCCCAGCGCCGAGGTGTATTCGTGCAGCGCTTCCTGCCCTGGGCTGCCAGAGATCAGATCCAGGGCTGGGCGGAAATGTCAGGCGGGGCCGCCGCTCCCAATATGGCCCTTCCTGGGGTCCATATAAGGCGCTTCCTGCGCTCCATACAAGGCGCTTCCTCCTGCGGCTCTGGCTGCTCGCCCGGCCGCCGTGCCAAGGACCACAGACGGCAGCCTTGACTGCAGACAGGGCTCAGGAGAGCTCACCGCAGACGGGGGCAGCGGCTAACTGCAACCAGTGGCCACGGGCTTAGGGACCGGCGTATACCTGCAAGCCGTGTCCACGGGCTCACTGCAGATAGGGGCCGGCGACTAACTGCAAACGATGGCCCCGGGCTCACTACAGATAGACCCGTGGCTGCCTGCAAACAGTGGCCACGGGCTTGTAAAGTGGAGGAGGCTCACTGCAGACGGGGGCAGTGGCTAACTGCAGACGGGGGCAGTGGCTAACTGCAAACAGTGGCCACGGGCTCACTGCAGATAGGGGCCGGTGGCTAACTGCAAACAGTGGCCACGGGCTCACTGCAGATAGGGGCCAGTGGCTAACTGCAAACAGTGGCCACGGGCTCACTGCAGATAGGGGCCGGTGGCTAACTGCAATCAGTGGCCACGGGCTCACTGCAGATAGGGACCGGTGGCTTACTGCAAACAGTGGCACCTGGCTCACTGCAAATAGGGGCCGGCGGCTAACTGCAAACGATGGCCACGGACTCACTGCAGGCGGTCTCCGCTGCAAACAGTGGCCTGGGTTCACTGCAGGTAGAGGCCGGCGGCTAAATGCAAACAGTGGCCACGGGCTCACTGCAGATAGGGACCGGTGGCTAACTGCAAACAGTGGCCACGGGCTCACTGCAGATAGGGACCGATTGCTAACTGCAACCAGTGGCCACGGGCTCACTGCAGATAGGGGCCGGCGGCTAACTGCAAACGATGGCTTACTGCAGGCAGGGTCAGCTGCAAACAGTGGCCTGGGTTCACTGCAGGTAGGGGCCGGCAGCTAACCGCAAACAGTGGCCACGGGCTCACTGCAGATAGGGACTGGTGGCTGCCTGCAAACAGTGGCCACGGGCTTGTAAAGTGACGGGGGCTCACTGCAGACGGGGGCCAGCGGCCAACTGCAAACCATGGCCCCGGGCTCACTGCAGGCAGAGTCGGCTGCAAACAGTGGCCCGGGTTCACTGCAGGTAGGGACCGGCGGCTGCCTGCAAACAGTGGCCACGGGCTTGTAAAGTGGCAGGGGCTCACTGCAGATGGGGGCAGTGGCTAACTGCAACCAGTGGCCTGGGTTCACTGCAGGTAGGGGCCGGCGGCTAAATGCAAACAGCGGCCACGGGCTCACTGCAGATAGGGACCGGTGGCTAACTGCAAACAGTGGCCACGGGCTCACTGCAGATAGGGGCCGGTGGCTATCTGCAAACAGTGGGCACGGGCTCACTGCAGATAGGGACCGGTGGCTAACTGCAAACAGTGGCCACAGGCTTGTAAAGTGGCGGGGGTTCACTGCAGATGGGGGCAGTGGCTAACTGCAACCAGTAGCAGCAGGCTCACTGCAGATAGGGGCTGGTGGCTAACTGCAAACAGTGGCCATGGGCTCACTGCAGCTAGGGGCCGGCGGCTAAATGCAAACAGTGGCCACGGGCTCGCTACAGATTGGGACCGGTGGCTAAGAAGTGGCCACGGGCTCACTGCAGCTAGGGGCCGGCGGCTAACTACAAACGATGGCCCGGGCTCACTGAAGTCAGGGTTGGCTGCAAACAGTGGCCTGGGTTCACTGCAGGTAGGTGCCAGCGGCTAACTGCAAACTGTGGCCACAGGCTCACTGCAGATAGGGACCGGTGGCTGCCTGCAAACAGTGGCCATAGGCTTGTAAAGTGTCGGGGCTCACTGCAGACGGGGGCAGTGGCCAACTGCAAACAGTGGCCGCGGGCTCACTGCAGATAGGGGCTGGTGGCTAACTGCAAACAGTGGCCACGGGCTCACTGGAGGTAGGGGCCGGCGGCAAAATGCAAACAGTGGCCACTGGCTCACTGCAGATAGGGACTGGTGGCTAACTGCAAATGGGGCCATGGGCTCACTGCAGATAGGGGCCGGCGGCTAACTGCAAACGATGGCCCCGGGCTCACTGCAGGCAGAGTCGGCTGCAAACCGTGGCCTGGGTTCACTGCAGGTAGGGGCCGGCGGCTAAATGCAAACAGTGGCCACGGGCTCACTGCAGATAGGGCCACCGTGGCTAACTGCAAACAGTGGCCACGGGCTCACTGCAGATAGGGACCGGTGGCTAACTGCAAACAGTGGCCAGGGGCTCACTGCAGATAGGGGCCAGCGGCTAACTGCAAACGATGGCCCCGGGCTTACTGCAGGCAGGGTCGGCTGCCAACAGTGGCCTGGGTTCACTGCAGGTAGGGGCCGGCAGCTAACCGCAAACAGTGGCCACGGGCTCACTGCAGATAGGGACTGGTGGCTGCCTGCAAACAGTGGCCACGGGCTTGTAAAGTGACGGGGGCTCACTGCAGACGGGGGCCAGCGGCTAACTGCAGACAATGGCCCCGGGCTCACTGCAGGCAGAGTCGGCTGCAAACAGTGGCCCGGGTTCACTGCAGATAGGGACCGGCGGCTGCCTGCAAACAGTGGCCACAGGCTTGTAAAGTGGCAGGGGCTCACTGCAGACGGGGGCAGTGGCTAACTGCAACCAGTGGCCTGGGTTCACTGCAGGTAGGGGCCGGCGGCTAAATGCAAACAGTGGCCACGGGCTCACTGCAGATAGGGACCGGTGGCTAACTGTAAACAGTGGCCATGGGCTCACTGCAGATAGGGACCGGTGGCTAACTGCAAACAGTGGCACCTGGCTCACTGCCGATAGGGGCCGGCGGCTAACTGTAAACAGTGGCCTGGGTTCACTGCAGGTAGGGGCCGGCAGCTAACCGCAAACTGTGGCCACGGGCTCACTGCAGATAGGGACTGGTGGCTAACTGCAAACATTGGCCACGGGCTCACTGCAGATAGGGGCCGGTGGCTAACTGCAAACAGTGGTCACGGGCTCACTGCAGATAGGGACCGGTGGCTAACTGCAAACGATGGCCCCGGGCTCACTGCAGGCAGGATCGGCTGCAAACAGTGGCCTGGGTTCACTGCAGGTAGGGGCCGGCGGCTAAATGCAAACAGTGGCCACTGGCTCACTGCAGATAGGGGCCGGTGGCTAACTGCAAACAGTGGCCATGGGCTCACTGCAGATAGGGGCCGGTGGCTAACTGCAAACAGTGGCACCTGGCTCACTGCAGATAGAGGCCGGGGGCTAACTACAAACGATGGATCAGGCTCACTGAAGTCAGGGTTGGCTGCAAACAGTGGCCTGGGTTCACTGCAGGTAGGGGCCAGCGGCTAACTGCAAACTGTGGCCACAGGCTCACTGCAGATAGGGACCGGTGGCTGCCTGCAAACAGTGGCCACAGGCTTGTAAAGTGTCGGGGCTCACTGCAGATGGGGGCAGTGGCCAACTGCAAACAGTGGCCGCGGGCTCACTGCAGATAGGGGCTGGTGGCTAACTGCAAACAGTGGCCACGGGCTCACTGGAGCTAGGGGCCGGCGGCTAAATGCAAACAGTGGCCACTGGCTCACTGCAGATAGGGACTGGTGGCTAACTGCAAATGGGGCCATGGGCTCACTGCAGATAGGGGCCGGCGGCTAACTGCAAACGATGGCCCCGGGCTCACTGCAGGCAGAGTCGGCTGCAAACAGTGGCCTGGGTTCACTGCAGGTAGGGGCCGGTGGCTAAATGCAAACAGTGGCCGCGGGCTCACTGCAGATAGGGGCCGGTGGCTAACTGCAAACAGTGGCCACGGGCTCACTGGAGCTAAGGGCCGGCGGCTAAATGCAAACAGTGGCCACTGGCTCACTGCAGATAGGGACTGGTGGCTAACTGCAAATGGGGCCATGGGCTCACTGCAGATAGGGGCCGGCGGCTAACTGCAAACGATGGCCCCGGGCTCACTGCAGGCAGAGTCGGCTGCAAACAGTGGCCTGGGTTCACTGCAGGTAGGGGCCGGCGGCTAAATGCAAACAGTGGCCACGGGCTCACTGCAGATAGGGACCGGTGGCTAACTGCAAACAGTGGCCACGGGCTCACTGCGGATAAGGACCGGTGGCTAACTGCAAACAGTGGCCAGGGGCTCACTGCAGATAGGGGCCGGCAGCTAACTGCAAACGATGGCCCCGGGCTTACTGCAGGCAGGGTCGGCTGCCAACAGTGGCCTGGGTTCACTGCAGGTAGGGGCCGGCAGCTAACCGCAAACAGTGGCCAAGGGCTCACTGCAGATAGGGACTGGTGGCTGCCTGCAAACAGTGGCCACAGGCTTGTAAAGTGACGGGGGCTCACTGCAGACGGGGGCCAGCGGCTAACTGCAAACGATGGCCCCGGGCTCACTGCGGGCAGAGTCGGCTGCAAACAGTGGCCCGGGTTCACTGCAGATAGGAACCGGCGGCTGCCTGCAAACAGTGGCCACGGGCTTGTAAAGTGGCAGGGGCTCACTGCAGACGGGGGCAGTGGCTAACTGCAACCAGTGGCCACGGGCTCACTGCGGATAAGACCGGTGGCTAACTGCAAACAGTGGCCAGGGGCTCTCTGCAGATAGGGGCCGGTGGCTAACTGCAAACAGTGGTCACGGGCTCTCTGCAGATAGGGGCCGGTGGCTAACTGCAAACAGTGGTCACGGGCTCACTGCAGATAGGGACCGGTGGCTAACTGTAAACAGTGGCCTGGGTTCACTGCAGGTAGGGGCCGGCAGCTAACCGCAAACAGTGGCCACGGGCTCACTGCAGATAGGGACTGGTGGCTAACTGCAAACATTGGCCACGGGCTCACTGCAGATAGGGGCCGGTGGCTAACTGCAAACAGTGGCCACGGGCTCACTGCAGATAGGGACCGGTGGCTAACTGCAAACAGTGGCCACGGGCTCACTGCAGAAGGGGCTGAGGCTCGCTGCAGACAAGGGCCATTGAGTCGCTGCAGACAGGGACGGGAGTAACTGCAAAACGTGGCTTGGGTTTACTGGAGACGGGTCCGGGGCTCACTGCAGACAGAGGCCGATGGCTAACTGCAAACAATTGCTTGCCATGGGCTCGCTGCAGACAGCGACTATCGGCAAACAGTGGTCCTGGACACACTGCAGACAGGGGGGTGAACTGCAAACGGTGTCCCTTGGTTCACTGGAAACAGGAGGCTTAATGCAGACAGGAGTCGGGTGACCCTCAACATGGGGCTGTGCTGTGGGCTCACTGCTGGCAGGGACCTGGGATGCACTGCACACAAGGGACACCAGCCTCACTGCAGACACGGCTAAGCTCTTAGTGCGGACAGGCCCCTGAGCTCACCACAAGCAAGGGGTGGGGGCTGGGCTAATTGCAAATGGGGGCACCGTGATTATTACAGACCGGAGAGTGGGGACCACTGCAAACAAGGGCCTTCACTGGGATTACCGCAGAGAAGGTCTCACGTGCCACGCTCTCACTGCAAAGCGGTACCCTGAGATTATTGTAGGCAGGGGCCCTGGACACTCTGCCTAGAGGGAGCGGGACTTGGCTCATCCCACATACATGTTGCAGGTGTTGAGAGTGGCCCTGGGATCACTACAGACACGGTACCTGGGGCTCGCTACTGGCAGGGGTCCTGGCCTCACTGCAGACAGAGCCTACGGGTTAATTTCAACAGGATCACTGGGATTATTAGCGACCGGGGTCCGAGGCGGGGGCTCCTTGAAGGCACTGCAGACATAGGCGCGAGCTCAGTGCAGACTGAGGTACGCTCACCTCAGAGAGGTACCCGGAGCCCTCTACCGGCGGGATGTAGAAGTTACCGTTCACTGGAGACGAGTAACAGAGGTCCCTGCCGCGACATGGTCCCAAGGCTCGCTGCACTCAAGGGTATAGGGCGCACTGCAGCCATGACCAGAAAGCCCCCCCTCCTCCACTCCCCTCCCCCCCCTCTTTCTGCATTCATGCATACAGGGGCAGTGGGCTTAGGGCAGAAAGTGATGCAAGGCAAGCTCACCGCAAACGGGGATGCAGTGTCCCGAGGTGGACGAGCCAACAAAATAACAGCAAGAGCCGAGCCAATGGTGTGGATGTGACATGCACGAGCCGAGCCAATGGTGTGGGTGTGACATGCACGAGCCCAGCCAATGGTGTGGATGTGACAGAACGAGCCAAGCTCTGGCAATGCTAGCACGTAAATTGTTCAACATGTAAAAAAGTTCATTTCTTTAACACGGGGAAGCGTTCCAACTTGGTACATCAGATTACATCACTGTATTGAGAGGCATTTATTAAAAGTGACAGTTTTTAAATATAAACTTAAACATGTTCATGGCCCTCCACTGCGCAATTATGTCAAAGCTATTAGTGAATTAAGAGGCAAGTAAATTATGTGCCTCCTGGCCTACTCCTTACACCTGGTCTATTTAAATCAGACACAGGAGAGGTGTTTGTATTCTGAAGTGCTGGTCAATAATGAGCAAAAGGAAAAAAAACATATTTGCCCAGGATCACACACATTTGGTCAAGCAAGAAAGCCAGCATAAGTCCCAGGTTTTCTGGTTCCACATTGTGTCATTGAGCAACAGATGGGTATCTTTTTGCCTTTCATGTTTTACATCAAAGGTTAAAATCTTTTCTTCAGTTCTCGGCACATGCGGTTAGAGTGTGAGTGGCAGGCAGAAGCCACATAAAGGCTCAGTTCGTTTTAGGCTCAAGGGTCTGAGAGGACCTCAAGCTAAGCCAGAGCCAGGCTTCTAGCTCGAGTTTTCAGTGGCTCATCCACCTCTAGCAGTGCCTACAGCAAACTGGGAATCATGGCTCCCAGCAAGAAACTACTACAAATAGGCTTACTGCAGACAGGGGCCCACGCCCTGCGCTCACTGCGGACATGTGCAGCGATCATGGGAACCAGAGGTCCAGTGCTCTTTTCCGATACGGCTTGCCTCACAATGCTGACTAAAGTCGGGTTCGCTACAAACTTGGCCCATCTGACTGCATGCGTGTCCAGTGGCGTAGCAAGGAGGGCGGTCCGCCCCAGGCGGCACAAGTTTTGGGGGGGGTGGCCAATGCCCCGCCTCCCCCACTCCTACCTGTGGCTGTCACGGGACGGCAGCTGCAGGAATCGGCAGCAGCACCCCCGCTCTTAGATTCGGCCGCCGCGGGCGGCAAACGCAGGGGCCGCCACTGGTGGCCTAAGGGCTAGCTACGCCACTGGGCGTGTCCAGGGTTCACTATATCTTGGGACAGGGGACCCATTGCTCATTGCGGCCAGGGGTGCAGTGTAGAGCACATTCTACACCAGTGGTTAAAGCGGGAATATAGAAGGGCAGGCACTCACTATCCCAGTGTATCTGTTTGCGACTGAGAAAGTTCAGGCACTGTCCCATTACAAGTATTGCACCTCTAATGAAAAGTGCAGGTACTCTTCCTTTCAAATGAAATAAGTGTGAGAAGTTGGCCTGGTATATGCTGACCACTAATTAAAGTGGGCACCTTGCACCAGTCCAAACGACCCTTATGATGTATGAGGTCAAAGATAACCTTTAGAAAGCTATCCTAGTGGTAGCTGTGGAGAGCAGCCTTCAGGCTTAATCTTGAAGGAATGTAAAGCAGCTTGTTTTACCAGAATATCACCTCCTGCATTAACTAAATGAAAGGAGAACCACACAGTAGTTATATAAAAATATGTATTTATTAGTATAACACTCTCTAGTATCCTCTACCCGAGGATGGAACACAAAGCACACAATACAAGATCAATAGAACAGTTGTAAGTAACACAATACACAGTGGGCTCCAGGGGGAGAACAAACCATATACTAAAATAGTGGTATAACAGCCACGACTCGGGTCAAGACAAGGTCTGGAGCACGTAGAATCGTTGGGACCCCAAGGAACCACCCAAAGTGAGTAGATAGGGACACCACGGAGGCCGGGTGCAGTGTGCTAACACGACCGCGGGCTCCGTACAATTCTATGGGGAAGTCGCGGTTGCAATTTTACAGTTTAAGGACTCTTCTAGGAGGACTTCGGGGAAACCCTTTGGAACTTAGGAGGTTGGAGAGCCACCCCACCCGTGGATACCGTAGTACCCGCCTTACCTATCCCAGAGAAGCTAGGTGCATAGGCCTGGAGTGGTGTCGGAAACCGCCGTCGTTCTCAATGGAGGGCTGCGAAGAAGAGCTGCTGCCATGAAGGTGAAAAGGGTCCGGTGGAATCCAAGGATGGATTCTTGAAGAAAGGAACCTGAAAGCAGAGGGGACAGAGTCTGGGTCACTTCAGGGTGACCAGGGGCTCGGGAGACGAATGTCCACCGATGTTGGGTGCTTCAGGTGCGAAGAAGGGATGCTTGACTCTGCAGCCACGAGGACCAGGAGATGTCGAGGACGACCAGGAGCCAGATGCGAGCTGTCCCTCGAAGGATGTCGAGTACTAAGGGGTCGGTGTCCGGCTGGAGCACCAACAAGCCTTGGCAAAAGCAACCCACGCAGGGAGGTCAAGCAGGTTACAGTGAGGACCAGCAAGGTCCTGGGGACTCCCCAAGCAATGGAGAGTCTGGGCATGTCTGGAGCAACCAGGAAAGCCCAAGAGAATTCAAGATGACCCTCAGGAGGACCCACAGGCCGAATGACCAGGAGTCGCGAGGGGACCTCGAGCAAGATCACGAAGTACCAGCCCACGAAGCACTCTGTGCGAGGAGGCCGGAGTTCTTTGGTGGAAATACTGCTCGGGGTCAGGACTACACGGAGTCCAATGCACAAGCTTGGGAATCGCCAACAAGCATATACACTTGCAAATAGACATGGTGCACAGGGGTTCGGGTTATGCAGTCCCTACGAGGGATACTTGCCTCAAACTTGCTGAGGGCAGATCAACCTCAGGGACCTTCGGAACCCACCTCCTGTGTTGCTGGAGCCTTCGGAGTCCGCAGGAGCTCAGGATCAGCAGACCGGTCAGTTGCGTTGCGGTGCCTGCAAATGCAGGGGAGTGGCTCCTTCACCCCAAGGGAGATTCTTCAGTTGTCCTTAGAGCACCACGGGTCCTACACGGAGCCTGTATGGAGCAAGGGCACAGACAAAGCTTTGGACGGAGAGGGAGATGAAGTCGGGCCCAGTCGAAGTCCAGAGTGTCCAGACGGTCGAAGATCAGTGGTTTCTTCTTGTAGAATCTTGTCCACGTAAAACCTAAAGAGCTACAGTCAGGTAAGCCCTTTTGTACCCACCGGAGAGGGTTGGACAGATTCGGGGGATCCTCCTAGGGGAGGGTCAGGACAGAGGGGTGGTTACACCCATGTCCTTTGTCCAGTTTCGCGCCAGAGCAGGAGCCAACGGCTCCCATAACTGGTTTGAGCTGGACTATGCACAGGGACACCAAATGTGCCCCAGGTGCAGACTTCCAGGCACTCTCAGAGTGCACCCACCCAGCCCCAATACACTAAATCCTGTCTGGGAGGTGGTCACACCTCCCTGTGACAGAATGCCTATTGTGCTGCCTTCCTCTGCTCGAGCTTGGCTCAGCAGCAGGAGCAGAAATGTGTCTCTGGTCGGCAGCATCCATTTTGTGCTGACCGGGTCGAGAAGGCTGGCACCGGATAGACCAGTGACCCCACGAAGCTCGCTTCAGAATGGTGGAATCATACCTCTCACACCTGTTACCGGTCTGGAGGTATGATTCCAAGGTGTTTGATACCAAACACAATATGTTTCTATGTAGCCGTTTTCGAGATAGCATTTACCGCGAGGTTATAATGCACCTCTACCTATATGTCCGGCTGAGTCACAGACAACCCGGGAGAATGGTCTCCAAAGGCTGCAGAGGGGCTCTGCTCATGCAGGGGCACCCTCTCACATAAAACCCAGCACCTTGCCTTCAGGACTCCTAAGGCCTGCTATAGGGGTGACTTATAAGTTTTAAGTGTAGTGACCTATAGATATAGTGAACCTATATCTAAAGTAAGTGGTGCAAGAACCAGCTTACACAGGTTGCAGTAGCAGACCTATAGTTCCTTTTTGCATGGCCTCTCATGGGTGGCATAATACATGCTTCAGCCCATGGGAGGCCTCTGGGGTACCTATGCCCTGGGTACATGGGTACCATATACTAGGGACTTATAAGGGTACCCCAGTATCCAATCTGGAGTGTACCAAAGTACATGCATAACAATTTAAAGGAGAAAGCAGATTGACTGGGGTCCTGATTAGCAGGATCCCAGTCAGACTAGTCAAAACAGTGTAACATCAAGCAAAAAGTGGGGGGTAACCATAAGAAGCAGATCCTACTTTCCTACAATAAGTTCAGGTACTCGGTCCCTGACAATGCCCGCCCATTTAAAGCACTGCTCTACACTGGAGTGCAGGCCGCACTGTCAGGGGCTGAAGCCAGGGAGCTGCTCGCTGAAACCAGGCGTCGGAGGCTCACTACATACAGTGGTTTCAAAGTTCGTATTTGACAGAAACGTGGTCTGACTGTGAATTGTTTCCCATAATTCGCAGTGCTGAATAAATAAATAAATAAACGTTAAACTCATTTAATCTTTCTTTCATTGCTGGTAAAAAAAAAACGCTTTCACAATGGCAGTGATGCTCTTAAAACATTAATCACAGTATAATGAAAAATTGGTCACAGTAGCAACATTTTTCAAAACAAAAGACATAAAGAAAGCATTCACAATACCATTTTGGTATTGTGAATGCTTTTCTTTATGTCTTTTGTTTTGAAAAATGTTGCTACTGTGACCAATTTTTCATTATACTGTAATTCTGACCCGGGTCTGTTAGCATTTCGGGTAACCCCATTGATACACAACACTTAAAACATTCATCAGCACACCTGACAAGTTCACCCTTGCCTTACTGCAAACATCTACAAATAAATCCTCCCCAGGGTGCGAAAATAAAGATTGTAAGCGCAGAACACGTTGCACCTTATTGTCTTTCTTTATATATGTATAGTTGGACCTATTCTATTGTGTCAGTGTACTACGAAAGAAAAGCACATTTTAAAATGCATTTTATATTACACTTTGCAATTAAAATTTGATTTATAAAAATACACATTGTTGCATAAAACACATTTGAAATATAAGCACATTATCCCTAAAAAAACACTAATTTCTTAAAACATTGACTGAAATGACTGCAGTTTCAGACAAACAATGAATAGTAAACAGATGAGGCTCAAATGCTTTATATCTTTCTAAAGAGTACTAAAATCAATTAATAAATCATGTAATATATAAAATACATAATGAGTAACGTGTAATATAATCCTATATTGCCATCTTGGGGTTCAGGTGACATGTATAAACCACTTGGCCTTCCATCTTGTGAATTTTAAATGTCACAATAACCACCACCGTTGGGAATATAGACTCATTTACACAGCTACCCATAATGTATTATATACATACATACATATTGTATATATATATATATCACTCAATGACCATCAACCTCTCAACGGTCATGCCGCACACTCCACGCCAGCCCAAAGATAGGCGCTACAACGGGTCCAGGTGCCAATAAGGATTTACTATGAATTATTTAATAGAAATTACATCCCACAACGTTTTGGCTCATAAAACTTTCCCAAACAAAAACAAAAAAGTGCTCTTTTTTGCTCAGCTCCTTCCTGGAAAGTTTTGTGGTGATTCGTCGGGCTGGGGAAAGGGGGGGCCCTAAACGCAAAATCCCCTTGAATTTTTCATAGGAAATTTTAAATTTTGTGTTACAGCCAAAATGGCGGAACAGAATTACACTCAATTTGGCAGAAAGCTAGATCTTGGTGCAGAAAGCATCCTTTTTGTCTTTTGGCCTAATTCTGTTTTGTAGTTTTTGAGAAATTAAGGTACACAAGTATTTGTATGCCTGGACGGTTGGGCTTGAGGGACTCTTGCGAGATAATCACAAGCACAACTTCAAAAAATTAGAGCATTCTGATTGGCAGAGGGGGCTTTTTTCCCTTGGGCAACATTGCTCCGGCTGGAGTCAGGATCCCTAAGGGATCGAACGCTCTGAATGGCTGGCGCAGCATGAACAAAATTGTTGCAGTGGCCATTACAAGACTCGGGGGCTTAGCCCCTGTCCAGAAAATGTTAAAAAAAAGATATATATAAGGGGGCAGGATAGGGATACTCTTCCCCCTAGCCCTTGTGGGGTGCTCCCAGTGGGACCCACCCAAGGGACCAACATGTACATTTTTTTTTGCCACAATCCCACTATACTCCCTCAGGGTTGGCAACACTGTGCATGGCGGGGACACAAGTTATGGCTACCTTAGATAAGGAGCTATAGTTATTTGAGATAATTACAACTAGTGAATTTCAATGGTTTTGTTAGTTTAAAATGGTATGTTTTAATTGACATTTTCACCTAACTATAATGTCCCTTCAACATTTGTTTTTTTTTGTAAATTTGTAAGTTTTTTTAATGAAAAGTAAGAAATTATTACCATATCTAACTATAACGTGACTTTAACCTTTTGTTTATTCAGTGAATATATATATATATATATATCTATATATATATCAAACACCTCGCCTCCGTTTCCTTTCGGTAGGAAAAAACGAGCGTAGACCCAAATCAGTGCAGCAATTTTTTATTTTGTTTCACCATCACCGGTGTCTGCCATGACGCGTTTCTGCCGTCAACGGAGAGAGAGAGAGAGAGAGAGAAAACACACGAGAGTAATAAGGGCTTGGAGCCAAAACGCGTTTGCTTCCTTGAACATTTCTAATGGTGGATAAATAACCACCTGAAAACTACCCACCAGAGTACTTGGAGTTTGTTCCAAGCATATATATATTTTCTTTTTAAAAACATCTTATACAAGTCATACGCTCATGTCTATCAATGTGTTTGTCAGAACAGAAGTGAATATTTACATTAATTAAAAATGATAATGTATGCATATATAAACCTGCAATCACAAATGTCATCCGATAAAACAATTGGCAATGTAAAGATTGGTTTAACAACCAATGCATTTTGTACATGGATGCAGTATAGCTTGGATAATGTGATAACAGGAATATGTTTTGTCATTTTCTGCTTAGTACCACATTGGAGGCAGGAGGGTTGTAAGACCCGTCCTTGCCGCCTTTACAGCCTACAGTGGTAATTGATTTAGCAGAAAGTGAATGCATCATTATTCTGCAGTTGCACCTTTCTTTAAATCTTGTCAGATAATGCAGGAGTTGAATTGGGAATTCCTAGTCCTTCTAGCCTCAGTTGTTATTTATGAGGTACACTTCACAGATCAGAAAGGATCACCACTCTTGCTGCATAAACAAAACCAACTTTACACCAGCGGATGCCTGTTGTATCAACACACAACCCTAAAAATAACTAGGTCGCCGCACTGCAGTTGTGGGGGTAGGTTTACAAGGAACTGACAAATCTGCATAGATGCGTCAGCGCAGAATGTCCTTGCGCCACTATGGATGCGCTGTATTTACAATACAGTGCTCCATGGCGCAAGGATTAACAGATGCGTCAGAAATTCTGACGCATCTGTTGGTGCAAAAGTGACGCATTTCTGGAGTTGCTCATGAAAGTGACGCAACTCCAGCAATGCGCCACAACAGATGGGTGGGTTCCATTCAAAAAGCCCTGCGTCATTCCTTACGCCTGGTCTGAGCAGGCGTAGGGATTTTGACGCAGTGAAGGCGTAGAGTGGCGCAGTGAAATCTTGTAGATTTCACTGCATCAGTTCTACATGGCTTTTTGCGTGGGAACGCCCACCCTGTATACATTATACCTGACGCAGGTATAATGTGACGCAGGACCCTAGATGCGTCACGTTGTAAATGGGTCGCAACATTTACGCCGTGGCTGAGTCAGAAAAGTGACGCAACGGCGGCGCAAAAGTCACGCAAGGGGCTTGTAAATCTGCCCCGTGGTCTTTAGGGAATAAAAAACGTGTGTGGGCTTTCAGACACTTTTATTTTCGTGACTTCATTAGGGTCCAAATTTGCAGTTAAAAAAACACTCAACACATGCTACAAACCATGGTGCTGTGCACTAGCACCAGGGCCGGACTGGGAACCCAAAGCAGCCCTGGCAATTTCTGGCAATTGTGTCAGACC
Source organism: Calotriton arnoldi (assembly GCA_963921515.1). Taxonomy (NCBI): domain Eukaryota; kingdom Metazoa; phylum Chordata; class Amphibia; order Caudata; family Salamandridae; genus Calotriton; species Calotriton arnoldi. The sequence continues at coordinate 895,911 of CAWUFW010008244.1, forward strand.
GGCCCCCACCCCGGTGAGGGGGAGGGGGGCGTAGGTGTCAAGCACTGCTGCTTAACAACACTGGCCCCCAGCACTGCTGCTTTTGTTACTGGGGGCCGATATTGCAGCATCGCTGCGAAATCAGCCCCCACCACTCCAAAACCGGCCCCCACCACTCCCAAACCGGCCCCCACCCTTCCAGCCTCCCGGGCAAATGACTGCTATGGCCAGTCCAGCCCTGACTAGCATGCCAAATTCACATTTCTCCAAAACCTTAACAATAAACAACAATAAACAGTCAGTGCCCTTAGTGGCAACTGTAGTCTCAGAAGGTCTTGTTTTCATAATCTTTGTAGCTCTGCAATGGGGTAAGATTTACACTTAAGTGGTACTTATGATGATCTGATTGCATCTGGGAGGCACCCACATTGCCTTTCGAGTCCTGCTCACTCACCTCTCCACCCGTCACAGCTGCGCCAGGCACAGGCGTAGCTTCTGCAATAGAACTGCAAGATTCCGATAGTCACAACCAGAGCTGTTGAGCCGGTCACTGCTATCTGGGTCCTCGGCCTTTTTAACGTTTACCAGCCTCAGTTCTTCTGGAAAGGCAGAAGGACCCTGAAACCTGCAAAAGAAAGATGTATTTCTTGCTACCTCCTCCAGTCCTCGCTTCACAATCACCAAAGTCCCATGAACTCAGGTGATCTTCCATGGAGCTAGTCGGAGTCGGAATTTCCTTCACGGTTGTCTATCTTTGACTAACACCAGGTCTTTCGCACATAACTTAGAGTCTCTGGCCCTAAACCTTGGGTTGGCTTTTTTGTTGCGCTTTGCTGTTCTTGATGTGATGGCATCTTCATCTGCCGGGATGGTGTCCACTATGGATCATGAATGACATCAGCCACCATACTCCCTAGTCACCTCTGACGTGGAGCTCGTCCTGTTGTGGTGTGAAGCTTTAGTCAGTAGTACACCCACAGAAATAAGAAGATTGCTCCATCAACATTCGGATGTTCTGCTGGTGCAATTGTTGTTACCTTCATGAGGCTCCCCATAATTCTTTCAGTCTCCCCATTCACCCAAGTTCACCGAGGGGTTACTTTCAGGTACTTGATGTGAAACTCTTTCAGGTAATGTGCTACCTCTTGTCCCTGAACGAGGGGCCCATTGTCTCTTTTCAGTTCCCGGAAGATGACGTGATCCGCCCTTATTTCCTCAAACTTTGGAATAATTTCTTCTACCAATGTGATGTTCACCACTTAGACCGCCAGGTACTCAGAATATTCATCTATGAGTACTAGGATTTGCCGCCCTTGGGGTGAACTCCAAAGTCAGCACTCACTCTGACCCATGGATACTTCTTGATGTCTTCGTTGATGACTCGTACTGAGGATTCTGGCCCACTCATGTCTTTGCAAAGTGAGCACTCTTCCGCTATCTCCTCAACTAGGCAGTAGCGGCTGCTACCGGACGGGGGTAGTTGGGCGGGGGGATGAAGGGGGGACCGGGGTTAATAAACCCCCCCAAAAAATTACCTTAAAATGGCCGGCCAGCCGCCTCCCCTGCGTCCTCTTCCTTCTTCATTTCTGCAGTCCGGCCGGCAGCAGGAAGCACCCGGCACACAGGCTCCCCTGAGCCAATCACAACCCTAAAATGCAGCGTTGTGATTGGTCTGAGCGTGGTGGATTGGTGCTCAGACTGGAACCGGGAGCCCATTACTTGATGACCTGCAGGAGCCCGATGCACTACTCATATAGTCAGTTCTTGGGGGATTACAAAGTTATTGCCTCAGAGAAGGCAGCCTCCAGAGGCTGAAGCCAGATCATTCTTGACATTGTATAGTGTCAAGGCGTACCAGTTCTTTCTCATGATGTTTACCAAAGCTCAAAGAGGCATTTGAAAAATTGGACTATCCACACCCTACATCAAAGTTTAACTGCCCACTAAAAGTGAACTTTATTACAAAAACAACAGTTTGCTAATTTTCTCCTGGTTACAAAATCCCTATAAATCAGACCTGGAAGAGAAAACGTTCTGAAGTAGGAAGCGCTCCTGAAGCAGGAAGTGCCTTGCAAAAGTATGAGAAACAGCCCATGTGGCTGCTCTGCGAATGTCAAAAGGACAACAGAAAAGGTGGATAGGAGACATTGGGGTTACTTTAGTGAAAGGGCTTCCAATCCCCATGTACTGGAAATGCTGTGCAGCATATGGGATTATATACTTCCAGAAGAGGCAAAGGTGTCCTATATCATCGCCGTGGATCTCTGACATATACTGAAGACCACTCGGGATAGGGAGAGTTCTCTGTGTGATGGAACTATCCTGCTGAGAGTGTCTACTTAAAGATTCCTATAACAATTTTGCGTGCCACTGATAGTGGAAGAAGAGGATCCTCCACCCAAAGAGAAGGTTGGCTGCACCTGGTAGTTCAATCAGATGCCATCCTGCCTGCTGGTGTATGTTGGCTTCACCATATTATAGGTGTGTGGTAGGTCTTCTGCGAGGATATTAAATAGGAAATATCCCCTGCAGTCTCTTCCAGCTGGAGGACATTCTCTTCTCTACCGAAGACCAGTGACCCTGAGGTTCCTTGCTGCTCCGCAACTCTGACCCCAGACACCTGTGGTGGTGACCTGACCGAGCAATCAATGTAATGCGTCTTCGAGGGCACAAGGAACTGAAACTGATTTGGTTATTCTCAGTATGTTTGAAAATAAAGGTCAATATGTTTTCACATTGTGTTTAAGCATTTTATTATTCTTGTAGCTCATGGTACTCTTCAAACACTGTTGACTTGATACAAGATTTTGGAAACTGTGACCAGCCGACATGTGTTTTGCCCCATGCGGCGCTCAGGCCTGGGGCTTTTTCAAGGTGATAAACCAATAAGCATTGGGTTGGTTAGAATCTTCATAATTGGTCTTTCGTCGAGAAATATATTGAATCATCCAAGCTTTGCAAAGTGAAAGTAATCTCCGAGTATCAGGAGAAGGTTGTCTTTAGTTGCAGTGGTGCTAGTTGAGGATAAGGTCCTCGCTGTGTCAGGGAGATTACTTCCATTTGGGACAATAAACAACTCAGTCATATTTGGGGACAACCTTGGCCAACAGGAGTAGGACAAGTGATTACCTTACCCTTAAAGTGATTTGGTTTCCTTCATTGATGGTCTAAAGAGAAAGGATAATTTTGAAAACAAAAAATGTTTAAAATTATTGAAGAAAGTGTAACTGGTTTAACCGAGACGTTTTTATCTTTTGGGAGAGGGCCATGAGAGATATGCAAAGAGTACAGATATTCAAAAAATGTTTAAGAGCTCGGTGAACTATAAAATTAGATATCTGATATACAGTATTAAGAAACCTTCAGAAATGTAAAAAGAGACTGCAAATTAACATGACTGGCAAACTAATGCAACTGTTATTTACCGAAAGAACACAACAGGCTTTTGGAAACTTTTTTTATGTAATGAGTCAAACAAATAGGGAAGACCCTGATCAATGTTATGAAGACAAAAAATATTAGGACAAGCCAGTTAGTATTGGACATTTTGAGCTGGAATGAAAGTATAATTGTTTGGTGAAAGTTATTTCTGCAAACATTTTGCTTTATCCATGGACCAACGCTTCTACTACACTAATTCCCTGAAGTGGTATCTGTGGTGGTGGTCATTCCCTGTGTGGCTGCTATTGCACAAAATTGACCTGAGTATAATTGTCTTGGGGCTTAAATGGGTGCAATTCTTATTCCTTTTTACAAAAAAAGACAAACACATCTGAGATCATTTAGGCTGATATGTTGGATTCGATAGGAAAGATCTAAGGAAAGGGGATTTGGTTCAAATTGAAGAGTGATTACTCATAAAACATTCAACTCACAAATTCTAGCAAGGAGTTTGTTCAAACTAGAAGTGGGAAAACTTTTTTTACCATATCCACGTGGTTGGGTTAAAACTGGAAATTCCAGCTTTCAGTACATGAACTGAATTTTTCAAATTAGTTTTATCCGTAGTATACTATCTGACCTGCCTCCCTAAGATGGTTTCCCGCTCCATGATGTCCAATGAGTTGAATATCTTTGAGTAGGAGAAGGTCATACATCATCAAGATTCATTTGAAAAGGACCACAGAGACATTACGACTGAAAGGGGAACTGTGCCCGTGACCGTCGCATTGTCTGGATTCAAACAGAATACAGAGATCTAACACAATATTTAGACACTTAACCATCAGCGAAAAGCCTTAATGAAGCCCTAGGCTTGCATGCCACTCTAAAGGGGCAAAACATGTGTTGGCTGAAAAGGGTACAATAACATGATAATACATGATGTATGTATCACGAGAATCAATAATATACTCAGGATTATAACCGAAGTTGTTCAATACACTTTTGAGGAATAAAACATATTCTGAATCGACATCTAAGAGAGTGTAATTACTTATAAAAATTAGTACAAACATTTATTTGGACTATTGTATAGTATTAACCAGTGGTTTCATACACTCATTGGAATGTATAGGTCATCAACTCCTGCAGCCGACCTGTGGCCACCGGCAAAGAGGTGTCATGTACGGTCACAGGGGACGGTGTAAGGTGCGGGAAGGCATATGGGACTGGATCTTGGTGTAGGGGGAGGGACGAACTGCCTTGCTGGGAAGCAGACCACACCCTGGGGCCAGGTAATTCTTTGTGGCAGTGGCCTATAATTGCCACAGTGGAGTAGGGATCTCCGAAGAATGCACAAGGGTTGGCTGCCAAGTAGTACCAGTCTCCCATTGCCGGGAGCAGCCCATCCCAGGAGCTGATTGTTCCTAAAACCTATAAGGGCCACTAAAGTTGCATTTTTTTTTCCAAATCTCCAGTATTTTCGCACACATTGAAAGTTGCAGAGCCTAAAAGAAATCTGAAAATTTGTGTACCTTCACAGCTTTGCTAACCCCTATTAAATCTACACTGGTAATGCATACCACCTTGGTGCTTGAACCCTCATCGCATTAAGGAAGGATAGTCACCACGCTCAATTGCACGTGTATTGATTTTACTACAACATCTGAGCATGAGGATTGGGGTGATCTTGGACAAAGCTGAAAGACGGGGGTATTTATTTGAGATTATTTCAATTATTGTATGCTGAAACCCGAGTGAGGGTTATGTTAAAGCAGAAAATGCTAAAGTGTTGATTAACTCGCTCAGCTGAAAAAGCTTACATTCTTGTTACAACTGAGGGTCGTCTTCTTCCTTTCTCATGATTTCAGACCCACCAGATGTGTGCTCCCTTTGTTGCTCATAATCATGTGATTCCTTTTGAAAATATGTCTGTCAAACACTATAGGCCCGATTCACAAAGGTAAACTGAGACGAATGTCCAACTTTACGACTTTCGGTATTCACAAAGGGCATTTACGAGTAGTAAAGTTAGACATTTGTCTCAGTTTTGGTCTCAGTTAAATTTAAGACCAAAACTTAAGTTTGACTGAGACAAAAGTCTAACTTTAATACTCGTAAATTAACTTTGTGAATACCGAAAGTTGTACGGTTAGACTTTCGTCTCAGTTTACCTTTGTGAATCGGGCACTCCATATTTGTCCTTGCAACTTTCTTACTGAGCTTGCACCATATGGTTTATCAGGGGACCCTCTATCAGACGGATTCAGTGATCCACAGAGAGTAATTCTTCTTTGGTTAATAAACCCTTCCAGACTTCGGTAGGCGTGTCTGCAGATTTTCCTTGACAGACCATTTGTACTGACAAGGATTGTCAAGGCAGATGCTACTAAGCAGAGGAATGAAATAGGGGTGTGTTGTCCTACTTAATTTATATCTTGATGACTTGCCCAGAGAACTGGAAAAGGTGGGACAAATTTTCCTTGGATGGGGTAAGAACATATAGCTCTCCTCTTCCTGTCAGGCAGTACAGTATTTTTTAGACCATATGGCAGTCCGGTCTGTGGAGATTAAGAGAAGAACTTTATGAACAATGCAAATACCAAGATATTGATGTTGACTATGAGAAAGACCCCATCCTTTGAGGAATTAAGGTAATGTTAAATTCTTATTCGTGGTTTTGGGAACAGAAACTACACAAAATAAAGTATCTGGAATTATCGATAGATGATATATTGAGGTGGATTTAAGGTATTGATGAAAAAGAAAGGAGCACTGAGCCTATAGTGAATGGTCTGAGGAGTTGAATCATTTATATGATTTAAGTCACTTATGCAGAATTTATTCCTTATGTGTCCACATAATATTTCTCATAAGTACAATGCCTTAAAGAACAGTTGCAGATTATATTATCTTCACTCGTTCACTCGTTCATTTGTTCTTAATTGTTAGAAGACTTTGATCCCCTTTCCCATCATCTCTATAGCTAGCCATACTATTATGTCAGACTGGCTCGCCATTAATGACGAACAAAGACCAAGAAGCTCACAGCTGTGTTTCGTGCAATAGAATCCAGACATAAGCGTGCACAGCATAAAAGGCCACTTTATTAGGACAGGATTGTAGTCGTTAAATTCATTATTTACAAACAGTACATGAACCAAAACATCCTCTCTAATACATAGTGTGTTCTGACATCTCCCCTCATTTAACAGCTCCCAAACATTCTAACAATTCCCCAGAACACATAAAATCCCTTTCCCCAGCAACATCATGTTCCATTCACAGTCCTTCCCTTGCATTACTCATTTACTCTCTCACACACACCCTAACAATCATCTCCAAACACACTTCTTTCTCCAAAACTACTCGTCCTCTCCTCTTCATTTCCCCCAGTACCCCCCAAGGGATGGATACATCCGCACCTGACTCTCCAGGCCAGTTCCGGATGACCAAATAGGCAAATTAGGCACCAGCCTATGGGCCCACTCCTTTTTGGGGCCCTGTGACAAGGGATCAAAATAATATTGTTTGATCTTGAAAGAAAATTACAATCAAGCTTTCTTAAGTTGTTTCCCATTCATTTTTGTTTAAAAACATTAATAATTGTTAATGATTAGTTTTGTGTAATAAAATTCGTTTATTAAAATTGTTGGTTGGTAAAATTAAAAACGTATTAGGAGATAATTTGCAAGGGGGGGGAATTTCGACTGTCTAGGGGCCTCTACATGGTTTAATCCAGGCCCCCCCAAAAAGCGCCCCTAAAAAACTATAACCTCTCCTACCATGGAATGCCTGTAACTGAATATAGGCGAGACAAAGAACATGCAAGTAAACCACAGCCACAGAAAGGAACATTCTATAGGGTGGGTGGATGGGCCTAACTAAAATCTTTGCCCTGCTCCCTCACTCACAAAATGGAGTCCGCAAGAAGGCTGGACCTCCCTCCAATGTGCGCCTCTATTTATAACTTAACCCAAGCCAGTCTCTTAAGTAACTCCCAACCTATCCTTGCCCCCTGGCCATGGCCCTGCAGCCTTTGCTCCCTCGGGTACCCACATAGTGCCTTCTGCATTGCAGTTCAGTGTTTCCTCCCCTCCTCTGGGGGCGCTGTTCAAGTTTCCCCTTTGGGCAACACTCTGGCCAAGAACGCTTTTTGGCCCATCTCGACTGCAGACCTGTTACTAGGAAACAAGTCGAGGGCTGATAGAAGAGGTTTATGCTGGCGGGGAAGCCCCAGCAGTGGAGCCTGACACCGACTTGTTGGGAGATCAGAGAAGCGAGAACCCGCGGTCCTGTCAACTGGACCGCAGGTGTCGGCCAGTGAGTAGGGACGGCGGAGAGGCACGGCATGAAAAGGGTCCTCAGTGGGGAAGCAACTTACTTGTCACTCAAGTGGACCCACTCACTCAATTGGACCCTTTCCTAATAGATAGTCGTTCGAATGCATTATCTTTCCGAGTAACTTGCAAATGGCATCCCGAGGCACCGGAGCTTTGATTCTAGAGGACTTCCCGCAGTCGACCCGCTGCCCCCATCACCACTCAGCACTCCATGGATGAATTCTGCTGAATTTAACGTGATGCATTTGTCAATTAAAGTATAATAAAGCACGCAACCTTCTGCACAAACAGCTTTCATTCTGCGTCTAATGCCCGTGTTATCGCACGGGAGCTCCATGCGCTGCTCTATGCGGTACTATACCCCATACTTTGCTTCACTGGTGATCCTGCTGCAGCAGCAGCTCTCACTGCGCTGCACACTGTGCTGCATCTCTGCCTCTCTTTCTCCTTCACCAGACTTCAGATTCTATTACAGGACCGGAGGCTTCGGATTATGCTATCTCTTTCTTTTACTGTAAATCACAGCAGCCAATTAAAACATTCAATTAGTTAATACAAACTACATTGTCCATGATGCTTTGCATCAGTCACGCCCTCTTAGCCCCCAATAAGAGCCATGAACACAGTCCCATCATCCTCTTTCTTTGCTGCTCACAGCAGAGCTAAGTACTTCCCCTCTTGATATTGCATTATTGCATTGTTGTAATTAGCGTGCTTGACAAAGCGCTTAGCGCTATAGTTATTTCAATTTGCATGAGTTGCTACATGTGTTTATGCCGCTTATTTACTGTTTTGAGCATTGTGTGCTTTGTGGTATTTTATTGTCTGGATTGCACATTTTGAGAGCGCACGTCGCGCGCAGAGACGGGACTCTGTCCCGATTGCCAGCACTGCTGGGTTTGGTTTCTGAAAGACGCGCTACTCGGCGCGAGAGTACCTGACTGCTTTGGCGGTGGATTTGGCCGGTTTTCGGTCGCGCGTACCGCGCGCTGGTGTCCTGGGCTTCCCTAATCGCCCGTTCACGCCGCAGGAGCCGTGTGGTTCACGGCCGACGTGCGCACCGCAAGCGAGCCCATTGGGCTCCTTTTGGGCTTGCGTTGGGCTTCGCACGCCGTGATCGTTCCAAAAATTAACCGTTTCACCGCTTTTAGGCGGAAAGTCTTGCTGGAGATAGACGCCTGATCGGCAGCAATAAACATCGCCTTGCAGGAGTGAGCACACGCTCCTTATGTTTGTAATTTGGCTCCTACGCCTATATTAGGCTGCAACAACTTGAGTACAGCTTTGCTGAGGGGGCTTGGTACTTTCTTGACAGAAATCTAGTGTGTGCAAAGTGGGCTGGCCCCCCCATTACTCCTCCAATCCTGATTTATATGAATAGTTATATTTATCTTCACCACTTCATAAAGATTTAAGATGGAAGAGTGGGTGAGATATGAGGATGATGAGGAGGATGTCTATTATGAGGGACAGCAAGAGACTGTCCTTGAAGATAACATCGTGGAGGCTCTGGACGCCTCTGTCCAATCCTCGGTGAATAAGGCTATAGAGAGCACAGTACCAAACACTGTGCAACAAGCATTGGCGGCTGCACTTAAACCGATTACTAAGCAGCTTGAGAGTTTTGCCAAACGCCATGGGTTCACTAAAGGCAAACCCAAGCTTGTTAAACCTCCAGCTACGGAGGCAGCGAAAGAGAGTCAATGGCCGCATGCTAGTGCGTTAAGTTCCTTACCCCAGGCTCAAATGGGGGATCATGGGTATTCCACGGGTGGCAAGGCGAAGAGCAAGCAGAAGGTCTATGTGGATACAGATACCACCGATACTGACACTACCACAACAGATGAAGAAGCCCCTCCCAAGAAGAGAGCTAAAAAAGTGGCTTCATCCACTCCAGATATGCCACCCAATACCCCCTTTACCTTCAACCCTAGCGATATAGTACACCCCCGATCTTCGGATTGGGCTCCGGCACCGGAAGTTACCGAGTACCTACACGAGAACCTTCGCAAAGGGTTCGATAAGGAGGTCCATAATCGGCTCAGGTCAGAATGTCCTCGGCCTGATTTACCAGACAAGGTGGCTGAAACTCCCGAGATCGACGTTAGTCTCCTCACCTTTCTGAAAAAGTTTGCAAAGGATCCCAAGAAGGGGATCGACCGCGCCTGGCGCGGCTGTCAAGACAAGCTCCTTGACGTCGTCGGACCTCTAGCAAAGATCCTAGAAATGGCCCTGGTGGCCAAAGAGGCGGCGACTCCTGTGGACCCGGATATCCTGGCGGGATGGACACAAAGGGCAATCTGCCTTTTGGGTAATGCCAATTGCGCCATTTCCACTGAAAGGCGCAAATCCTTGCTCATGCGCATGGATTCCAATCTCACCGATCTCGCGGGCGCTGAGCCAGGACCCCTCGCCGAAGGCAATCTCTTCGGAGACCGTTTTGTAAAAGATATTTCGAAGTATGTGGGGACATTCACATCACTGGACAAGGCACAGTCGGGCATTAAGCGTGTCTTCCAGCAAGGCCTTTTCAACAGGGCCGGACGAGGCAGGGGACGCTAGTCAGGCCGTTTCTCTAATCAAGGTCCCCCCAGAGGCGACTATGGTCGCGGCAGAGGAGAGTGGGATTCAACAAGAGGGGGCACCTTCTACCCCACTCGTCGGCGATTCAACAGACGCAGGTTCCACGGAGGAGGTAACAGAGCTGGCTTCCAGGCGCAAAATGCTACAGGTAAGCATGGCAGACATGTCTCCATTACCATTGGGGGGTCGAACGCAATTCTTTGTTCACAATTGGCGAATCCTGACACAAGATGCGTGGGTACTTTAAACCATTCAGGGATTCTATCTGGAATTTTACGAAACACCCTGTCAGGACACAACCCCCACACCACTCCATTTTACCCGACAAGAATGCATTTTTATAGACAACGAAATAGCCGAATTGCTGCGAAAGCATGCGATAGCACAATGCAACAACAGGCCTCACGGCTTTTGCAGCAATGTCTTCTTAGTTCAGAAGAAGGGTGGTGGCCACAGACTAGTTCTGAATTTGAGGGAGTTCAATCAATACCTCATTTACAAACATTTCAAGATGGAGGGGATCCATCTTTTGACGGATCTGCTAAAACAAGGGGATTGGATGGTCAGGCTAGATCTCAAAGATGCTCAATAAACAATGGGGTGACCCTGTGTCCCTCAGAACCTGGGTATAGTAATGCAAAATGTACAATGGTTCTGTCGGGTATAACCACAATATTTCTTAAAATACAATTCAATTGCAAGATCAAGTTATTTCCTTCAAAGATTGAGTGTAAAGAACGTTTTTAGAAGGAACACACAACAAAAATTATATAAATCGGAGATGCAAAGAACCACAATTGAATCAGGTTTTATGGGTGTTAAGATATTTATATAAATTTCATCATTTATAAACACCCATATATAAGAAAATTAGTTGCATACACGGCTGCCAACATTGTGAAAATTAGAGTGAGTTGTGAACAAGTGACATAGTGTGATCAGTGACACAATAAGTGCGTGATATATACAAGGTGATTTAAAATATATACATGTTTGAAAGAGGCCAGGGCAAAAAACAACACAATGACCCTGCTACTCTGTTCAATTTCAGTATTTTTTGAGCGGGGCCTTGAACTGGACCGGGATATCGTCGACGTTTCAACCCTATATGTGCGATATTATAACATCTGGCGGGTCTTCATCAGGACTCAAGTAAGGGAGAGGGCTGGCAGCTTGCAGAGTTAGTTAAAACGTGCGTTAGCATCTTGTTGCATGGAAAAAGGGAAGTGTGTTCCAATGGCCACAAAGTTAAAGTGGGGGCAAAAGGAGGAAACTCACCTAACGGTAACCAGTAAGAATCCGGGTTGATGGCCCATCTAGTTATTTCCTGGGGGTAAAAACAGTGCAGTCAAGATTGGACCGCTAGCATGGAAACTTAGTGCGCTAGTAAATCTCACCCATATACTATTTAAGGGATAGGCGGGAGAGAAATCCAAACCGCGCTGGTAAGTCGCCTATTATGTGCAAAAGTAGACCCAAGAAGGTAATCCGGGCGCCCTATTGTTGTTGGACACCAGAATGCATGTCCCCGCTGGCATATGTAAAAGGATTCACTGAGGTAAAGGCATATACGCGTGACCCATATAATTAATTTATGGGGGGAGGAAAAAGGGGGTATAGAGAGGCATTACCAAAGTGGGCAATGCAGAAACAGTCATGCGGTGTAAGCGCGCCGATTAACAAGCCCATGTGGTATTTGAGTGGCAAGCGGGAGGTAGAAACCGCGCTAGTAAGTCGCGTTCTAAGTGTGGGCGTCTAACTATGCAAAAATTACGCACGCCATGCATTATTAGCGATCAATGTGTACAACCCTGCTGGCGCATAGGTAAAGGCTCACCGAGGCAGATCTTGTGTAAAGCCATATACGATTTCCAAGTTCTGGTGAATTACTCGTGAACGTCTGTAAACAGAAATGAATACGCTGGTTACTCGCGCACAAATTATTTAAAGATGGGTAAATGTGTCCCGGTGTGGCCCTGTGTTGCTCACCTATAGAATTAACGGTGGAACCAAATCCGGGATAGAGAGCACGGACAGTGGATATTCCTACCGTGCAACCGCATAAAGTCGGTCTGTTGGAGCGCGTCTGACAGGCAGAAGATAAGGCTGCTGATGCGCCGAGAGGCGTCCGCGTGCACGTCTGGAAGTGACGTCTAGCGTGCAGCAGCTGAGTGTCCGCATTTCTTGTTGCTAGGTAACAACCGCTTGGATGCCGAACGTGGCAGTATAACGTGCAGCAGCTGAGTGCCTGCATGACTTGTTGCAATGCAACAACCGCTTGGATACCAAGCGTGGCAGTATTACATATGGACATAGTGGCATGCGCGTGAGCCGACTAAGTGTAAAATTGTATATACGCGCTTCGTGGTGATTGTTGGAAACAAGTTGCAAAAGGGCTAGTTACAAATCGTCGTGTGTACATGAACACGCGTGGCTACCCTGTATAATGAAGTGATGTGTTGTTCAAAGTATGGAGACAAATTGAGGCAACCCGCTAGGGTCGTATAAAATACGTTATTGTATCTGGTGACAGTAGTAATTCTCGTTACATCAGTGCACATAAATTACAGTAGTGACAGTAGTAATTCTCGTTACCTTGGTGCACATATATTACACTACAGTAGATTCATGGCCTGATCAGGGGCACACACAATAAAGTAATACAATTACCGATATAGAAGGTATTCCGGCTCAAATGGTTAATTACACATTAACACATCCTGCATTTGATCTAGAATGATAAGTATAAACACAGTAAATACAATGCCTACCTGTCCCTTCCCATTTTTCCACCACATCGACGTTTCCTTCAATTTCAATGGAAAGATCGATGGTTCGAGTATTTGGCCCTTCCTTTCGGGCTTTCCTCGGCTCCTTGGTGCGTCACCAAAGTGATGAAGCCGGTGGTGGCTCACCTGCGAGAACAAGGAATTCGCATGATTATTTATCTGGACGACTTCCTACTCATGGCGCACAGTCCAGAATTAGTTTCGCAACACCTCCAAATGACGATGTCTCTTTTGCAGAGTCTGGGGTTTGTAATCAACCACTCCAAATCAGCTCTGATCCCGTCGCAGACAACAGATTTCCTGGGTTTCGTGATAGACTCCCAGACGGCACAATTGAGTCTTCCCAAGACGAAATTAAAGGATCTCAAGAAGGAGATTACGACAATCCTCAACAAGCGAGTGGTCTCTCTCAGAACCATTGCCAGAGTAGTGGGCTTACTAGCATCCTCCATTCAGGCGATTTTCCCGGGTCGGCTGCATTACAGAGCCTTGCAGAGGCTAAAAATCCAGCATTTACAGAAAGGTCTGTCTTATACGGATCTGGTCCCGTTGTCCCAAGAAGTGAGGGAGGAGATGCAGTGGTGGCTGGGTCACGTGGAAGCGTGGAACGGCAGAGCGATTTTCGGTTCACAACCCGAGGTTATCATCGAATCCGACGCCAGCCGTTGGGGCTGGGGAGCGCGCTGCGGAGATATTTCCACAGGCGGAAGGTGGTCCCCCCAAGAACTATCACTACATATCAATTGTCTGGAACTCCTAGCGGGTTCCTTTGCGATTCGGACTCTATCTCCCAAACAGACCTCATGTTGTATCCTTCTACGAATGGACAACATTTCGGCGGTGAGGTACATCAACAAGTTGGGAGGCACGAGATCGTCTCTACTAGTAGAGATTGCCAAGGATTTTTGGCACTATTGCCTGAATCGTCAGATCACGGTAATAGCGGAGTACATCCCGGGCCAGTCCAACCTGATAGCGGACTGGAATTCCAGACACCTCAGAGATTACAGCGATTGGCAATTACTTCCGAACATATTCCAATGGTTGCAGGAACTTTGGGGTCCTTGCCAGACGGACCTGTTTGCTTCCAGGCTGAACCGGCAGCTTCCCAGCTTCTTCAGTTGGAGGCCGGATCCAGCAGCGAAGGCGACGGATGCCTTCCTTCAGGATTGGTCGGGGGCATTGAACTATGTGTTTCCACCTTTCCTTTTAATTCCCAGAGTGACATCACACATTTTCAAACAAGAAGCAGAAGTGATTCTAGTGACGCCCCTGTGGAGATCGCAGCCCTGGTTCCCGGTGTTACTGGAGATGAGCTGCGATCTCCCCAGGGTGCTTCCGTGGTCGGAGTCTCTACTCCTGGGCCCTCACAAGGAACAGCAGCCGTTGATCCTATCGGGGCGACTGTCGCTGATGGCATGGCGGCTTTCTGGCAACAGTGGGAGATGCCGGGATTTTCGGACACAGCTACAGCTTTCATCAAACAAGCTTGGGCTCCTTCAACTAGAAAACGATACTCTTCAGCCTGGAAAGGCTGGGTGGGTTGGTGCCTGGAACGGCACCTGGATCCCATGGGGGCAGGCTTACCCCATATCATAAATTTTCTTTCGGATAAGGCAGCCGATGGTTTGGCTTATCGTTCGGTGAATAACTTCAGATCGTCCATTTCGGCGGGCCATTGCCAGGTAGACGGGAAACCGGTTGGTATGCACCCAATGATATGTAAACTTCTTAAGGGCATAAGAGTGGCTAATCCTCCTAAACCCAAGTATTCAGCTTTATGGGATGTTTCCTTAGTCATTTCTCTCTTTAATAGTTGGCCAGCGAACAATCTTCTATCTAGGAAACAGTTGTTTGCCAAATTGGCGATGCTTTTATGTCTATCAGCTTGTAGACGTTCCTCGGACGTGCAGGCCCTGGACATTACAGGTAGAGTATTTATTCCGGAAGGAGTTTCCTTTACTGTCACAGGATGTACAAAGACTCTTTCGAGACACATTGATTATAATGCTTTTCCTAGCAATGACAAGTTATGTGTTGTGCAATGTTTAAAAACATATGAGGAATGTACTCGTTCTCTGAGACCAGAGGGTTCTACTCAGCTTTTAATTGCTTTGCAAAAGCCTTTTAAGCCTGTGTCGGCTGCTACGATAGCCAGATGGCTTCGATTTGTTATGAAAGAAGCAGGTATTGACATTCAAATGTTTGGTGCACATTCCGTGCGTGGTGCCATGGCATCAAAATCTTATATGTTAGGTTCTAACATTCAGGACATTATGCGTTGTGCTGATTGGTCATCTGAATCAACTTTTAAGCAGTTGTATTATAAGCCGGTGGGAGATATAATATCTGTTGTTTTTGATAAGCGTTAAACTAGCATAATCTGAAGCCTCCGGCCCTGTAATAGAATAAAAAATTTGCTAGCATTCGCGCCAAGAATTTTCAATTCTATTAAGGACACGGAGGCGAGGATTATCCCACCCGGCTATGTTACAATTTCATTGTTCATGCTTACCCACCCGTTGATGATGTTATGTTGGATACTTTCATAATAAGCAGAAATTACGGGTTGTTCATGTTTTCTTCTAGGAGCAGATAAGAAATCTGAATAAGAAGCTTCTTCACGTTGAAGTCTCTATATGGACCTTGGTTTCCTGTTAAACTTCCATGTTGGAGGATGTTATTGGATCATTTTGTTGACTTATTGTGGACTTTCAAAGTTCGAGCAAAGAAAGAGGATGATGGGACTGTGTTCATGGCTCTTATTGGGGGCTAAGAGGGCGTGACTGATGCAAATCATCATGGACAATGTAGTTTGTGTTATCTAATTGAATGTTTTAATTGGCTGCTGTGATTTACAGTAAAAGAAAGAGATAGCATAATCCTCGCCTCCGTGTCCTTAATAGAATTGAAAATTCTTGGCGCGAATGCTAGCAAATTTTTTATTCACCTACACCCTGCTCTCTGATGCACCTCTCATCCTGCTCCTCATGCATCACCAATTCTGTGGCACTTCTCATTCTGCACCTCTCACCATTCTCCTATCCCCTCTCATTCTGCTCCTCTCACCATTCTCCTATCCCCTCTCATTCTGCTCCTCTCACCATTCTCCTACCCCCTCTCATCCTGCACCTCTCACCATTCTCCTATTCCCTCTCATCCTGCACCTCTCACCATTCTCCTATCCCCTCTCATTCTGCTCCTCTCCCCATTCTCCTACCCCCTCTCACCATTCTCCTATTCCCTCTCATCCTGCACCTCTCACCATTCTCCTATCCCCTCTCATTCTGCTCCTCTCACCATTCTCCTACCCCCTCTCACCATTCTCCTACCCCCTCTCATCCTGCACCTCTCACCATTCTCCTATTCCCTCTCATCCTGCACCTCTCAACATTCTCCTATCCCCTCTCATCCTGCACCTCTCACCATTCTCCTACCCCCTC